>JAOPSE010000137.1:3618346-4042386 GCA_029449295.1 Zea luxurians
ACGCCGCAGCCCTCCGATTGAATCCTACGGTCCAGATCGGCCCAGCGAAGGGGTATCTCCCTATCCTAATCACAGCCGTCCGTTTGCAATCCCACGGCACACGGGTCGTCTTCCCATCTTCGGTGTCCGAACGGCGGCGCAACGCCCCACCGTGGCGGAGGGTTGGCCGGAGTTCAGCCATCCGGCGAACCAGCGCTCCAAAGCCCGATTGAACGACTGCTACGCGTAGAGGAGATCAAGGCGAGCCGGACGGAGTACACTTTACCGTGGATTGGTGCTTGGTTGTAGCTGGCCACGGCGAATGGCGGCCACGCGGCAAGGCGGAACGACGGCGAGGAATTGGTGCGGCCACAGTGGTCGATCCACCCCACCACGGCCACGGACGCCATCCACGTATCGAGGCGAAGCAAGGGGAGGGAGTGGTACCGGCAGGCACGGCGCGAAGCCCCCCGGCCACGGCGGTCGGTGTCCCACGGCGGAGGAGAGCTTCGGCGAGGCACGGGCGGACGGGGAGAGGGAAAATCTTCGACTGGATGCTTCTCGGCCAGGGGCCCGCTACTTATGCGTCAAGGAGCAGGGCCACAACGGCCGGTCAGAGATTCCGACGGCGAAGAACGCGCGGATTCCGCGGACTCCGTTGCCGCGGCGAGCCCGATTCAAGGATGAAGACGCCCTGACGCCACGGTCCCACCGGCAGCGGCACAGCATGAAGATCCCACGCCCACGTTAGACTGGCACACGGGCCCCATGTGTCGGCGAGCGGTGAAGGGAGCGCGCACGAGGGAGAGGCTGACGGGATGGCCCCGCCTGTCGGCGCCGGCAAGCTGGAGAGATGGGCCGCGCGAGCTAGGAGTGGAAGTGGGCCGAATTCGAGAATCAAGCCCAGTTAGTTGTTTTCTCTTTTTCTTTTTATTTTGCATTTTCTTTTCTCCATTTTCAAATCCAATTTGAATTCAAACTTAAATTCAAATCACTATGGCTCATCATTTCAACTTATTTTTGTGAAGTTAGGGATATTAATTCTGAATATACTTGTTTATATATATATTATTTATATTTTTGTTTTATATCCCTTCTCTTTCTCTTATTTTCCATTTTCTATTCCAAATTCAAATTTATACTTCTATTTTAGTTTTCAGATTTTTCAAATGTATCAATTGAAATCCAAAGGTGAATATAATCCATATTATTTTAATATTACTAATTTAAGTTTTATTCTCCTTGTTATCTATTTCATGGGATGTATAAATGGTTTCTTTTGAAAGATAAATCCCTTTTCTCATCATTCTTATTATTTTCCTAGTTTCCCAAGCATTATGATACTTTGTTTATATTTTTTTTCCTCTACTAATTTCGGGTCTTACAAATCCTACCCCTCTTAAAAATAATCTCGTCCTCGAGATTTGTAAGAAAAGGGATGTATACTCATATTGTTCTCGGAACATATGCACAAACAAAGAAATCTCAGCATGAGGTATAATTCAAAACATAGGGTCAATAGACCTTATTATTCCTTCTAAAATAATATTATATCATCTACTAACTAAAGTAATACTCAGAGCTTACTAATAATCGTAATCCATATATATGTTTATGTAGCTTGGTGGAACTGGTGGTTAGGAAAGCGTGGGTGTATATATGTATGTCCACATAATTATGTAGGATAGAAGATGTCTTTAAAACATGGATGGGTTTAGGTAAGAAAGTGTAGGGTAAGGAAAGACTCCATCCAAGATTTGTGGATCTTGACTCATCTTGGTGACCTCACTTGATCCTTGAAGACTTGAGATGGTGCTCATCCTTTCTTGATGAAGTTGATCATCTTCTTCGGTCTTGTCTCATTGATTAGGAGTTAGTGTATATTATTGGGCTGGGGAATATGGTTAATATAGGTATGGATGAGATGGGCTACATGATGTAGGTCAAAAGTTTGTTAGGTGGGGATAGGCAGGTCATGCAATCCATCAAGACTCTATTGGTTGAGTTAGATCTTCTGCTCATGGTTGAGTTAGTCTAATGTGCTAAGTTAACACCTGACTAGTAAGGTCTAATCCCTTCTTACCTGTATCATTAGTCTGATTAAGTAGGCCACATTAGATCAGTTTAGTAGATGGCTATGAGTTAAATGAGATTAGTCAGAATCTGGTTTGATTGTTTTGCTTCTGTGTGGTTTGGATAGGGTATGTAACCTAGGTATGGCTGAACTGATCTAAGTCACCAATTTAGACTTAAGTGAATTAGGAGCATGGCCATATCTTTTGTACCTGCATTAAGTAACACACACTAGATTAGATCATATTAGATTAAGTAGGAGCTAGATTGGATTGAATATGACTAGATTAGACTAGTTTAGGTTAAATAGATCTACTAGGGTAGGATAAATATTATTAGGATATGTTAGAATCTTTAGATTTATTAGGACCAGATAAAATCTTTTTTCAGGTAAGATGAATCTATTAAGGTAATAGAATATCCTTTAAGATAAGATGGATCTATTACACAAGATTGAATCTAGGTTAGATTGGTATGACTAGTTTGACTAAATAAGCTCTAATTAATTTGCATTAGATCATGGTTGATAAACTAGGGTGGATAAGTATGCTTATTAGGGTAAGACAGATCCATAAGGATAAGATAGAATCTTTCGAGGTCAGTTAGATCTATTAGGGTGGGATAAGTAAAAGTGGTTAGGATAAGATGAAGCTTTCGAGATAAGATGAATCTATTAAGATAAGAGAATATTTTTAAGATAAGATGAATTGGTTAGAATGAGAGCTTTTTAGGATAAGATAAATCTCTTAAGCTAAATATGTTCCAATGGGGACAATCTAGGTTGTCTAGTTATTTTATAAATATATTTTTATGCCTATGTGTATATGCAGATGCAATTGTGGACATTACTCCACAACTCATCACACTCAAACAAAGATCCAAATCAGACAAGTATCATAAGAACAACACTCATACAAATATGTAATAAAATAGTTTTGATTTTTGTTCCTAAGAATGGGTCTCCTATTTCTAAAGGTCACTTCAGTCACAGGATTTCAAAGTGTAAAATCCACATTTGTCTTTGGAAGCAGAAAGGTAAGAGTAATCAGAGTAAAGCGGAATTAGATGAGAAAAGATTAAGAGAAGTTTTAGAAAAGCATTAGAGTAGCAAAGGTAAGTAAGTATTGGTTGTCCAGTTCTATCTAGGTTTCGTCCTACAGTCAACATTCCTCTGATACCACTTCTGTAACACCCGGATTTTAGGGGTCCAAAACCCGGGGTTAACAAAAACACCAGGTATGCTGGGACCAAGTCTCATACATATGATGTATAGTGGCACAGGATCGAATGTCACATCTTTATATATAACAGGAGTTCTATACAAAATAAACAATTACATTATAAGGAGACAACAGTCCAGCAACCCAAAGTTGACTGGGAGACGACGACCTAGATCTCTCACGAACTCATCGCAGCATCCTCCATGAGCATCATCCTGCAGTACCTGGTCTTGACCTGTGGTGTATGTGAGACAGCAAGAGTGAGCTCACATACGTTCATCGCTCAACAAGTTGTGGGGAATAATGTGCATGAACTCGCCAAAGGTGGAGAGCTCACGTGAAGTGTAAGGCTTACCAAAGAAGATGGTTAGAGCTGAGCATTGCTTTTAAAGTTGGTCAAAATTTTATTAGCAATTACTAAGTATAAGTAAATACCAAACCCAATTAAGTAATAGAACAAAAGTAACCACATCACCTGCGATGCAATGCATATGACAAATTGAATTTAGTTCCATAAATTAATCATGTGAGTGTCCGAGCTGCTCTTGACCGTGAGCACGGCTAGTATACCAGTTTTACACTCTGCAGAGGTTGCGCATCTTTACCCACAAGTCGTGTATCCCATGTCGCCAGGGTTTGCAAGGCCCTTAGACACTTCCGAGGTGAATGGCTAGGGATCCACTACGAGGCCTTTACAAAGTTCCACTAGCTTCCGAAAACCCGCTACAGTTTATAGGAAGATCCAGTACAGGAATCCCTTGCAGGACCGCCATCGCAGCAAAATCCTCCCGAGGGCCTCCCTACACTGACCTCTCCCCTACTGCCCTTGCCCCTTTCGGGTAAGGTAGTCTTCCACTAGCTTTCCTAATTAATCAGCCAAGGGCGTCCCATTCCACCCTCGTGGTAGCACTGTTTTCCCGGGTGGTTCTCCATGTTCCAATTAACATAATGATCTCAACATGAATCATAAATAACAACTGATAACAAAAGTATAATCATGAATGGTGTATCTCCATACCCAAAACCACATATAGCACTAGCAAGTACTACCCAGAAAGTTCAGTGGTAAACAAGGTATAAAGATAGACAAACTAGGGTAACCTATTGGGTCCCATCAAAATTAACCTATGCAGATCATTATGATTAATTAGAACATGAGTAGGTGAAAAGAAGTGATCAAGGGCACAACTTGCCTGGGCCTTGAGATTCCAGGTACCAGGATGATCTTCAGGTGACACGTATCCTCACTGCTAGTCGTAGCAATACAAACATACATGGTATAGGCAAAATTAACATTACACCAAACATATATGCAAAATACATATTAATAATCTACATATTAAAATAAGATCATAGGAAAAAGAATTATTAATTTTGGAGTTATAGATTTTAAGTTATGAATTTTCTAATGTTTTATGTGTTTAATACAAGATTAAGTATTAGATAAATTTAAATGAGCCTTTCATGCCAAAACAGAGGCACAAAAAGATGAAGAATATTATTACAAAATTTTAGAAACTGGAATGGTTCAATTTGGAGCTAAAATGAATTTTCTATGAATTATCTAAGTTCTAGCAATTATTTTCATATTAAAAATCTATTTTCTATTTTATTTACTCAATTTAAACGTGTTCTGGACTGGGCCTCAATTCCAAAGAAACCCAGGGGGCTCGGGGTAAATCTACAGAGACACAGCGCATAGGACATGTGGACGGCGGGTTGATTTCCTTAAAACCCGAGGGTTCTTTAACAAAATCGACCCGCGAAAGGGTATCGGATGGGCTGAGCCGTTGGATCCGATTTGGATGGCGCAGATTAGATCCAACATATATCGAACCGGTACGCGACGACAGCCGTTCGATCAACGATCAACGGCCCAGATTTAATGAAGCCGAGATCACGCCGCAGCCCTCCGATTGAATCCTACGGTCCAGATCGGCCCAGCGAAGGGGTATCTCCCTATCCTAATCACAGCCGTCCGTTTGCAATCCCACGGCACACGGGTCGTCTTCCCATCTTCGGTGTCCGAACGGCGGCGCAACGCCCCACCGTGGCGGAGGGTTGGCCGGAGTTCAGCCATCCGGCGAACCAGCGCTCCAAAGCCCGATTGAACGACTGCTACGCGTAGAGGAGATCAAGGCGAGCCGGACGGAGTACACTTTACCGTGGATTGGTGCTTGGTTGTAGCTGGCCACGGCGAATGGCGGCCACGCGGCAAGGCGGAACGACGGCGAGGAATTGGTGCGGCCACAGTGGTCGATCCACCCCACCACGGCCACGGACGCCATCCACGTATCGAGGCGAAGCAAGGGGAGGGAGTGGTACCGGCAGGCACGGCGCGAAGCCCCCCGGCCACGGCGGTCGGTGTCCCACGGCGGAGGAGAGCTTCGGCGAGGCACGGGCGGACGGGGAGAGGGAAAATCTTCGACTGGATGCTTCTCGGCCAGGGGCCCGCTACTTATGCGTCAAGGAGCAGGGCCACAACGGCCGGTCAGAGATTCCGACGGCGAAGAACGCGCGGATTCCGCGGACTCCGTTGCCGCGGCGAGCCCGATTCAAGGATGAAGACGCCCTGACGCCACGGTCCCACCGGCAGCGGCACAGCATGAAGATCCCACGCCCACGTTAGACTGGCACACGGGCCCCATGTGTCGGCGAGCGGTGAAGGGAGCGCGCACGAGGGAGAGGCTGACGGGATGGCCCCGCCTGTCGGCGCCGGCAAGCTGGAGAGATGGGCCGCGCGAGCTAGGAGTGGAAGTGGGCCGAATTCGAGAATCAAGCCCAGTTAGTTGTTTTCTCTTTTTCTTTTTATTTTGCATTTTCTTTTCTCCATTTTCAAATCCAATTTGAATTCAAACTTAAATTCAAATCACTATGGCTCATCATTTCAACTTATTTTTGTGAAGTTAGGGATATTAATCCTGAATATACTTGTTTATATATATATTATTTATATTTTTGTTTTATATCCCTTCTCTTTCTCTTATTTTCCATTTTCTATTCCAAATTCAAATTTATACTTCTATTTTAGTTTTCAGATTTTTCAAATGTATCAATTGAAATCCAAAGGTGAATATAATCCATATTATTTTAATATTACTAATTTAAGTTTTATTCTCCTTGTTATCTATTTCATGGGATGTATAAATGGTTTCTTTTGAAAGATAAATCCCTTTTCTCATCATTCTTATTATTTTCCTAGTTTCCCAAGCATTATGATACTTTGTTTATATTTTTTTTTTCCTCTACTAATTTCGGGTCTTACAACAAGAGACACAAGATTTATCCCGAGGTTCGGTCACACCACAAAAGGTGCCCTACTTCCTCGTTGAGGCGCCCACAAAGAGCCGGGTCTCTTTCAACCCTAATCCTCCCTTTGCCGACCACAAAGGTCAAGCTCACACACTAATCTTTGCTCAAACGAGCGGGTAATACAAACTTTCTTGTGGTCTTCCACAAGATTTGGAGACTCACAAGAGACACCTAGTCGTCTAGGAGCTAGAAGCTCCAAGAGTAATGAATCCACAAAGAACTCGATGTAGTACCAAAGCTCGAATGAAGAAGAAGAGCAAGAGAGATTTAGAGATGAAGCACAAAACCGCAGCTCTCAAGCTCACTCAAAGATTTCTCTCCAAAGATTTGAAATGGGAGAGGCAAGAGATGTGTGTGAGAGAGAGGGAGGTGTTTCTTGGGTTAGAAATGGAGTTCAAATCGTGCTCACTGCTATGGGGTGAGAGGTAGGAGTGAGTATATATAGTTGGAGCTCAAAACTAGCCGTTGGGGCCGATTTTTCTGTTTGAGACCGGTTGAACCGCCCCTGGCAGGTCAGGCAGACTGTCTGCCAGTCTGACTGTCAGACTGACTGGCAGACTGACCTGCAGGCTGACCAGGGTTGACCAGACCGGTTGAACCGCCCAGGGGGGCGGTTGAACCGCCCCTAACAGCTCTGGCGACCTGTTTGCCAGTCTGACTGGCAGACTGCAGATCAGAGGTCAGAGGGGTCAGAGACCAGCTGAACTGCCCCTCAGGACCAGTTCAACCGGTCTTGACCAGTGAGTTTAGGAGAGAAAACCCTAGCTCAACTGCCCGGAGGCAAGTTCAGCTGGTGTATGGTCAAAGAGGTTCACAGCTGAAGTTGAGTTCAGCTGAAGTTGAGAAAGCTCAACTCAGCTGAAGTCCAGCTCAGCTGAAAAGCTCAGCTGCAACTTAAGAAGCTCAACTCAGCTGAAGTTCAGCTCAGCTGAAAAGCTCAGCTGCAGTTGAAGAAGTTCAGCTGCTTTTCAGCAAGAACACTCTAGGTTTCTCAAACCTAACCATGGTCAACCATAGAACGTTAAAGAGATTTTTGCTTTTCAAAAATAGCTTTTGAATAGAGAGGTTTGAGCTTTGGCAAACACCAACCTTCTTTTTGGATCTCCCTTTATAGTACGATGATTCCTATACTCAAGTTAAATAAATAAAATATAATGAAGTAAACTCCTTGAGTCATTGGTGTCTCATGTGTGATTTCTCCATGGCATTGCTTCATAAGGATCACAAACATCTTTGTCTCACCTTTTGAAGCAAACTTAAATCAAACCCTGTAACTTGTACCATATCACCTTATATGAGTTCAAATCATGGCTTCAAATCACCTTACTGATGCATCAACATGTTATAACTCTTCATAGCTGATTAGTTCATCGACTTAGTGCAAGTACTCTCTTCTTCACCTTAGCCATGGTACATCGGTCTACAAGCCATCGCTTGGCCTTCACCTTTGCTTAGTTCCTCGAAGCCCTTTCCTTGCTATCTTCACCCTATCAAGCCATTCTTGAGTCACATCATATTGAGCATCCATTGAGAGAATCATTTATTCAATATTGTGAACCTTGCTTGAATGTCTTCTAGATATAACTGTCAAGATCAATCAAGCTCTAGTTTGATTCTCATAGAAGCATATATGGACTGACAGTAATATGGTCAAGCCAATTCACGATTCCTCATATCTTATTCACTTTGGCTTGACCAATCCTCTTAATCACTTCAACCTCTATTATGATCATATTTATGCATAGTGATTTCTGAGGACATGTCCATATATTCAAACCAATATAGAGACCATATTATATCCATTTGCATTGTCTCACTGGTTATATAACCTCGTGTTGAACCTTTGTTCACTGATCATTATACACTATTCAAGTATGTTCATCATACTGAATTTCCTGTTCAACACTTAGCAAACTCGTTAGACCTTTAAATGTGTTGTTATCCAAATCACCAAAACTCACAAAAGGGATGAATGCACTTTCACTTATGTTTGGTGTAATGTTAATTTTGCCTATACCATGTTTGTCTGTATTGCTACGTTTAGCAGTGAGAACACGTGTCACCTAAAGAGCAAGTTGGTACCTGGAATCTCAAGTCCCAGGCAAGTTGTGCCCTTGATCACTTCTTTTTACCCACTCATGTTCTAATTAATCATAATGATCTGCATAGGTTAACTTTGATGGGATCCAATAGGATACCCTAGTTTGTCTATCTTTATACCTTGTTTACCACTGAACTTTCTGGGTAGTACTTGCTAGTGCTATATGTGGTTTTGGGTTTGGAGATACATTATTCATGATTACACTTTTGTTATCAGTTGTTATTTACTGTTCATGATAAGATCATTATGTTAATTGGAACATGGAGAACCACCCGGGAAAACAGTGCTACCACAAGGGTTTAATGGGACGCCCTTGGCTGATTAATTAGGAAAGCTAGTGGATGACTACCTTACCCGAAAGGGGCAAGGGCAGTAGGGGAGTGGTCAGTGTAGGGAGGCCTTTGGGATGATTTTGCTGCGATGGCGGTCATGCGAGGGATTCCTACATTGGAGCTTCCTATAAACTGTAGCGGGTTTTCTGAAGCTAGTGGAACTTTGTAAAGGCCTCGTAGTGTTACCCTGCCTCGCCTCCTCGGTAGAGGTGTATGGGATTGGCCGTCTCTTGGTAGATGGGTAACATGACTTGTGGGTAAAGATGCACAACCTCTGCAGAGTGTAAAACTGGTATACTAGCCGTGCTCACGGTCATGAGCAGCTCGGACACTCACATGATTAATCTATGGAACTTGTCGGGGAGCATAATTAGGGGTACCCCCAAGACTCCTAATCTCAGCTGGTAACCCCCATTAGCACAAAGCTGCAAAGGCCTGATGGGCACGATTAAGGTCAAGGCTCAGTCCACTCAAGGGACACGATCTCGCCTCGCCCGAGCCCAGCCTCAGGCAAAGGCAACTGACCCCGAAGGATTCACGTCTCGCCCGAGGGCTCCCTCAAGCAACGGACACACCTTCGGCTCGCCCGAGGCCCAGTCTTCGCAGAGGAGCAACCTTGGCCAGATCGCCACGCCAATCGACCGTATCGCAGGAGCATTTAATGCAAGGATCGCCTGACATCTTATCCTGACACACGCTCCAGTTGACAAGGCCGAAGTGACCGCAGTCACTTCGCCGCTCCACTGACCGACCTGACAGGAATACAGCGCCGCCTGCCCTGCTCCGACTGCCGTGCCACTCGCCAGAGTGAGGTCGATAGCGGCTAAGTCCAGCCTCGGGCAACATAGGAAGCTCCGCCTCGCCCGACCCCAGGGCTCGGCCCCTTCTCGGCCTCGGAAGATGGACTTCGCCTCGCCCGACCCCAGGGCTCGGACTCAACCACGACCCGGAAGACGACGAACTCCGCCTCGCCCGACCTCAGGGCTCGGACTCGGCTTCGGCTCCAGAAGACGACGAACTCCGTCTCGCCCGACCCAGGGCTCGGACTCAGCTTCGGCTCCGGAAGACGACGAACTCCGCCTCGCCCGACCCTAGGTCTCGGACTCGGCTTTGGCTCCGGAAGACGACGAACTCCGCCTCGCCCGACCCTAGGGCTCGGACTCGGCTTCGGCTCTGGAAGACGACGAACACCGCCTCGCTCGACCCTAGGGCTCGGACTCAGCCTCGACCTCGGAGGAATCGCCACCTCGCCCAAACTCGGGTCCAGACCGGCCACGTCGCCAGGGGGGCCATCATTACCCTACCCCTAGCTAGCTCAGGCTACGGGGAACAAGACCGGCGTCCCATCCGGCTCACCCCAGTAAACAAGTAATGATGACACCCCGCACGCTCCATGACGACGGCAGCTCCCAGCCCCTTACGTCAGCAAGGAGACGTCAACAAAGACCCGACAGCCCCGACAGCTGTACTTCCGTAGGGCTCCAGCGCTCCTCCGACGACCACGACATCACATGAACAAGGTGCCAAAACCTCTCCGACTGCCACGACATCATGTACTTAGGGCTCTAGCTCCTCTCTGCTAGACACGTTAGCACATTGCTACACCCCCCATTGTACACCTGGGCCCTCTCCTTACGTCTATAAAAGGAAGGTCCAGGGCTCTCGTACGAAGGGGTTGGTCGCGCGGGAGAACGGGCCGGCGCATAAGGCTCTCGCTCTCTCTCTCTCCCGCGCGAACGCTTGTAACCTCCTACTGCAAGCGCATCCAGCCGCCCTGGGCGCAGGACAACACGAAGGCCGCGGTTTCCCCTCGCTGTTCTCCCCCCTTTGTGTCCCGTCTCGCGCCGACCCATCTGGGCTGGGACACGCAGCGACAATTTACTCGTCGGTCTAGGGACCCCCCCGGGGTCGAAACGCCGACAGTTGGCGCGCCAGGTAGGGGCCTGCTACGTGTTGACGAACAGCTTCCCGTCAAGCTCTAGATGGGTAGTCTCCAGCAACCTTTCCAACCCGGGACGACGCTCCATTTCGGGAGTCTTGAGTTCATGTCCCTCGACGGCAACTACGACATGATACTCCTTCCTCCGCCGCGCGACAGCGACAATGGTGGCCGTCAGCCCGCCCGCCGGCGGCGGAATCAACGACGTTTTCGCCACATGGCGGAAGAACAACATCCGGGTTTGTCCCGTCATCTCCCCCACCGACGGAGGAGGCGGGGCAACCATGGCCAAACAAGAGGCGGCACCTCGTCGGCTGTCGAGCAAGTCGACGACGCCGGCGCCCCAGTGGGGGACACATCGGGCGTCGACCGTGCGTCTGAGACGAAGACGAGCGCCGTTTCCCCGCAACACGCCAACCCCAAGCAGACGAACGACACCAGCACGCTCGCGAAGGACTTGCTGAACGTCGCCCTCGTACCTGAGACAGCGGTGCAGTCCGCCCCTGACGCGACTTCGTCACCGTCCATCGACCGAGAGGTACCGACCGATTCCCATCTCGTGCCTTTTGGATTCAACTTCGACCCACCAAGCGACCTCGCTCTGGTGGAAGCCTCCATAGAGGCATGTACCAACCCTCCGGGGTACCATATGCGGTCACCCTGGGACAGACTGACGGCCGTCTCGACCTACGGACCCTCGGGTTCCGAGGAAGATGACGAGCCCGACTTCTGTTGGGATTTCTCCGGGCTCGGTAACCCAGTGCCATGCGGGACTTCATGACCGCATGCGACTACTGCCTCTCCGATTGTTCCAATGGTAGCCGCAGCTTCGGCGACGAGGACTGCGGCCCAAGTCGTGAATGTTTCCACGTCGATCTAGGGGGTCCCGACGAAGGCAACCATCTTGGTATGCCGGAAAACGGCGATCCCCCTAGGCCTGCGCCTCGCGTTGACATCCTTCGGGAGCTAGTTGTGGTCCCAGTCCCTGCGGGGGTCAGGATGCACAGCTCGAGCAAATCCACGAGATGCAGGCCAGGCTCGACGAGGGAGCAGGAACACTTGAGCAGTTTCGGTGGAACATCGGGCAGGAATGGGCAGGCCAAGCTCAGCCCGGAGAAGCGCGTCATCTACCCCAGGGCATCCAGCACCGCATTGCCGATGACGTCAGGGCAAGGCCGCCACCGGCTTCCAGTGGGGTCGGCCAGAACCTGGCTGCAGCAGCAATACTACTCCGCGCGATGCCGGAACCATCAACCATCGAAGGGCGGCGAATCCAGGGAGAGCTCAAGAATCTCCTTGAAGATGTCGTGGTCCGACGGGCCGAAAGCTCTACCTCCCGAAGGCAGGGGTACCCCTCGGAGCATCACGCCATGACTTCTTGATTCGTGCGGGAAGCCTCGGTCCACACCGGGCGCACGCGCAACACAGCGCCTGCGGCCCCGGGTCGCCTCGGCAACGAGCACCACCACCGCGATCGTCGAGCCCACCTCGACGAGAGGGTGCACTGAGGCTACCACCCTAGGCGTGGGGGACGCTACGACAGCGGGGAGGATCGGAGCCCCTCGCCCGAACCACCCGGTCCACAGGCTTTCAGCCGGGCCATACGACGGGCGCCGTTCCCGACCCGGTTCTGAACCCTGACTACCATCACAAAGTACTCGGGAGAGACGAGGCCGGAACTGTGGCTCGCGGACTACCGACTGGCCTGCCAGCTGGGTGCAACGGATGATGACAACCTCATCATCCGCAACCTCCCCCTGTTCCTCTCCGACACCGCTCAAGCCTGGCTGGAGCATCTGCCTCCGGGGCAGATCTCCAACTGGGATGACCTGGTCCAAGCCTTCGCCGGCAACTTCTAGGGCACGTACGTGCGCCCTGGGAACTCCTGGGATCTCCGAAGCTGCCGCTAGCAGCCGGGAGAGTCTCTCTGGGACTACATACGGCGATTCTCAAAGCAGCGCACCGAGCTGCCCAACATCACCGATTCCGATGTCATCGGCGTGTTCCTCGCCGGCACCACCTGCCGCGACCTGGTGAGCAAGCTGGGTCGCAAGACCCCCACCAGGGCGAGCGAGCTGATGGACATCGCCACCAAGTTCGCCTCTGTCTAGGAGGCGGTTGAGGCCATCTTCTGGAAGGACAAGCAGCCCCAGGGCTGCCAGCTGGAAGACGTCCTCGAGGCATCCGCTCAGCGCAGCACCAAGAAGAAGAACAAGAAGAAGTCGCAAGCGAAACGCGACGCCACCGACACGGACCTTGTCGCCGCCACTGAGCACAAGAACCCTCGGAAACCTCCTGGAGGCGCCAACTTGTTCGACAAGATGCTCAAGGAGTCGTGCCCCTATCATCAGGGGCCCGTCAAGCACACCCTGGAGGAGTGCGTCATGCTTCGGCGCCACTTTCACAAGGCCGGGCCGCCCACGGAAGGTGGCAGGGCCCACAACAACGAAAAGAAGGAGGACCACAAGGCAGAGGAGTTTCCCGAGGTCCACGACTGCTTCATGATCTACGGTGGGCAAGTGGCGTGTAACACCCAGGTGTTACCCTGGCTAGAGCCACTTTGGCACTAGAAGCTGTGATCACATAAGATAAAGGCTTAGGGCAGCACATAAGAACCTTGGGGCTCATGTTATGATTAAGTTGCACATGACATGAGAAACTTTACCCTAAGTCCTTGTACATTTACTATCTTGGATAATAGGGGGGGGGGAAGAACCCTAGATTTCTTCAAAGTCATACCTTCCTAAACCCTAAGTAAGGGGGGGGAAGAGAGTGATCAAGTGGGTAAAACATGTGTAACTTTTACCCAAACCTTAAGTGACTTGTAACCAGCATTTAGGGGAAGGAATTATTGCAAAAAGGCCCCTGGAGAAACCCCATTTCAAATCTCCAAGAGGAGAGAGAGCTAGAGCTCTCTAGTTTTCTCTAAGTCACATTTTAACCCTACTTCAAAGACCAGCCGTGTTCACTTTGAAAATGGCGCCAAAACCACTTGGGTTCTATACCAAAAATGTGCTATACCACTTAAGGCACCCCCTGGAAAAATTTGAAACCGAGACTCGGACATTTGACAAGCTTTGACATCGGTTTTGTCGCGGAGTGTGCAGTGAGACAAACCAAACTTGGCGCCGGTCTATCTCCTAACCTAGGGCGTATCCTCCCTTGGAACTCACATGAAATAGGTAGCTCTAGGTGCAGGGAAGAGATCCTTCACAGTCGACATGGCGAGATTCGTACGCCTGGTCGCTCAGCAGAGCGAAGAACACGGGCAGAAGCCAAGCGCCACGTGTTCGACGCGCTCTGAGCACGCCAGAGCACGCCCGCGCGCGCCCCGCGCCGCGCCCGAGCCAAGCCGGCGCCTCGGCCGCGTCCGCGCCTATAAAACCCACCCCAGCGCTCGGTTGTTTCCCCCAGTGCCTCCTACGTACCTCACCGGACTCGCCCGAGCCAGCCCTCGCCTCCGGCGACCTCCCCGCGGCCCGCCAGTGCCGGCCAAAGACCACCATCGTGACCAACCCCTCTCCAGCCTCCCTCCGTTCGATCCCAGCCTTCAGTTAGCTTCCTGGTGAAGCCGTGAGCCTTGCTCAAGCTTGAACCGAGAGCCTGCATCACCGGAGTGGCCGAATCGCGCTCGCCGGACTTCAAGAACCCGCCGGCGCGCGTGGACCGGGTAAATCCCTCCACCATTTCCCGATTCCTTGCGTGTATGGCCTCTACGTCATCCCGTGATGCTCTTCGTACCCCTGGATTGAACCATACCGCCGTGGATAGGCCGGAGCGCACGCCGCCGACGAGCTCGCCCGCCTGCGCACGTGGACCAAGCAGCTCCGACCACCTCCAGCGGCGACCCGCACATCGACGTGACCGCCGCAACCTCCCGAGTGTCGCTGACCACCTCGCCGGACCTCCCTCGTCGCCGGTAAGCCGCGCCGTCCTTTCTTTTTCTACGGCCACTGTTTGGATTGGGGGAGGGACCGCGGGTGAGAGGGAGAGAAACCCAGGGGGTTAAGTGCAAAGCCAAAGACTCAGGTGAATAGTAACCCGAGGGTAGATCTGCGAGAGTTGAATCAAATTAACCTTAGGGGTCTCGGTGCAAACTGGTTTTTCCAGAAAACCTTAAGTAAATCTGTTTTTAAATGGGACATCAACTTTGAAAATGCATAACTTTTGTTTAAATCATCCAAATTTAGTCAAACCAATTTTGCCAGACTCTAAATAATGTAACCTGTCTAAGAAAAATATAAAACCCCATATGAACTAGAGAAAAATACAAGGTTCTGTTTTATTTTCAGTTTTGGCCAAAAGCTTAATAATAGCAAGAAAAATAGTTGCACTATTTAACCAGGGTTAGAAAAATTTGGAGAAGTTTATATCTACCCACTGACCTAGTTAAAAGTGTTAAACCTCTCTGTCTATTACATTGAGATAATTTTGACCCCTTATTCTATAATGTGCTTAAGTTTAAGAAAAATAGAAAAGGTGATATAAATGATGAACCAGAGAGCACACCTATTTTTGTTAAGATACTTAGTCAATGTAGTTCACTGGAAAAATATGTCATACCCTGTTGTAGTGTAAAATAAACAAGATACCTTTTTAATGAAGAGAATAGGAATAACTTAGAAAAACCCTACAAAAATATCCCTAAGGTGAAACCTCCCCAAACCTTAGGATAACTAATGTGTTGGTAATAAGAACTTAAGAAAAATCTGAAATCTGTTGTTTGATATTTTTCAAATGACAAGTTAGTTCTAATCACTCTTGTGCACCAAAGTTTAGAAAATTCACCATTAATTAACCACCTTGTAGCTCTCTGCCATTTTTGGTACAAGAGCTTTTTATCACTATTAGAGGCCAGCAAAAATAACCATTAGGTCAGAGACCACTTTAATAAAGGACTTGTAATGTAAAGTGGCCCCACTTACCTAACCATTGTTATTTTTGTTTAAAGATTAGCTTTTATACTTTAAGCCTCAAATTTTCAAAACAAGCTAGTATAGCCAGTGACCACCCACTGTGATTTTTACAGAATTTTTGGAAATTTTTAAACTACTATCATAGTTCAAAACCCCTACCAGAAACCCTAGGTGGAAATTAAGAAGGGAAATTGGATGATGGAACTTAATGTCCCCTTAAGATCTTTATAATTGACCACCGAAATTTATAGAGGCAATACAAATCCAATATGTATTTTAGAGAGAAAACCTAAAACTAACAAGTAATAAGTCTATGAATACCACTAGAAGGCCCTCGTAACCAAGAAGCCCTAAGTTAAATTCTTAACTTGAATTCTGTAACTTAATGTTCTTAAATTTTGCATAATCATGACATACATGTTCATTGCATTTCGATAGACTGTAATCTTGCTGACGGAGAGTACGTCCTCGTGCCGGAGCAAGGAGCTGCCCAGGAGGTTGCCCCAGACCCAGCACCAGAGCCTGCACCAGAGGACCTGCCTGCCACTGCTTTGGAAGGCAAGCCCCGGTTTTATGCATAACCTGTTAATTATGCTATTTTACTTCACTTAATGATTGTAGGATTGATTGTGCACTTAGGTGTAGGAATTGTTTGAAACCCTAGTTGCATGATCTCAGGAATCCTATTGAGATGAATACTAGTATGCTAAGTCGAGTAGCTGCTTTATTAAGTAGGATCTCGGTAGAAGTCGAGTGATTTTTCTAGCACTCGCGCGAAATCAGGAATTGGTTGTATCCACTTTCCTATCATACTGATGTTGGTTGTGGACAACAATCCATGGGGATTGATTGTTCACGGGATAAAAAGTTGATTAAGGATTAAGGTGTGGTACCGTGAGTCAAGCGTTTGAACGTACTAAACACATACCGAGAAATATGGTAAATCGGTAAGCCTAGTACCTGAGTGAACCTGGCAGTGGACATACCTCCTCACGCGACCTGAGACGTAGTCTCCCATTCCGGTTATGGTGGGTACAAGTGCGGTCACTGCACGACGGCCAGTCGGGGTCAGTGAGGCATTGTACGCCAAGGCGGTGAGCCCTGATCTGCTGACGGGGAATCGATGGGGACGGTTGATGTGTGTGGGGACGGAGTGCCCCTACATGTCGTGTGTTTAGGTTTACCTTGCAAGGATAAAACTCGATTCGAATCGTCTGCTTCTCGCAGCCAATGAGACTGCTTGATCCATGCTGCTACATTGAGTAACAAGTGGAACTGGTTGAGATGATACAAACTGTTGATTGCTAATAATGCTTGCTACTATGTATGAATAGATAGTACACTTTTAGCCTTAAGAGAGTCACACTTAATCTTGACTAAGTTAAAATCTTGATTTAGAAACTCAGCTAGTGCTTTTGGCAACCAAACCCCACAGCCAAACAGCTGCATGTCTAGAGGTAGAGGAGTATAGACTCCTCACACCGGGTAAGTCTAGCTGAGTATTAGTATACTCAGCCTTGCTTGTGGCATAATTTTTACAGGTTCTCTGGAGGACATGGTTGCCGGAGTGACTTGGCCATCCACCCTGCCACCGGGTTGGACTGTCGAGTGGGACCCTGCCTCGGCTGAGGAGGAGCATGAGGAGTGATGGGACAGGCTTCCCCATCCTCCCAGTTATTTATCGTTAGTTTATTTTCCGCTGCACTCCAAAAACAATGATGGTTACTTTTGCGAAAACTCCGATGATGACAATGGTGATGTAATAATTTAATACTCTTTCATGTATGGTTTTATGCTTTATTGTATTTGCTCTGTGACTCACCATCGAGTGAGACTGTGGTACTTGATCCTGTCAGTGGCCGTGTCGGACTAGATCCGAGGAGTTGACGGGTTATTCCCATTTAAGTGTGGTCTAGCCTCTAAGGCAGGGCTTGGGCACTTAAGTTGGAATAATTCGGACAGTTCCGCCACAGCTGGAGCTTGTACCACCACAGAGGAATCAATAAATCCTAAATACCATCCCTTTTCGAAAAGTAAAACTGGATAGAAACAATGTTGGATAGATAGTAGGGCAAGCAGGATAGACCTAGGACGTGAAGCCTTAGGATGATAAAAGGGTAGCTAGGTGGCTAAGTGACTAGGCCCTACAGGCCACTTTTACAGGATGGGAGTCTTTCCTATTCCTTTCATTCTCTTGTGAGGTCGTTCAGGACGTGCATGCATGCATTCTTAATTAAGTAAATAATTGACTAAATAAAAAGACTTAAAAGTGAAATAGCAGCCAACTAGGTCCTCACTATCTTTTTCTTTTAACCAGAGGCAGGTTGAGTTTTGTTTTCCCTGTTCTTTTTACTTCTTTTTCTTTACTTACGCTTAACCGTGCACAGATGACTTCCCACGGATCCTCTGAGGATGGAGATGCACTGACCCACACTGACGGACTTGCACGAGAGGGTTTTCCCCGCATCTTGTGGGAGGTGCTTCAGGGGGCAGGATATTCGACACCCCCTCAGTACGCGGTGCAGCTATTTGAAAAGCACCGGGTACCTCGCTGCAGGGTGAGGATGACCTTGGAGCCTCATCCCTTGCAACCAGGCTGGCGTTCACTGGACTCCGAGTCCTATGGATACCGGGCTGAGGACACTATTGAGGCTATCGCTCTGCATGGACTGACCACCTTCTGTGGATTTCACCCCTTGGAATTGGCTACTCACCCCATTGGGCTGTTCCCTGCGGAGAAGGAGGACGACCCGATGTGGAAGGACCGGGTGGAGCATGCCAAGGACATCTGGGCTCTCTACCCAGGCCACACGGCACACTTGTCGGTACGGTGCATGAACGCTCTGTATCGTCTGCAAGTGATGCGTGGGGAGGCCATGTCCCACCTGATGGCATTGCTGGAGGACACCAAGATCACCCTGGATAACCGGGAGGAGCTCGTGGTGGATTTATCCCAGGAGCTGGTGGAGAAGGATTTACAGGTGGAGCAGCTGACTGACGAGGCTCATGAGTTGGAAGAGCTGGTGGGTACCAGGGAGAATACCCTAGAGGTCCTCGAGGATCAGCTCCTCAACACTCAGCAGCAGTTAGCAGAGGCTAATGCGCATCTGGACATGCATCACCAAGAGATCCATGATGCGGAGGCTGACGAGGACGTCGACATCGAGGGAGGAGACGAGTCTGCCTCCAGTGTAGACACCGCTGGCTCAGGGAGACCACCTTCCCCCGAGTCTAGCGTCGCCTCGTTCGCTCAGTAGAGGCCAGACTAATGCTAGAGATTGATGATAGTTGGACTCCTCGCCGCTAGCTTAGCTTTTGCACCCTTAGGGTACTAGGCTAGGTAGAGTTGAGTCTTTTGATTCCTTGATGTAACCAGTAGTAAAAACTCTTTGGGATGTTTAGGGATGACTGATGGTAATTTAAATTCGGATGGAAGGATCACGTTTTCATTTGTTTTATTTGAAATCTATCAATTACTTTGACTCCCCTACCATGTTCGAACCTTAAGCTTGGAGATGTGTTATTAAGCAACCATGTGACTTTTTCAGATGGCTGGGAGGCAGCGTCGTGGCCAGAATGAGCGCGTTCCTCCACCGCCACCGCCTCCCACTCTGCAGGAGCTCATGGCCCAGCAGAATGAGATTCTGAGGCAGCTAGCTCAGCGACAGCCACCCCCTCAGCAGTATGGTGGAGACCATCAGCGTCACCCCGTCGCTGCTACTTACCAGGAGTTTCTCAGCACCCAGCCGCCACTGTTTACCAGGTCGGAGGACCCACTTGATGCAGATGTATGGTTGAGGGTGGTAGAATCCAAATTCCCACTGCTCCATGGAATTTGCTCGGAGGTCACCAAGGTCAGGTTCGCCACACAGCAGCTTCGCGGACCCGCAAGGACTTGGTGGGACCATTTTCTGGCTATGCAGCCGGATGGCAGAGAGGTGGAGTGGAGGGAGTTCAAGACCGCTTTCAGAGGGCATCATATTCCCGCTGGCATCATGGACCGGAAGCTCAACGAGTTTCTGGCACTTACTCAGGGCAGCAGGACAGTGTTACAATATGCCCAGGCCTTCAACGATCTGTGTCAGTATGCCGGATACCATGCAGATACGGATGAGAAGAAGCGAGACAGGTTCAGGAGAGGGCTCAACACCAAGCTCCGTGACCGTCTCAACACCGTCCGGGCCCATAGTTACAATGAGTTGGTCAACATGGCCATCTCCCAGGAAGACTGCATCTTGGCTCGGCAGGCGGAGAAGAAGAGGAAGACCCCTGTGGCCGGACCCTCGTCACAGCCCCAGCGCTTCAGGATTGTGTCCGACTCCCAGAGCAGGGGACCCCAGCAGCAGCAGGGAAGGTGGGTGATCAGGCCACCACAGCAGCAGCAGCAGCAACAGCAGCAGGCACCCAACCGTGCCCAATTCCCAGTTCAGAGGAACAACCAGCAGCAACAGTACCGCCAGGCTAATGATAACCGGTGTTTCACTTGTGGCAGTACTGGGCACTATGCCAAGAATTGCCCCAAGAATCAGCAGAGGCAGGGGCAAAATATCAACCAGAACCAGGGGAAGAGGCAGAAAGTGCAAGTGAGGCAGGGCAAGCTGAACTTCACTACAATGGCTGACGTACCAGAGGGAGCACCCGTCATGACTGGTATCTTTACAGTTTTAAATTTTCCTGCTGCTATTCTTTTTGATTCTGGTGCATCGCATAGTTTTGTCAGTGCCAAATTTAGTGTCAAGTGCCAGTTGCCTTTTTGCCACACCCACGGGGCTATTACCATTTCAACCCCAGGAGGCAGGATTGCCACAAATCAAATCAGCAGGCATGTGCCCATAAAGTTTGGTAGTTTGATAGTTAAAACTGACCTTCTTATTTTGGGACTGGATAGTGTGGATATCATCTTGGGAACTGATTGGTTGGCCAAACATCAGGCAATATTGGATATTGCAGCCAGAGCCGTTGAAATTCATTCTCCTGCTTATGGCGAGACTGTTTTGTATTTACCCAACCAGGGTGATGCCCAGTCTTGTGCCTTTGTTATGGCAGAGTCTCCAGTAAGGCAGATCCCAGTGGTCTGCGACTACCCCGATGTTTTCCCGGATGAATTGCCAGGGATGCCACCTGACCGAGACATTGAGTTTGCCATTGAATTGCAACCCGGGACTGCTCCTATCTCCAAGAGACCTTATAGGATGCCTCCCGCAGAGTTGGCAGAACTGAAGAAACAATTGCAAGAGTTGCTAGACAAGGGATTCATTCGTCCAAGCACTTCACCATGGGGATGTCCCGCCTTGTTCGTGAAGAAGAAGGATGAGAGCTTGAGGATGTGTGTTGATTACCGCCCTCTCAATGCGGTGACTATCAAGAACAAGTACCCGTTACCCCGCATTGATGTTCTGTTTGATCAATTGGTGGGAGCCAAGGTATTCTCCAAGATAGACCTTCGCTCGGGCTACCATCAGATCAAGATCCGCGCCAGTGACATTCCCAAGACGGCTTTCTCTACCAGATATGGACTCTATGAGTTTCTGGTGATGTCTTTTGGGCTAACCAATGCCCCGGCTTATTTCATGTACTTGATGAACTCAGTATTTATGCCAGAGCTGGACAAGTTTGTGGTTGTCTTCATTGATGACATTCTGGTTTATTCCAAGAATGAAGATGAACACACGGAGCATCTACATATTGTGCTTCAGAGACTTCGCGACCATCAGTTATATGCTAAGTTGTCCAAGTGTGAGTTCTGGCTGAAAGAAATAAAATTCTTGGGTCACACAATTTCTCAGGATGGGATATCAGTTGATCCTGAGAAGGTGCAAGAAGTGATGGACTGGAAACCCCCGACTACAGTAAAGCAGATTAGGAGTTTTCTGGGATTGGCAGGATATTACCGACGATTCATTCCGGATTTCTCTAGAATTGCCAAGCCAATGACTGAACTATTGAAGAAGGGAGCCAAATTTGAGTGGAGCCAAAAGTGTGAAGATGCTTTTCATACCCTGAGGCAACACTTGACAACAGCCCCAGTGCTAGCTCAACCCGACAACACCAAGCCATTTGAGGTTTATTGTGATGCTTCCGGTACCGGATTGGGTTGTGTGTTGATGCAAGAGAACAGAGTGATTGCTTACGCTTCCCGAGCCCTTAGACCTCATGAGCAGAATTACCCGACACATGATCTGGAGTTGGCAGCAGTAGTTCATGCCCTCAAGATATGGAGACACTACTTGATGGGAGCTCACTGTAACATTTACACTGATCACAAGAGCCTCAAGTACATTTTCACCCAGGCGGATCTGAATATGAGGCAGAGGAGATGGTTGGAATTAATCAAGGACTATGATTTGGAGGTACATTACCATCCTGGCAAGGCCAATGTTGTGGCAGATGCCTTGAGCCGAAAGGCCCAATGTAATTGCATGAACATGGATGCAAGCATCACCACCTTGTGTGATGAATTGTGCAAGTTGAACCTGGAAGTTGTTCCTTCCGGTGAATTGAGATATATTGCAGTGGAGCCCACATTGCAAGAACAAATAGCCCAGGCACAGTTTGGGGATAAGGGTGTTCAGATCATCAGAGAAATGATCAAGCAAAAGGCCGAGAAATACAAATGTTTCCGTCAGGACAGCAAGGGAATTTTATGGTTTGAAGATCGATTGGTTGTTCCCAAGAATCCAGAGCTCAGAAGGAAGATATTAGATGAAGCTCACCTTTCTAAGTTCTCCATGCACCCTGGTAGCAACAAGATGTACCATGATCTCAGACCTCTTTATTGGTGGACCAGGATGAAGAGGGAAATTGCCAAATACGTTTCAGAATGTGACACTTGTCAGAGGGTAAAAGCTAGTCATCTGAAAGCAGCAGGCCCTTTGCAACCCCTTCCCATACCATCTTGGAAATGGGAGGACATTTGCATGGATTTCATAGTGGGATTGCCCAATACCTCCCGGCACCATGATTCCATATGGGTTATTGTGGACAGATTGACCAAGACGGCTCATTTCTTACCAGTGCACACTACCCACCGGACGGAGAAGTATGCGGAAATTTACATCGACCAGATAGTTCGTCTGCATGGGATACCAAGGACCATAGTCTCTGACCGAGGAGCACCTTTTGTGGCACGATTTTGGGAGCAATTACAGGAATCACTTGGGACCCACGTAATCCGAAGCTCCGCATATCACCCTCAAACTGATGGCCAGACAGAAAGAGTGAATCAGATATTGGAAGACATGTTGCGGGCATGTGCATTACATTATGGAAAGGATTGGGATAAGTGTCTCTCTTTGGCAGAATTCTCTTATAATAACAGTTATCAGTCCAGTCTGAAGATGGCACCTTTTGAGGCCTTATATGGGAGAAGATGCAGAACCCCGCTAAATTGGTCTCAAGCAGGAGAAAGGGAAATATTTGGGCCAGATTTGGTAATTGAAGCAGAGGAAAGGGTTAGAGTCATCAGGAAGAACTTAGAAGCTGCTCAGGCCAGGCAAAAGAGTTATCATGACCAGAGACGAAAGCCACTGCAGTTTGAGGTGGGAGATCATGTCTATCTTAAGGTATCACCAACTAAAGGTGTCCAGAGATTCGGGATCAAGGGCAAGTTGGCCCCTCGCTACATTGGACCTTATAAGATCAAGAAAAGTTGTGGACCCGTAGCCTACCAATTGGAATTACCTACCCATATGTCCGCAGTCCACAATGTGTTCCATGTGTCTCAGCTGCGGAAATGTGTTCGTCTACCCACTGAAGTGCTACCAGAACCAGATATTGAGATAGAACCAGACTTGTCCTACCAGGAGTACCCCGTCAAGGTATTGGATCAGAAGGAAAGATCAACTCGGGCAAGGTCGATCAGAATGTATAAGGTTCAGTGGAGTCATCATTCAACAGAAGAAGCTACATGGGAGACGGAGGATTTTCTACGCTCTCGCTTCCCCGACTTTCTACCCAAAGGAGCCGGTACGTAACCCCAAAACCCCACCCCCCCACCTGCCCTTTGAATACAATTATCAGAAAAACTTAGATAACAAGGATAGTCTAAGTTATGGATACAACTTAAGAAGGACTTCCTTCTGAAGTTGCAAAGAGGATGACATTCGAAGAGCAGTTAACAAGAGAGACTTGGGTAAAGGAGAGACACCACCATCACCCCCTCAAGCACCCCTCCAAGGAACTCTACCTAAATCTCGGGACGAGATTCCTTTAAGGGGGGAGGGTTGTAACACCCAGGTGTTACCCTGGCTAGAGCCACTTTGGCACTAGAAGCTGTGATCACATAAGATAAAGGCTTAGGGCAGCACATAAGAACCTTGGGGCTCATGTTATGATTAAGTTGCACATGACATGAGAAACTTTACCCTAAGTCCTTGTACATTTACTATCTTGGATAATAGGGGGGGGGAAGAACCCTAGATTTCTTCAAAGTCATACCTTCCTAAACCCTAAGTAAGGGGGGGGAAGAGAGTGATCAAGTGGGTAAAACATGTGTAACTTTTACCCAAACCTTAAGTGACTTGTAACCAGCATTTAGGGGAAGGAATTATTGCAAAAAGGCCCCTGGAGAAACCCCATTTCAAATCTCCAAGAGGAGAGAGAGCTAGAGCTCTCTAGTTTTCTCTAAGTCACATTTTAACCCTACTTCAAAGACCAGCCGTGTTCACTTTGAAAATGGCGCCAAAACCACTTGGGTTCTATACCAAAAATGTGCTATACCACTTAAGGCACCCCCTGGAAAAATTTGAAACCGAGACTCGGACATTTGACAAGCTTTGACATCGGTTTTGTCGCGGAGTGTGCAGTGAGACAAACCAAACTTGGCGCCGGTCTATCTCCTAACCTAGGGCGTATCCTCCCTTGGAACTCACATGAAATAGGTAGCTCTAGGTGCAGGGAAGAGATCCTTCACAGTCGACATGGCGAGATTCGTACGCCTGGTCGCTCAGCAGAGCGAAGAACACGGGCAGAAGCCAAGCGCCACGTGTTCGACGCGCTCTGAGCACGCCAGAGCACGCCCGCGCGCGCCCCGCGCCGCGCCCGAGCCAAGCCGGCGCCTCGGCCGCGTCCGCGCCTATAAAACCCACCCCAGCGCTCGGTTGTTTCCCCCAGTGCCTCCTACGTACCTCACCGGACTCGCCCGAGCCAGCCCTCGCCTCCGGCGACCTCCCCGCGGCCCGCCAGTGCCGGCCAAAGACCACCATCGTGACCAACCCCTCTCCAGCCTCCCTCCGTTCGATCCCAGCCTTCAGTTAGCTTCCTGGTGAAGCCGTGAGCCTTGCTCAAGCTTGAACCGAGAGCCTGCATCACCGGAGTGGCCGAATCGCGCTCGCCGGACTTCAAGAACCCGCCGGCGCGCGTGGACCGGGTAAATCCCTCCACCATTTCCCGATTCCTTGCGTGTATGGCCTCTACGTCATCCCGTGATGCTCTTCGTACCCCTGGATTGAACCATACCGCCGTGGATAGGCCGGAGCGCACGCCGCCGACGAGCTCGCCCGCCTGCGCACGTGGACCAAGCAGCTCCGACCACCTCCAGCGGCGACCCGCACATCGACGTGACCGCCGCAACCTCCCGAGTGTCGCTGACCACCTCGCCGGACCTCCCTCGTCGCCGGTAAGCCGCGCCGTCCTTTCTTTTTCTACGGCCACTGTTTGGATTGGGGGAGGGACCGCGGGTGAGAGGGAGAGAAACCCAGGGGGTTAAGTGCAAAGCCAAAGACTCAGGTGAATAGTAACCCGAGGGTAGATCTGCGAGAGTTGAATCAAATTAACCTTAGGGGTCTCGGTGCAAACTGGTTTTTCCAGAAAACCTTAAGTAAATCTGTTTTTAAATGGGACATCAACTTTGAAAATGCATAACTTTTGTTTAAATCATCCAAATTTAGTCAAACCAATTTTGCCAGACTCTAAATAATGTAACCTGTCTAAGAAAAATATAAAACCCCATATGAACTAGAGAAAAATACAAGGTTCTGTTTTATTTTCAGTTTTGGCCAAAAGCTTAATAATAGCAAGAAAAATAGTTGCACTATTTAACCAGGGTTAGAAAAATTTGGAGAAGTTTATATCTACCCACTGACCTAGTTAAAAGTGTTAAACCTCTCTGTCTATTACATTGAGATAATTTTGACCCCTTATTCTATAATGTGCTTAAGTTTAAGAAAAATAGAAAAGGTGATATAAATGATGAACCAGAGAGCACACCTATTTTTGTTAAGATACTTAGTCAATGTAGTTCACTGGAAAAATATGTCATACCCTGTTGTAGTGTAAAATAAACAAGATACCTTTTTAATGAAGAGAATAGGAATAACTTAGAAAAACCCTACAAAAATATCCCTAAGGTGAAACCTCCCCAAACCTTAGGATAACTAATGTGTTGGTAATAAGAACTTAAGAAAAATCTGAAATCTGTTGTTTGATATTTTTCAAATGACAAGTTAGTTCTAATCACTCTTGTGCACCAAAGTTTAGAAAATTCACCATTAATTAACCACCTTGTAGCTCTCTGCCATTTTTGGTACAAGAGCTTTTTATCACTATTAGAGGCCAGCAAAAATAACCATTAGGTCAGAGACCACTTTAATAAAGGACTTGTAATGTAAAGTGGCCCCACTTACCTAACCATTGTTATTTTTGTTTAAAGATTAGCTTTTATACTTTAAGCCTCAAATTTTCAAAACAAGCTAGTATAGCCAGTGACCACCCACTGTGATTTTTACAGAATTTTTGGAAATTTTTAAACTACTATCATAGTTCAAAACCCCTACCAGAAACCCTAGGTGGAAATTAAGAAGGGAAATTGGATGATGGAACTTAATGTCCCCTTAAGATCTTTATAATTGACCACCGAAATTTATAGAGGCAATACAAATCCAATATGTATTTTAGAGAGAAAACCTAAAACTAACAAGTAATAAGTCTATGAATACCACTAGAAGGCCCTCGTAACCAAGAAGCCCTAAGTTAAATTCTTAACTTGAATTCTGTAACTTAATGTTCTTAAATTTTGCATAATCATGACATACATGTTCATTGCATTTCGATAGACTGTAATCTTGCTGACGGAGAGTACGTCCTCGTGCCGGAGCAAGGAGCTGCCCAGGAGGTTGCCCCAGACCCAGCACCAGAGCCTGCACCAGAGGACCTGCCTGCCACTGCTTTGGAAGGCAAGCCCCGGTTTTATGCATAACCTGTTAATTATGCTATTTTACTTCACTTAATGATTGTAGGATTGATTGTGCACTTAGGTGTAGGAATTGTTTGAAACCCTAGTTGCATGATCTCAGGAATCCTATTGAGATGAATACTAGTATGCTAAGTCGAGTAGCTGCTTTATTAAGTAGGATCTCGGTAGAAGTCGAGTGATTTTTCTAGCACTCGCGCGAAATCAGGAATTGGTTGTATCCACTTTCCTATCATACTGATGTTGGTTGTGGACAACAATCCATGGGGATTGATTGTTCACGGGATAAAAAGTTGATTAAGGATTAAGGTGTGGTACCGTGAGTCAAGCGTTTGAACGTACTAAACACATACCGAGAAATATGGTAAATCGGTAAGCCTAGTACCTGAGTGAACCTGGCAGTGGACATACCTCCTCACGCGACCTGAGACGTAGTCTCCCATTCCGGTTATGGTGGGTACAAGTGCGGTCACTGCACGACGGCCAGTCGGGGTCAGTGAGGCATTGTACGCCAAGGCGGTGAGCCCTGATCTGCTGACGGGGAATCGATGGGGACGGTTGATGTGTGTGGGGACGGAGTGCCCCTACATGTCGTGTGTTTAGGTTTACCTTGCAAGGATAAAACTCGATTCGAATCGTCTGCTTCTCGCAGCCAATGAGACTGCTTGATCCATGCTGCTACATTGAGTAACAAGTGGAACTGGTTGAGATGATACAAACTGTTGATTGCTAATAATGCTTGCTACTATGTATGAATAGATAGTACACTTTTAGCCTTAAGAGAGTCACACTTAATCTTGACTAAGTTAAAATCTTGATTTAGAAACTCAGCTAGTGCTTTTGGCAACCAAACCCCACAGCCAAACAGCTGCATGTCTAGAGGTAGAGGAGTATAGACTCCTCACACCGGGTAAGTCTAGCTGAGTATTAGTATACTCAGCCTTGCTTGTGGCATAATTTTTACAGGTTCTCTGGAGGACATGGTTGCCGGAGTGACTTGGCCATCCACCCTGCCACCGGGTTGGACTGTCGAGTGGGACCCTGCCTCGGCTGAGGAGGAGCATGAGGAGTGATGGGACAGGCTTCCCCATCCTCCCAGTTATTTATCGTTAGTTTATTTTCCGCTGCACTCCAAAAACAATGATGGTTACTTTTGCGAAAACTCCGATGATGACAATGGTGATGTAATAATTTAATACTCTTTCATGTATGGTTTTATGCTTTATTGTATTTGCTCTGTGACTCACCATCGAGTGAGACTGTGGTACTTGATCCTGTCAGTGGCCGTGTCGGACTAGATCCGAGGAGTTGACGGGTTATTCCCATTTAAGTGTGGTCTAGCCTCTAAGGCAGGGCTTGGGCACTTAAGTTGGAATAATTCGGACAGTTCCGCCACATGGCGAACGCCTCGGCTCGGCACCGCAAGCAAGAGCGTCGGGAGGTCTGCTCGGTAAAGGTGGCGGCACCAGTCTACCTAGACTGGTCCGACAAGCCCATCACCTTTGACTAGGGCGACCACCCCGACCGCGTGCCGAGCCCGGGGAAATATTCGCTCGTTGTCGACCCCGTCATCGGCAACGTCAGACTCACCAAGGTCCTCATGGACGGAGGCAGCAGCCTCAACATCATCTACGCCGAGACCCTCGGGCTCCTGCAGATCGATCTGTCCTCGATCCAGGCAGGCGCGACGCCTTTTCACGGGATCATCCCCGGGAAACGCGTCCAACCCCTCGAACAACTCGATCTGCCTGTCTGCTTCGGGACTCCCTCCAACTTCCGAAGGGAAACCCTCACGTTCGAGGTGGTCGAGTTCCGAGGAACCTACCACGCAGTGCTGGGGAGACCATGTTACGCCAAGTTCATGGCCGTCCCCAACTACACCTACCTCAAGCTCAAAATGCCGGGCCCCAACGGGGTCATCACCGTTGGCCCCACGTACCGACACGCGTACGAATGCGACGTAGAGTGCGTGGAGTACGCCGAGGCCCTCGCCGAATCCGAGGCCCTCATCACCGACATGGAAAGCCTCCCCAAGGAGGTTCCAGATGCGAAGCGCCACGGTGGCAGCTTCGAACCAGCAGAGGCGGTTAAATCCGTCCCTCTCGACCCCAGCAACGACACCTCCAAGCAGATCCGGATCGGCTCCAAGCTCGACCCCAAATAGGAAGCAGTGCTCGTCGACTTTCTCCGCGCGAACACCGAGGTTTTTGCGTGGAGTCCCTCGGACATGCCTGGCATACCGAGGGAAGTCGTCGAGCACTCACTGGATATCCGAGCTGGAGCCTGGCCCGTGAAGCAGCCTCTGCGCCGATTCGACAAAGAAAAGCGCAGAGCCATAGGCGAGGAGATCCACAAGCTGATGGCTGCTGGGTTCATCAAAGAGGTATTCCATCCCGAATGGCTTGCCAACCCTGTGCTTGTGAGAAAGAAAGGAGGGAAATGGCGGATGTGTGTAGACTACACTGGTCTGAACAAAGCATGTCCGAAGGTTCCCTACCCTCTGCCTTGTATCGATCAAATCGTGGATTCCACTGCTGGGTGCGAAACCCTGTCGTTCCTCGATGCCTACTCAGGGTATCACCAAATCAGGATGAAAGAGTCCGACCAGCTCGCGACTTCTTTCATCACACCTTTTGGCATGTACTGCTATGTTACTATGCCATTTGGTTTGAGGAATGCGGGTGCGACGTACCAAAGGTGCATGAACCACGTGTTCGGAGAGCACATTGGTCGGACCGTCGAGGCTTACGTCGATGACATCGTAGTCAAGACGAAGGAAGCCTCCGACCACCTCTCCGACCTTGAAACGACATTTAAGTGTCTCAAGGCAAAAGGTGTAAAACTCAACCCTGAGAAGTGCGTCTTTGGAGTCCCCCAAGGCATGCTCTTGGGGTTCATCGTCTCCGAGCGGGGCATCGAGGCCAACCTGGAAAAAATCGTGGCCATCACCAACATGGGGCCCATCAAGGACTTGAAAGGCGTACATAGGGTCATGGGATGCCTTGCGGCTTTGAGCCGCTTCATCTCGCGCCTCGGCGAAATAGGCCTACCTCTGTACCGCCTCTTAAGAAAGACCGAGTGCTTCAGTTGGACCCCCGAGGCCGAGGAAGCCCTCGGGAACCTGAAGGCGCTCCTTAAGAACACACCCATCCTGGTGCCTCCCGCTGCCGGAGAAGCCCTCTTGATCTACGTCGCCGCTACCACTCAGGTGGTCAGCACCGCGATCGTGGTCGAAAGGCGAGAAGAAGGGCATGCATTACCCGTCCAGAGGCCGGTCTACTTCATCAGTAAGGTACTGTCCGAGACCAAGATCCGCTACCCACAAATTCAGAAGCTGCTGTACGTGGTGATTTTGACGCGGCGGAAGTTGCGACACTACTTTGAGTCTCATCCGGTGACTGTGGTGTCATCCTTCCCCCTGGGGGAGATCATCCAGTGCCAAGAGGCCTTGGGTAGGATTGCGAAGTGGGCAGTGGAAATCATGGGCGAGACGACCTCGTTTGCCCCTCGGAAGGCCATCAAGTCCTAAGTCTTGGCGGACTTTGTGGCTGAATGGGTCGACACCCAGCTCTCGGCAGCTCCGATCCAACCGGAACTCTGGACCATGTTTTTCGACGGGTCGCTGATGAAGACAGGGGCGGGCGCGGGCCTGCTCTTCATCTCACCCCTCGGGAAGCACCTCCGCTACGTGCTGTGCCTCCATTTCCCGGCGTCCAACAATGTGGCCGAGTATGAGGCTCTGGTTAACGGGTTGCGCATCGCCATCGAGCTAGGGGTCTGACACCTCGACGCTCGCGGCGACTCGCAGCTTGTCATCGACCATGAAGAACTCCCATTGCCGCGACCCGAAGATGGAAGCCTACTACGACGAGGTTCGGCGCCTGGAGGACAAGTTCTATGGGCTCGAGGTCAACCACGTCGCCCGGCGGTACAACGAGACTGCGGACGAGCTGGCGAAGATAGCTTCGGCGCGAACAACGGTTCCCCCGAACGTCTTCTCTCGGGACCTACATCAGCCCTCAGTCAAGACCAAAGACACGCCCGAGCCTGAGAAGGTCTCGGCCCTGCCCGAGGCGCCCTCGGCTCAGCCCGAGGCACCCTTGGCCCCCGAGGGTGAGGCACTGCGTGTCGAGGGAGAGCGGAATGATGTCCCGCCTGATGGAGACTGGTAGACCCCGTACCTGCAATATCTCCACCGAGGAGAGCTGCCCCTCGACCAAGCCGAAGCTCAGCGACTGGCGCGGCGCGCCAAGTCATTCATCTTGCTGGGTGACGGGAAGGAGCTCTACCACCGCAGCCCCTCCGGCATCCTCCAGCGATGCATATCCATCGCCGAAGGCCAGGAGCTCTTACAAGAAATACACTCGGGGGCTTGCGGTCATCACGCAGCGCCTCGAGCCCTTGTTGGAAACGCTTTCTGACAAGGTTTCTACTGGCCGACCGCGGTGGCCGACGCCACTAGAATTGTCCGCACCTGCCAAGGGTGTCAATTCTACGCAAGGCAGATGCACCTACCCGCTCAGGCTCTGCAAACAATACCCATCACCTGGCCGTTTGCTGTGTGGGGTCTGGACCTCGTCGGTCCCTTGCAGAAGGCACCCGGGGGCTACACGCACCTAGTGGTCGCCATCGACAAATTCTCCAAGTGGATCGAGGTCCGACCCCTAAACAGCATCAGGTCCAAACAGGCGGTGGCATTCTTCACCAACATCATCCATCGCTTCGGGGTCCTGAACTCCATCATCACCGACAACGGCACCCAGTTCACCGGCAGAAAGTTCCTGGACTTCTATGAGGATCACCACATCCAGGTGGACTGGGCCGCCGTGGCACACCCCATGACAAATGGGCAGGTAGAACGTGCCAACGACATGATTCTGCAAGGACTCAAGCCGAGGATCTACAACGACCTCCACAAGTTTGGCAGGCGATGGATGAAGGAACTCCCCTTGGTGGTCTGGAGCCTGAGGACAACGTTGAGCCAAGCCACGGGCTTCACACCGTTCTTTCTAGTCTATGGGGCCGAGGCCATCTTGCCCACGGACTTAGAGTACGGTTCCCCAAGGACAAGGGCCTACAACGACCGACGCAACCAGACCAACCGAGAAGACTCACTGGACCAGCTGGAAGAGGCTCAGGACATGGCCTTACTACACTCGGCGCGGTATCAGCAGTCCCTGCGACGCTACCATGCCCGAGGGGTTCGGTCCCGAGACCTCCAGGTGGGCGACTTGGTGCTTCGACTACGACAAGATGCCCGAGGGCGGCACAAGCTCACGCCTCCCTGGGAAGGGCCATTCATCATTGCCAAGATTTTGAAGCCCAGAACATACAAGCTGGCCAACAGTCAAGGCGAGGTCTACAGTAACGCTTGGAACATCCGACAGCTACGTCGTTTCTACCCATAAGATGTTTTCAAGCCATTCATATACCTCGTTTACATATGAAGTCTAACCATCAAGGAAGGGTCAGCCTTGCCTCGGCAAAGCCCGACCCTCCCTTGGGGGCTAGAAGGGGGGAACCCCCTCCGCGTCAAAATTTTCCTCGGAAAAAGTCTTTCTGCCAGAATATCTTTCGTGCTTTTCGACTACTTCGGTAGTGGGATCATGAAAACAGTGGAGTACACGTAAGCAGGCAAGGTCGACCGAGCCGAGGGACTCCTACGCCTCCGGGATACGGATACCTCACTCATCACCTTCTGTGAAAAGTAACTCGCGTTTAGATAAGCGATCCTGCTGACCGAACAAGTCTTAATGCTCGAAAACTCTTCTTTCGAAACGATTTTTTGTGCCTTCTCGACTATATCGATAGCAGAATCCTACGGACGAGTAAGAGTACACGTAAGCGGCAAGGCCGACCGAGCCGTGGGACTCCTACGCCCCTGGGATACGGATACCTCACTCATCACCTTCCATGAGAAGTAACTCTCACTCGGACAAACAATTCTGTTACCGACAAATAAGTCCTGATACCCGAAACAAGGGGAAAAGAAATGCAGCTTTACAACGCGACGACAGTATGTTCGGGCCTCGGCAGCCGCAAAAAACATATGCATACTACAGGCGAACCAATCTTGCAGGCTCAGACGTCGATGGAGGGGGAGCAGCAGCACCCTCGGCGTCAACTCCACCATCGGCGAAGTCCAACTGAGCCTCGGACGGCAACACGGTCAGAGGATCTCCGCTCCGAAGGACGACGTCAGCATCACGCCCGGGCCATCGCCGCCAGGGTCTCCTCCAGGAACCCGGCCCGAGCAGACGGCTCGGCCGGCCGCCCCGAAGCCTCAGTCAGCCGTCCCTCGAGGACACCAGCCCGGCTCGTGGCCTCGGCAACTCGACTCCGGCGTTGGTCCCGGCCAAGCCCCGGCCGACGAAGCTCCCTTTTTCGGGCCAACTCTGCCTCTGTCCGTGCTGGCACCGCTGCCTCTGGCTCCGGCTCATCGAAGAGCGGCCGAGGGTTTCTTTGACTAAACAAGTGAAGCCTCGTGCGGCAAGGCCGGCCAAGCTGAGGGATTCCTACGCCTCCGGGATATGGATACCTCACTCGTCACCTTCCGCACAGAGCAACTCACATTTGGTTAAGCGGTTCGGCTAGCCGACAGGCGAGTCCCAGTGCTCGAAAATGAGGGAAAAAAACATGGTATTACACCCAAAAATACCTACATGTTCAGGCCTTGACAACCACAATGAACAAACACTAGCACTCCAGGTGCCATTACAAACGGAACTCCGGTTTCGCCCCCGCGTGTATAAACAACCTCCACATCGGAGAGCCTGCGGGACGACAGACTCCGGGCGACTCGCCACCAACCTCCACAACAGCAGCCATGGTCTTAGGACGGACGCAGCCACCGGAGGGCTCTCATTCGCGTCCCCACTCAAGGGACGCGAATCAGATATTAAAGCCAAAGAGCCGGAGGTTGGTCCACGGGTGGCGCTGACAGTCTCGTCGGCGGAAAAGCCTACCTCTCCAGCTGCCACCACCTCAGCACCGACGGCGGCATCCACCTGTCCACCAACACCGCACCGGCGAGCGTCGGCCGCCCCAAAGCGCACCGGCAGGTCCTCACTCCCGTCCTCGCCATGAAAGCGAGGACAGAGGACGGAATGTTGCATCCTAGCTGGGCAGCAACAGTCCGCCTTCCCCGGCATGGCTGGAGGGCGCCTCCTCCGCAGAGCTGGGGGATGGTTTCCACCCCCAGAAGCTGGAGGAGGCGGGACACCAATCCACGTGAAGGCAGGCCCCGGCTCGGCGCACTCCCCGCCCCAGCAAGGATGATGAAGATCCTTGAAGCTAAGGGCGGGGCAGAAGCCACAGCCCGGCTCGCTTCTCCCCACCATCGAACTGGTGGTCACCGTCTTGGGTGACCACCGGCGAGGGGATGCAGCCGGGCTACCTGATGAAAATCCTTGAAGCCGAGCGATGGCTGAAAGGTACCAACTTCCGCGAAGTTGCATTCCTCCAACGACAGCAAGACGAAAGCGACACGAGCGCTCCCCATCCGGGGGCTCGGAAGGTGGAAGGATGCGATACATGGAGTGCAAATACATGGTTGCCATCCAAGGGGGTCACCCTCCTTTTAATGGCGACTCTCCCCACTTGTGTCCTCAGCCATCGCAGACTGAGTCTTCTCCAACACGCTCCAAGGTCCTCCCCCTACAACGCGGGGGCTGGGTCCCACGTGTCATGCAAGCTGGCCCAGGACAGAAGAAGCCAGACCGCCACGCGCGGAGCGCACAACGGCCCAACGGTTACAAGCATTCCTCCACTATCGCCCGGACCAGCGGGTGAAAGGGCGGACCGCCATGCAGGCGGCATGCAACCGCACCAAGGGGGCGCACCCTTTCGACTTCGACACATCCAGCTTGGAGGCCCAGGCCCACACGTCATGTAACCGGCGCGCCGATTACTACGTGCAAGAAACTGCACCGCCACTCGCGCCAGTACCGCGCCTTCTCGACTGCGGAACCGGTGCCGCGACTCGAGGCAACCCCGCGCATGACCCAACAGTGCCAACCGAGCACATCGGTCACGGGTCAATCAGCCGCGGGAGAAGGCGCGACGGTCGATATGGCCAGAAATGGGCCGACAGTAATGGCGGCAGCAGGCGGGCAGAAGCAGCGGTCAAGTCATCTGCAGGCTCACGTCCCCTCCTAGGACAGTGAGAGAGCCCTCTCCCACGGCGTGAAGACGACACGCCCGTGTTCCGTTCCTCGAACGGCTCGCGCACGCACAACGGCTACCCCGCCAACCACTCGTCCCGTCGCATTAACTCTGTGGCAGGGCAGGCGGCACCTTTGGGAGGCAAAGCGGGCGACGCTTCACCTCCGCCATAATGACCACGTCAAAAAAGGTGCGCCACGTTGTTCAATTTCGTATCCTTTTCCTCTTCCCCTTTCTCTCTCTTGCTACAGGGACCGGGAAATGGGATACTTCGAAAGGGATCCTTCTCCGCGAAGGAAGCGGGCCCCGAGCCCCCCTACTGATCAGAGGTTCGAAGGCTGGCCCCTCGGAGGGGTTCAACAGCCGCCTCAGAGCACTCGGGCTCCGCACCCACTACTGGTCAGAGGTTTGAAGGCTGGCCCCTCGGAAGGGTTCAACAGCCGCCTCAGGCCACTCGGGCTCCGCGCCCACTACTGATCAGGGGTTCGTAGGCTAGCCCCCGAAGGGTTCGACAGCCGCCTCAGAGCACGCAGAGCGAGGGATGACCCTGGGTACGTTCGATACATAACCAAGGCTCGGGCTATGCTCCCGAGGTACCCTAGGACATTTCCGAGACCAGCGGGAGCGATTTTGTAACGGAATCCCACCAGAGGGAGGCATCGAGCCCTCGAACCCCGTCAAAAGGGGATCGGGTCCGGCGAATCACCCGCAGGTACTTTAGGAGCGCGCCTCCGGGCCACTAGCCAACCCCTAACGAATGGGGCACGGGCGTCCACTCGGATTACCCGCTAGCAACTCACTGGAGACACCATGTTCGGTGCCCTCCGAGGGCAACATGGCGCTTTCCCCCCTCCTCCTTGCGGAAAGGCGACGCAGGGGCGTATGAAAAAAGCCGAGTCTGTCCTTGACCGTCCTCTCGCTCTGTGCGGAGGCTCGGGGGCTGCTCTCGCAAACCCGGCTCCGGCCAAAACGTTGACAGCGTCAACATACCAGCCCCAGAACTTGGGACTCGACTATGCACCCGGGCTACGACCAGTTCGCATGAGGGAACAACCAAACCGGCCGAGCCTTCACGAAAGGCACTAAGACCTCGAAGGAGTCAAAACACTCCTCCGAGGCCTCGGGGGCTACACCCGGCGGGTGCGCTCACACGCACCCACCGGAACAAAATGCAACCGAGAAAGGCTGGTCCCCTTGCAAAAAAGTGCGACAAAAGCCTCCAAGCGAGTGCCAACACTCCCTTCGAGGCTCGGGGGCTACTGTCGGGGACCATAATTAGGGGTACCCCCAAGACTCCTAATCTCAGCTGGTAACCCCCATCAGCACAAAGCTGCAAAGGCCTGATGGGCACGATTAAGGTCAAGGCTCAGTTCACTCAAGGGACACGATCTCGCCTCGCCCGAGCCCAGCCTCGGGCAAAGGCAGCCGACCCCGAAGGATTCACGTCTCGCCCGAGGGCCCCCTCAAGCAACGGACACACCTTCGGCTCGCCCGAGGCCCAGTCTTCGCAGAGGAGCAACCTTGGCTAGATCGCCACGCCAATCGACCGTATCGTAGGAGCATTTAATGCAAGGATCGCCTGACATCTTATCCTGACGCGCGCTCTAGTCGACAAGGCCGAAGTGACCGCAGTCACTTCGCCGCTCCACTGACCGACCTGACACAAATACAGCGCCGCCTGCCCTGCTCCGACTGCCGTGCCACTCGCCAGAGTGAGGTCGACAGCGGCTAAGTCCAGCCTCGGGCGACATAGGAAGCTCCGCCTCGCCCGACCCCAGGGCTCGGCCCCCGTCTCGGCCTCGGAAGATGGACTTCGCCTCGCCCGACCCCAGGGCTCGGACTCAACCATGACCCGGAAGACGACGAACTCCGCCTCGCCCGACCCTAGGGCTCGGACTCGGCTTCGGCTCCGGAAGACGACGAACTCCGCCTCGCCCGACCCTAGGGCTCGGACTCAGCTTCGGCTCCAAAAGACGACGAACTCCGCCTCGCCTGACCCTATGGCTTGGACTCGGCTTCGACTCCGGAAGATGGCGAACTCCGCCTCGCTTGACCCCAGGGCTCGGACTTGGCTTCGGCTCTGGAAGACGACGAACACCGCCTCGCCCGACCCTAGGGCTCGGACTCAGCTTCGGCTCCGGAAGACGACGAACTCTGCCTCGCCCGACCCCAGGGCTCGGACTCAGCCTCGACCTTGGAGGAATCGCCACCTTGCCCAAACTCGGGTCCGGACCGGCCACGTCGCCAGGGGGGCATTATTACCCTACCCCTAGCTAGCTCAGGCTATGGGGAACAAGACCGGCGTCCCATCCGGCTCGCCCCTGTAAACAAGTAATGATGACACCCCGCACGCTCCATGACGACGGCAGCTCCCAGCCCCTTACGTCAGCAAGGAGACGTCAACAAAGACCCGACAACTGTACTTCCGCAGGGCTCCAGCGCTCCTCCGACGACCACGACATCACATGAACAGGGTGCCAAAACCTCTCCGACTGCCACGACGACATGTACTTAGGGCTCTAGCTCCTCTCTGCTAGACACGTTAGCACATTGCTACACCCCCCATTGTACACCTGGGCCCTCTCCTTACGTCTATAAAAGGAAGGTCCAGGGCTCCCGTACGAAGGGGTTGGCCGCGCGGGAGAACGGGCCGGCGCATAAGGCTCTCGCTCTCTCTCTCTCTCTCTCCCGCGCGAACGCTTGTAACCCCCTACTGCAAGCGCATCCAGCCGCCCTAGGCGCAGGACAACACGAAGGCCGCGGTTTCCCCTCGCTGTTCTCCCCCCTTTGTGTCCCGTCTCGCGCCGACCCATCTAGGCTGGGACACGCAGCGACAATTTACTCGTCGGTCTAGGGACCCCCCGGGGTCGAAACACCGACAGAACTAAATTCAATTTGTCATATGCATTGCATCGCAAATGATGTTGTTACTTTTGTTCTACTTCTTAATTGGGTTGGTATTTACTTATACTTAGTAATTGCTAATAAAATTCTGACCAACTTTAAAAGCAATGCTCAGCTTCAGCCATCCTCTTTGGTAAGCCTTACACTTCACGTGAGCTCCCACCTTTGGCGAGTTCATGCACATTATTCCCCACAACTTGTTGAGCTATGAATGTATGTGAGCTCACTCTTGCTGTCTCACATCCCCCCACTGGTCAAGAACAGGTACCACAGGATGAGGTGCATGGAGGATGCTGTGATGTGTTCGTGAGAGGTCTAGGCCATTGTCTCCCAGTCAACTTTGGGTTGCTGGACTGTTGTCTCCTTATAATGTAATTATTGATTTATTTTGTATAGAACTCCTGTTATATAGTAAAGATGTGACATTCGATCCTGTGCCATGATTCATCATATGTGTGAGACTTGGTCCCAGCACACCTGGTGATGTTCGCGCCCGGGTCTTGGTGCCCCTAAAACCCGGGTGTGACATCCACATAGACCCTCTCTTGTAGTGGTCCATTTAGAAATGCGCTCTTGACGTCCATTTGGTACAACTTGAAATCATGGTTAATAGCATAAGCAATTAATTTTCTAATTGACTCTAACCTTGCTACCGGCGCATATGTTTCACCAAAATCAAGTCCATCCACTTGAGTGTAGCCTTGGGCAACCAACCGTGCTTTGTTTCTTGTAACAACGCCATGTTCATCTTGTTTGTTCCTAAAGACCCATTTTGTCCCAATCACATTTTGCTTGGGTCTTTGAACTAAGGACCAGACTTCATTCCGGGTGAAGTAGTTCAACTCCTCTTGCATGGCAATTATCCAATCCGGATCACCCAGGGCTTCTTCAACCTTAAGTGGCTCAAGAGAGGAGACAAACGAGTAAAATTCACAAAAATTTGCTAAACGAGATCGAGTTGTTACCCCTCTCCTGATGCTACCTAGGATGTTGTCCACATGATGATCTCTTTGGATGGTATGATGGACTCGAGGATGGGGCACTGATGGTTGTCTTTGAATTTGCTCCTCCTCCTCATCCACTTGATCAAGAGGCACTTCAACATCAACACTTTCATGTTCACCTTCCACCATGGTTGGCATCCTTTGGGGTTGATGACCTTCTTCAAGACTTGGTTGACTTGAGGTTGATGGGTTTGCTTGGGTGGAGGATTTATCACCCACCACCTTTGCGCTCACATCAAAAACCTCATTGGTCATCCACAAGGTTCCTTCCTCATCATCCTTTTCTTGAGGTCTCACCTCACCTATTGCAAGCTTCTTTATGGCCTCACAAGGTGGTTCTTCATTTCCTGCAATGTCATTAGAAACATGCCCTTGCGAGCCATTAGACTCATCAAATGTCACGTCTATCGCTATTTCAACAAGACCGGTGGTATTGTTGAAAACACGATATCCATGCGCATTTGATGCATAACCAAGCAAGAAGCCCTCGTCCACTCTAGGAGCAAACTTCGAGCTCTTGACTTTCTTGTTAAGAATAAAGCATTTACAACCAAATACCCTAAAGTAATCAACTTTAGGTTTGTTACCAGTGAGAAGCTCATAGGCAGTCTTCTTGTAAATCTTCTGAAGATAAAGGCGGTTGATTGCATGACAGGCGGTGTTGACCGCCTCTGCCCAAAAATTGTCAGGGGTCTTGTACTCATCCAACATGGTTCTAGCGACTTCAATTAGTGTTCGGTTCTTCCTTTCCGCTACACCATTTTGTTGTGGAGTGTAGGGGACCGAGAACTCATGTTTCATTCCTTCTTCGCCCAAGAATTCTTCGACACCTGTATTCTTGAACTCTGTCCCATTGTCACTTCTCACTTTCTTGATTTTAAGCTCAAACTCATTTTGAGCTCTTCTCATGAATTTCTTCAAGGTCTCTTAGGTTTCACCTTTGTCACTCAAAAAGAAAACCCAGGTGAAGCGAGAAAAATCATCAACAATAACTAAGCCATACTTACTACCACCAATACTAATGTAGGCCACAGGTCCGAAGAGGTCCATGTGAAGAAGCTCCAATGGCCTCTTTGTTATGACCACATTCTTTGATTGATGTGGGACTCCATGTTGCTTTCCTGCTTGGCATGCGCCACAAACCCTATCTTTCTCAAACACAACATTTGTTAGTCCAATGATGTGACTATCCTTTTGAAGTTTGGCCAAATTCCTCATACCGACATGAGCTAGCCGGTGATGCCATAGCCAACCCTTGTCAGATTTTGCCACTAAACAGGTCTCAGGCGTCACCTTACTTGTTGTGAAATCAACAAGATAAAGTTTGCCCTTCAAGCGACCCGTAAAGGCAACTGAGGAATCCTCCCTTCTAAGGATCTTCACATCCACATCAGAAAATAGACAATTATAACCCATTCCACAAAGTTGTGAAACAGACATCAAATTGTAGCTTAAACAATCTACTAGTAAAACATTTGAAAGTGATTGTTGGTCAGAGATAGGAATTTTACCAATACCAATCACTTTACTCTTGCCACTATCTCCAAACACAATTTCTTGTGCTTCTTGAGTTAGTTGCAAGGAATGAAACATGTCTTTCTCCCCGGTCATGTGATTTGTACATCCACTGTCAAGCACCCAGCTTGACCCACCAGAGGAGTAGACATACAAAACAAATTTAGGCTATGCTTTTAGGTACCCAAATTGAATTGGGTCCTACAGTGTTAGTTATAGCCTTAGGTACCCACACACTTCTTTTCATGGCTTTTATTTTAGTGTAGGCACCCATATATTTCACAACCAATTTCCTTGAATCCCAAGTCAACATATAATCACAAAGATAAGAATGAGAAATGGGAGCATTAAATTTTTCTCCACTTATCGATCCCGCTTCCTTCATCTTATTCTTTGTGGAACTCAAGTTTACCTTTACTTGAGTTGACTTGTCATTTGAGGAGTGAATCCTCCCCAAGGCATCATATAGAGTGGTTCCCTCTATGAACTTGGGGGATCTCCACCCCTTATTGTCACACCCGGTTTTGAAGGTAAATCGAATGCGAACCATGTATGTGCCAGGATCAGTAATTCACATACATAGCGATTACATAAATGACTCATCATAGCACAATGCTTCGAATTACAATAAAGAGTAAGTAATAATATTACAGACTAGAGCCATTTACATAATATAAATCAAAGTACACAGAATCGAAACGTAGACAACGTAAACAACCCACCACAGGCAGCTGACTGGGGGAGATCGCTAGACTAATCCTCGAACTCGTCGAAGTCCTGAAACTCCCGGAGATCCGCCTCGACACCATTCTCCTTATTCTTTACCTGAGCATAGATTGCACCAAAGGCAACCTGGTGTTTTGTGAAAGCAAGGGTGAGTACACATCAACGTACTCAGCAAATGTCCCGTTTGGCTGTAGTGGACTAACTTTATGTGGGGTTAAGGTAAAGCAGTTGCTTTTAGTTGGTCAGGTAATTATTACTAGTAGAGAGCCAGGTTTTAGCATTAACCCAAGTTGTTAACCCAAAAGTACCCTTTCCAAACGGTAAGAATACCACTTACCATTACCATAATCATAATCAAAACCATCATTCTCATCACCACCTGTAATCCGAACATCTCTGATCAAGTATCACTAATCAATGGAGCTCCCTTGGCCACTCATAACCGCGAGCACGACTGATATATCAGTTTCATAACACTCTGCAGAGGTTGTGCACTTTACCCACAAGTCGTGATTCCCTTTCTGCCGAGAGATCATAACTCTCCATTGATCACTACCAAGGTGACCCAGCAGGGCATCACTACGTAGCCTTTACAAAGATTCCCCGGGGCTGTAGCCGCCCGTTACGTTTCCTAAATGCACCGCACTCCTCCCCAAGGGGGCGAACCCAAGCTTGGCAGAGCGAGCCGCATACACCGAGCCCTATTAATGGCACGACGGCTAAGCGAACTATACCCAGTTCCTCTAATTATTCAGCTAAGGGCATCCGATTCCACCCTCATGGTTGCACTGTTTTCTCGGGCGGTCATCCAATCGAATAGGTCCTTACGGAGGGGCACTCGAGAAACCGCTCGAGCCCCCTTGAAGGCCACAAGTATAACATCATAATAAAGGAGGGGAAAACAACGTATCATTGATAAATCTCATCATGTTCATTGATTAGAGTTGAGCAATAGCATAAAGCTAAACAATAATAATCCAACCCAAATAGGTAAACAAGGACATGGATAACAAAAGCTAGTCAATCCTTAGGTATAACTGTGAAATGCGGGAGGTGAATTAAAGAATGTATAGGACAGAGATAGGTCAAGGGACACTTGCCTTCACCAAACAGATGCTCAGGGTCTTCAACTTCGTGGAACTCGAGGAGCTAGATCACTTGGTCACCGAAGCTTGACCATCGATTCCTCGAAACTCAGAAATGGATCACAGTCTATTTGTGACGCACAGCGAATACAAACAGACACAAGCAAACAACCATATATATGCATAAGAACATTACATCATTCAAGTAAAACATAATAAAATACGCAAAATCAAATAGAGTGTGTTACTACGGTCACACGAGGACAAAGAAACGCTACGGTCGAGGCTACGGTCGAGAGGTTATCGCGTACACACTAAACAAGTATTAATCATAATATCTAGTTCGACATTGTCAAATATAAGTAATATCTATAATTTAGTTCGATTAATCCGCTATGCTAACGAATGTTAGTCAAATAAGTAATTTAATTAACACGAGAGATTCGACGCAAGGCGAATTTACGATACACGAAATAACACGACAGCGTGAAGACGACGCGCGGACACGCGCGACACAGCACGCTGACAACACACGAAACAGCGCGCGCGACCAACGCGAATGACGCGTGAATCAGCACGCCACCACGTGTGGAGCAGTGTTGGGGACCATAATTAGTGGTACCCTCAAGGCTCCTAAATCTCAGCTGGTAAGCCCCATCAGCACAAAGCTGCAAAGGCCTGATGGGTGCGATTAAGTCAAGGATCGGTCCATTCGAGGGACGCGATCACGCCTCGCCCGAGCCCAGCCTCGGTCAAGGGCAGCCGACCCTGGAGGACCTACGTCTCGCCCGAGGTCCCCCTCCAGCAACGGACACACCTTCGGCTCGCCCGAGGCCCAGTCTTCAACAAGAAGCAACCTTGGCCAAATCGCCACACCAACCGACCAAATCGCAGGGGCATTTAATGCAAAGGTGGCCTGACACCTTTATCCTGACACACGGCCTCCAGTCGACAGAGCCGAAGTGACCACCGTCACTTCGCCGCTCCACCGACCAGTCTGACAGGAAGACAGTGCCGCCTGCGCCGCTCCGACTGCTGAGCCGCTCGACAGAGCGAGGCTAACAGCAGCCAAGTCCAGCCTCAGGCGTCATAGGAAACTCCGCCTCGCCCGACCCAAGGCTCGGACTCGGGCTCAGCCCCGGAAGACGGCGAACTCCGCTCCGCCCGACCCCAGGGCTCGGACTCGGGCTCAGCCCCGAAAGACGGCGAACTCCGCTCCGCCCGACCCCAGGGCTCGGACTCGGGCTCAGCCCCGGAAGATGGTGAACTCCGCTCCGCCCGACCCCAGGGCTCGGACTTGGGCTCAGCCCCAGAAGACGGCGAACTCCGCTTTGCCCGACCCCAGGGCTCGGACTCGGGCTCGGCCCCGGAAGACGACGAACTCCGCTTCGCCCGATCCTAGGGCTCAGACTCAACCCTGGCCTAAGCTGACGGTCTCCGCCTCGTCCGACAAGTGGGCTCGGACTCGACCTCGACCTCGGAAGACAGACTCGACCTCGACCTCGGAGGAGCCTCCACCTCGCCCAACCTAGGGCACGGACCGACCACGTCAACAGGAAGCGCCATCATTACCCTACCCCGAGCTGACTCAGGCTACAGGGAACAAGACTGGCGTCCCATCTGGCTCGCTCCACCACACGAGTAATGATGGCGCCCCGCATGCCCTGTGACGACGGCGGCTCTCAGCCCCCCTTACGGAAGCAAGAGGACGTCAGCAAGGACTCGACAACCCCGACAGCTGTCCTTCCGCCAGGCTCCAGCGCTCCTCCGACGGCCACGACACCACGTGAACTGGGTGCCAAGACCTCTCCGGCTGCCACGATGGCATGTACTTAGGGCGCTAGCTCCCCACCGCTAGACACGTTAGCACATTGCTACACTCCCCATTGTACACCTGGATCCTCTCCTTACGCCTATAAAAGGGAGGACCAGGGCCCTCTTACAGAAGGTTGGCCACGCGGGGAAGGACGGGACGGTGCTCGCGCAAGGCCGCTCGCTCCCTCCCGCGTGGACGCTTGTAACCCCCTACTGCAAGCGCACCCGACCTGGGCGCGGGGCTAACACGAAGGCCGCTGGTTCCACTCTCCCACGCCTGTCTCCCTCCGGCTGCTCTCTTCCCCCCTTTGAGTTCCGCCTCGCGTCGACCCATCTAGGCTGGGGCACGCGGCGACAATTCACTCGTCGGTCCAGGGACCCCCCGGGTTTCAAAACACCGACAGTTGGCGCGCCAGGTAGGGGCCTGCTGCGTGTTGACGAACAGCTTCCCGTCAAGCTCCAGATGGGCAGTCTCCAACAACCTCTCCAGCCCGGGACGGTGCTCCGTTTCGGGAGTCTTGAGTTCATGTCCCTCGACGGCAGCTACGACATGATACTCCTTCCCCCGCCGCGCGACAGCGACAATGGCGGTCGACAACCCGCTCACCGGCGGGGAAATCGACGACGCCTTCCCCACGTGGTGGAAGGATGACATTCGGGCTTGTCCCGTCCTCTCCCCCGCTGATGGAGGAGGAGGCGGGGCAACCAAGGCCAAGTGGGAGGCGACACCTTGTTGGCTGTCGAGCGAGTCGACGGCGCAGGCGCCCTAATGGAGGGCGCGTCGGACATCGGCTTCGCGTCTGAGACGAAGACGAGCACCATCTCCCCACAACACATCAACCTCGAGCAAACAGACGACGACAACACGCTCGCAAAGGACTTGCTGGGCGTCACCCTACTACTTGAGACGACGGTGCAGTCAGTCCCTGACGTGACTTCATCACCACCCGTCGACCAAAAGGTATCGATCGATTCCCATCTCGCGTCTTTTGGATTCGGCCTTGACCCGCCAAGCGACTCCGCTTCGGTGGACACTCTCATAGAGGCGAGTCCAAACCCTCTGGGGTATCGTGTGCGGTCACCCTGGGACCGGCTGACGACCGTCTCGTCCTACGGGCCCTCAGGGTCCGAGGAAGATGGCGAGCCCGACCTCTGTTGGGATTTCTCCGGACTTGGTAACCCCAGTGCCATGCGGGACTTCATGACCGCATGCGACTACTGCCTTTCCGACTGTTCCGACGGTAGCCGCAGCCTCGACGACGAGGACTGCGGCCCAAGTCGCGAATGTTTCCACGTCGATCTAGGGGGTCCCGGCGAAGGCAACCATCTTGGTATGCCGGAGAACGGTGATCCCCCTAGGCCCGCACCTCGCGTTGACATCCTTCGGGAGCTAGCTGTGGTCCTCGTCCCGGCGGGGGGTCCTGACCCACAGCTCGAGCAAATCCGCAAGAGGCAGGCTAGGCTCGACGAGGGAGCAGGAGCGCTTGTGCCGATCCGCCGGGACATCGGGCAGGAATGGGCGGGCCAACCTCCGGCCGGAGAAGCGCGTCATCTCCCCCAGGGCATCCAGCACCACATCGCCGACGACGTTAGGGTAAGGCCGCCACCGGATTCCAGTGGAGTCGGCCAGAACCTGGCTGCAGCGGCGATACTTCTCCGCGCGATGCCGGAGCCATCAACCACCGAGGGGCGGCGTATCTAGGGAGAGCTCAAGAATCTCCTGGAAGACGCCGCGGTCCGATGGGCCAAAAGCTCCGCCTCCCGAAGGCAGGGGTACCCCTCGGAACATCGCGCCGCGACTTCCCGATTCATGCTGGAAGCCTCGGTCCATACCGGGCGCACGCGCAACACAGCGCCTGCGGCCTCGGGTCGCCTCGGCAACGAGCACCATCACCACAGCCATCGGGCCCACCTCGACGAGAAGGTACGTCGAGGCTACCACCCCAGGCGTGGGGGACGCTACGACAGCGGGGAGGATCGGAGTCCTTCGCCCGGACCACCCGGTCCGCAGGCTTTCAACCGCGCCATACGACGGGCACCATTCCCGACCCGGTTCCGAACCCTGACTACTATCGCGAAGTACTCGGGGGAGACGAGACCGGAACTGTGGCTCGCGGACTATCGGCTGGCCTGCCAACTGGGTGGAACGGACGATGATAATCTCATCATCCGTAACCTCCCCCTGTTCCTCTCCGACACCGCTCGAGCCTGGCTGGAGCACCTGCCCCCGGGGCAGATCTCCAACTAGGATGACCTGGTCCAAGGCTTCCCCGGCAATTTCCAGGGCACATACGTGCGCCCTGGGAACTCCTGGGATCTCCGAAGCTGCCGCCAGCAGCCGGGAGAGTCTCTCTGGGACTACATCCGGCGATTCTCGAAGCAGCGCACCGAGCTGCCCAACGTCACCGATTCAGATGTCATCGGCGCGTTCCTCGCCGGCACCACCTACCGCGACCTGGTGAGCAAGCTGGGTCGCAAGACCCCCACCAGGGCGAGCGAGCTGATGGACATCGCCACCAAGTTCGCCTCTGGCAAGGAGGCGGTTGAGGCCATCTTCCGAAAGGACTAGCAGCCCCAGGGCCGCCCACCGGAAGATGCTCCCGAGGCATCAACTCAGCGCGGCACCAAGAAGAAGGGCAAGAAGAAGTCGCAAATGAAACGCGACGCCGCCGACGCGGACCTTATCGCCATCGCCGAGTACAAGAACCCTCGGAAACCTCCGGGAGCTGCCAACCTCTTCGACAAGATGCTCAAGGAGCCATGCCCTTATCATCAGGGGCCCGTCAAGCACACCCTTGAGGAGTGTGCCATGCTTCGACGACACTTCCACAAGGCCGGGCCACCCGCGGAGGGTGGCAAGGCTCTCGACGACGCTAAGAAGGAAGATCACGAGGCAGGAGAGTTCCCCGAGGTCCGCGACTGCTTCATGATCTACGGCGGGCAAGTGGCGAACGCCTCGGCTCGGCACCGCAAGCAAGAGCGTCGGGAGGTCTGCTCGGTAAAGGTGGCAGCGCCAGTCTACCTAGACTGGTCCGACAAGCCCATCACCTTTGACCAGGCCGACCATCCAGACCACGTGTCGAGCCTGGGGAGATACCCACTCGTTGTCGACCCCATCATCAGCAACGTCAGGCTCACCAAGGTCCTCATGGACGGAGGCAGCAGCCTCAACATCATCTACGCCGAGACCCTCGGGCTCCTGCGGATCGATCTGTCCTCGGTCCGGACGGACGCTGCGCCTTTCCACGGGATCGTCCCCGGGAAGCGCGTCCAACCCATCGGACAACTCGATCTACCCGTCTGCTTCGGGACGCCCTCCAACTTTCGAAGGGAGACCCTCACGTTCGAAGTGGTCGGGTTTCGAGGAACCTACCACGCAGTGTTTGGGAGGCCGTGCTACGCCAAGTTCATGGCCGTCCCCAACTACACCTACCTCAAGCTCAAGATGCCGGGCCCCAACGGGGTCATCACCGTCGGACCCACGTACCGACACGCATACGAATGCGACGTGGAGTACGCTGAGGCCCTCGCCGAGTCCAAGGCCCTCATCGCCAACCTGGAAAGCCTCTCTAGGGAGGCGCCCGACGTGAAGCGCCACGCCGGCAACTTCAAGCCAGCGGAGACGGTCAAGTCCGTCCCTCTCGACCCCTGCAACGACGCCTCCAAGAAGATACGGATCGGCTCTGAGCTCGACCCCAAATAGGAAGCAGTGCTCGTCGACTTTCTCCGCGCAAATGCCGACGTTTTCGCGTGGAGTCCCTCGGACATGCCCGGCATACCGAGGGAAGTCGCCGAGCACTCGCTGGATATCCGAGCTGGAGCCCGACCCGTGAAGCAGCCTCTGCGCCGATTCGACGAAGAAAAGCGCAGAGCCATTGGCGAGGAGATCCACAAGCTGATGGCGACATGGTTCATCAAAGAGGTATTCCATCCCGAATGGCTTGCCAACCCTGTGCTTGTGAGAAAGAAATGAGGGGAAATGGCGGATGTGTGTAGACTACACTGGTCTAAACAAAGCATGTCCAAAAGTTCCCTACCCTCTGCCTCACATTGATCAAATCGTGGATTCCACTGCTGGGTGCGAAACCCTGTCTTTCCTCGATGCCTACTCAGGGTATCACCAGATCAAGATGAAAGAGTCCGACCAGCTCGCGACTTCTTTCATCACACCCTTTGGCATGTACTGCTATGTTACCATGCCGTTTGGTTTGAGGAATGCGGGTGCAACGTACCAGCGATGCATGAACCATGTGTTCGGTGAACACATCGGCCGAACGGTCGAGGCTTACGTCGATGACATCATAGTCAAGACGAGGAAGGCCTTCGACCTCCTTTCCGACCTTGAAGTGACATTCCGATGTCTCAAGGCGAAAGGCGTGAAGCTCAATCCCGAAAAGTGTGTCTTCGGGGTCCCCCGAGGCATGCTCTTGGGGTTCATCATCTCCGAGCGGGGCATCGAGGCCAACCCTGAGAAGATCGCAGCCATCACCAGCATGGGGCCCATCAAGGACTTGAAAGGCGTACAGAGGGTCATGGGATGCCTCGCGGCTCTGAGCCGTTTCATCTCGCGGCTCGGCGAAAGAGGCCTGCCTCTGTATCGCCTCTTAAGGAAAGCCGAGTGCTTCGCTTGGACATCTGAGGCCGAGGAAGCCCTCGGGAACATGAAGGCGCTCCTCACAAATGCGCCCATCTTGGTGCCCCCCGCTGCCGGAGAAGCCCTCTTGATCTACGTCGCCGCGACCACTTAGGTGGTTAGCGCCGCGATTGTGGTCGAGAGACAAGAAGAGGGGCATGCATTGCCCGTCCAGAGGCCAGTCTACTTCATCAGTGAGGTACTATCCGAAACTAAGATCCGCTACCCACAAATTCAGAAGCTGCTGTACGCAGTGATCCTGACGCGGCAGAAGTTGCGACACTACTTCGAGTCTCATCCGGTGACTGTGGTGTCATCCTTCCCCCTGGGGGAGATCATCCAGTCCCGAGAGGCCTCGGGTAGAATTGCAAAGTGGGCGGTGGAGATCATGGGCGAGACAATCTCGTTCGCCCCTCGGAAGGCCATCAAGTCCCAGGTCTTGGCGGACTTCGTGGCTGGATGGGTTGACACCCAGCTCCCGACAGCTCCGATCCAACCGGAGCTCTGGACCATGTTTTTCGACGGGTCGCTGATGAAGACGGGGGCCGGCGCGGGCCTGCTCTTCATCTCGCCCCTTGGGAAGCACCTACGCTACGTGCTACGCCTCCACTTCCCGGCGTCCAACAATGTGGCTGAGTACGAGGCTCTAGTAAACGGGTTGCGAATGGCCATCGAGCTAGGGGTCCGGCGCCTCGACGCTCGTGGTGACTCGTAGCTCATCATCGACCAAGTCATGAAGAACTCCCACTGCCGCGACCCGAAGATGGAAGCTTACTGCGATGAGGTTCGGCGCCTGGAAGACAAGTTCTACGGGCTCGAGCTCAACCACATCGCCCGATGCAACAACGAGACTGCAGACGAGCTGGCTAAAATAGCCTCGGGGCGAACAACGGTTCCCCCGGACGTATTCTCCCGAGACCTGCATCAACCCTCCGTCGAGACCGACGACACGCCCGAGCCCGAGAAGGCCTCGCCCCAGCCCGAGGCACCCTCAGCTCAGTCCGAGGTACCCTCGGCTCAGTCCGAGGTACCCTCGGCACGGTCCGAGGTACCCTCGGCTCGGCCCGAGGTACCCTCGGCCCCCAAGGGTGAGGCACTGCGCGTCGAGGGGGAGCAGAGCGAGGTCACGCCCAATCAAAACTGGCAGACCCCGTACCTGCAATATCTCCACCGAGGAGAGCTGCCCCTCGACCAGGCTGAGGCTCGGCGGTTGGCGTGGCGCGCCAAATCTTTCGTTTTGCTGGGAGATGGGAAGGAGCTCTACCACCACAGCCCCTCTGGCATCCTCCAGCGATGCATTTCCATCGCCGAAGGTCAGGAGCTCTTACAAGAGATACACTCGGGGGCTTGCGGCTATCACGCAACACCCCGAACCCTTGTTGGAAACGCCTTCCGACAAGGTTTCTACTGGCCAACGGTGGTGGCCGATGCCACTAGAATTGTCCGCACCTGCGAAGGGTGTCAGTTCTACGCAAGGCAAACCCACCTGCCCGCTCAGGATCTGCAGACCATACCCATCACCTGGCCGTTTGCTGTGTGGGGTCTGGACCTAGTCGGCCCCTTGTAGAAGGCACCTGGGGGCTACACGCACCTGCTGGTCGCCATCGATAAATTCTCCAAGTGGATCGAGGTCCGACCCCTAAACAGCATCAGGTCCGAACAGGCGGTGGTGTTCTTCACCAGCATCATCCATCGCTTTGGAGTCCCGAACTCCATCATCACCGACAACGGCACCCAGTTCACAGGCAGAAAGTTCCTGGACTTCTGCAAGGATCACCACATCCGGGTGGACTGGGCCGCCGTGGCTCACCCCATGACGAATGGGCAGATAGAACATGCCAACGGCATGATTCTGCAAGGACTCAAGCCTCGGATCTACAACGACCTCAACAAGTTCGGCAAGCGGTGGATGAAGGAACTCCCCTCGGTGGTCTGGAGTCTGAGGACAACGTCGAGCCGAGCCACGGGCTTCACACCGTTCTTTCTAGTCTATGGGGCCGAGGCCATCTTGCCCGTAGACTTAGAATACGGTTCCCCGATGACGAGGGCCTACACCGACCAAAGTAATCGAGCTAATCGAGAAGACTCACTGGACCAGCTGGAAGAGGCTCGGGATATGGCCTTACTACACTCGGCGCGGTACCAGCAGTCTCTGCGACGCTACCACGCCCGAGGGGTTCGGTCCCGAGACCTCCAGGTGGGCGACCTGGTGCTTCGGCTACGACAAGACACCCGAGGGCGGCACAAACTTACGCCTCCCTGGGAAGGGCCGTTCATCATCGCCAAAATTCTGAAGCCCGGAACATACAAGCTGGCCAACAGTCAAGGCGAGGTCTACAGCAACGCTTGGAACATCCAACAGCTACGTCGCTTCTACCCTTAAGATGCTTTCAAGTTGTTCGTATATCTCGTTCACACACAAAGTCTGGTTGTCAAGGAAGGGTCAGCCTTGCCTCGGCAAAGCCCGACCCTCCCTCGGGGGCTAGAAGGGGACAACCCCCTCTGCGTCGAAATTTTCCTCGAAAAAAGAAAAAATCTTTTCTGCCAGAATGCCTTTCGTGCTTTTCGACTACTTCGAAAGTGGATCCTGAAAACGACGGAGTACACGTAAGCAGCCAAGGCTGACCGAGCCGAGGGACTCCTACGCCTCCGGGATACGGATACCTCACTCATCACCTTCTGCGATAAGTAACTCGCGCTCGGATAAGTGATTCTGCGGACCGAACAAGTCTTCACGCTCGAAAGCTCCTCTGCCGGAACGGTTTTTCGGGCCTTCTCGACTGCGTCGGTGACAGAATCCTATGGACGAGTAAGAGTGCGCGTAAGCGGCAAGGCCGACCGAGCCGAGGGATTCCTACGCCTTCGGGATACGGATACCTCACTCATCACCTTCCGTGAAAAGCAACTCTCACCCGCACAAACAATTCTGTTACCGACAAATAAGTCCGGATACTCGAAACAAGAGGAAAAGGGACACAACTTTACAACACGACGACGGTATGTTTGGGCCTCGGCGGCCGCAGAAAGCATACACACACTACAAGACAACCCGATCCTGCAGGCTTGGACGTCGACAATTGAAGGGGGCAGCAGCACCCTCGGCGTCAACTACACCTTCGGCGGGGTCTGACCTAGCCTCGGACGGCGATGCGGTCGGAGGATCCCCACTCTGAAGGACGACATCAGCACCACACCCGGGCCATCGCCGCCAGGGTCTTCTCCAGGAATCCGGCTCGAGCAGACGGCTCGGTCGGCCACCCCGAGGCCTTGGCCAGCTGTCCCCCGAAGACATCAGCCCGGCTTGAGGCCTCGGCAGCTCAACTCCGGCGTCGGTTCCGCCAGCGGACGACCCGGCCAGGCTCCGGCCGACCACATCTTCTTTTTCGAAGCCAACTCTGCCTCTGCCCGTGCTGACACCGCTACCTCCGGCTTCGGCTCATCGAAGGGCGGCCGAGGGGTTCCTTTAACTAAGCAAGAGAAGCCTCGGACAGCAAGGCCGACCGAGCTGAGGGACTCCTACGCCTCCGGGATACGGATACCTCACTCGTCACCTTCGCACGAGGCGACTCACGCTTAGTGAAGCGGTTCAGATAACCAACAGGCGAGACTTAGTGCTCGAAATGAAGAAAAAACACGGCTCTGCACCGAAAATACATACATGTTCAGGCCTCGACAGCCGCAATGAACAGAACACTGGCATTCAAAGTGCCATTACAAACGAAACTCCGGTTCCACCTCCGCAGGTACGAACAACCCCACACGATTGGGGGGCCTGCGGAGCAACAGAAGACCGAATGAACGGCTTGTCGTCACCCGCCCCAGCAGCGACGACGACGACTTCTGCTCCGAAGGGCCGAACAGCAGCAGTGATGACCTCAGGGCGGATGCTGCTGCCATGAGGCCCTCGCCCATGCCCCCAACTCGAGAGGCAAGGACGGGCAGAAGGCCGTAGAGTTGGAGGTCAGTCCATGGGCGGCACCGGCTAGCTCGCCGGCGAAGAAACCTCTTCCGGCTGCCGTGGCGGAAGGCGGCGCCGGGAGTGGCTCCGAAGCCACCCGACCTAGAGAGCCAGGCATGCGGCAGCTGCCGACGCCATGAACGGCGAATGCCCTTCCTCCCGATCACTGAGGGAAGGAGCGGGCCACCGCCCACGCAGGAACCGACCCCAACTCGGCACACTCCCCTCCCCAGCACTGACGATGAAGATCCTTGAAGCTGAGGGAGGGGAAGAGGCCGCAGCCCGGTTCGCTTCTCCCCGCCGTCAAGCTGGAGGTCACCGTCTTGGGTGACCACCGGCGAGGGGATGCAGCCGGGCTGCCTAATGAAAATCCTTGAAGCCGAACGATGGCTGAAAGGTACCAACTTCCTCGAAGTTGCGTCCCTCCGATGACAAGACGGAAGGATTGCGGGCGTCCCCCATCCGGGGGCTCGGAAGATGGAAAGACACGATGCATGAGGGGAGCACGAAGACATGGTCGTCTTTCAAGGGGGTCACCCTCCTTTTAAAGGCAACTCTCCCCACTTGCGTCCTCAGCCGTTGCGGGCTGAGTCTTCTCCAACACGCTCCAAGGTCCTCCCTCTTACGGCGCGGGGGCTGGGTCCCACGCGTCATGCAAGCCAGTCCAGGGCAGAAGAAGCCAAACCGCCGCACGCGGTGCATGCAACCACCCGACGGTTACAAGCACTCCTCCACTTTCGCCCAGACCAGCGGGTGAAAGGGCGGACAGCCATGCAGGCGGCATGCAACCGTTCGAAGTGGGCGCGCCCCTCCAACTCCAACGCACCCAGCATGGAGGCCCAGGCCTACACGTCATGCAACCGGCGCGCCGGTTGCTATGTGCGAGCAACTGCACCGCCACTCGCGCCACTACCGCGCCTCCTCGACTGCGGAGCCAATACCGCGACTCGAGGCAACCTGCGTGTGACCCAGCAGTACCAGCCAGGCGCGACGGTCAAATACGGTCAAAAATGGGCCGGCAGTAATGGCGGTGGCAGGCGGGCAGGAGCAGCGGTCACGTCGTCAGCCAAGCTTACGTCCCATCTAGGGGCAGTGAGAGAGCCCTCTCTCACGGTGTGAAGACGGCGCGCCCGTGATCCGTTCCTTGAACGGCCCGCGCACGCGCAACAGTTGCCTCGCGAAGCACTCGCCCCGTCGCATTAACTCCGCGGCGGGACAGGCGGCGCCTCAGGCGGGAGAAGCAAGCGACGCTTCGCCTTCGCCATAATGACCGCGTCGAAAAAGGTACGCCACGTCATTCGATTTCGTATCCTTTTCCTATTTCTCTCTCTTACAACAGGGACCGAGAAAGGGGGATACCCCGAAAAGGATCCTTCTCCGTGAAGGAAACAGGCCCCGAGCCTCCCTACTGATCAGAGGTTCGAAGGCTGGCCCCTCGGAGGGGTTCAACGGCCGCCTAAGAGCGATTGGGTTCTGCGCCCACTACTGGTCAGAGGTTCGATGGCCAGCCCCTCGGAAGGGTTCAACGGCCGCCTCAGGCCACTCGGGCTCCGCGCCCACTACTGATCAGGGGTTCGTAGGCTGGCCCTCGAAGGGTTCACAGTCGCCTCAGACACAGAGCGAGGGATGACCCTGGGTACGTTCGATACATAACCAAGGCTCGAGCTACGCTCCCGAGGTACCCTAGGACATTTCCGAGACCAGCGGGAGCGATCTTGTAACAGAATCCCATCAGAGGGAGGCATCGAGCCCTCGGACCCCGTCAAAGGGGACCGGGTCCGGCAGATCACCCACAGGTACTTTTGGAGCGTGCCTCTAGGCCTCTAGCCGACCCCTAGCAAATGGGGCATGGGCGTCCGCTCGGATTACCCGCCAGCAGCTCACCGGAAACACCATGTTCGGCGCCCTCCGAGGGCAACATGGCGCTTTCCCCCCTCCTCCTTGCGGAAAGGCGACGCAGGGGCGTATGTAAAAAAGTCGAGTCTGTCCTTGACCGTCCTCTCGCCCTGTGCAGAGGCTCGGGGGCTGCTCTCGCAAACCCGGCTCTGGCCAACCCGTTGACAGCGTCAACATACCAGCCCAAGAACTTGGGACCCGACCGTGCACCCGGGCTACGGCCAGCTCGCATGAGGGAACGACTAGACTAGCCGAAGTATTGCGAAACGCACTAAGACCTCGAAGGAGTAAAACTACTCCTCCGAGGCCTCGGGGGCTACACCCGGCGGGTGCGCTCGCGCGCACCCACCGGAACAAAATGCAACCAAGAAAAGGCTGGTGCCCTTGCAAAAAAGTGCGGCAAAAGCCTCCAAGCGAGTATTAACACTCCCTTCGAGGCTCGGGGGCTACTGTCGGGGACCATAATTAGGGGTACCCCCAAGGCTCCTAAATCTCAGCTGGTAACCCCCATCAGCACAAAGCTGCAAAGGCCTGATGGGTGCGATTAAGTCAAGGATCGGTCCATTCGAGGGACGCGATCATGCCTCGCCCGAGCCCAGCCTCGGTCAAGGGCAGCCGACCCCGGAGGACCTACGTCTCGCCCGAGGCCCCCCTCCAGCAACGGACACACCTTCGGCTCGCCCGAGGCCCAGTCTTCACCAAGAAGCAACCTTGGCCAAATCGCCACACCAACCGACCAAATCGCAGGGGCATTTAATGCAAAGGTGGCCTAACACCTTTATCCTGACACATGCCCTCCAGTCGACAGAGCCGAAGTGACCGCCGTCACTTCGCCGCTCCACCGACCAGTCTGACAGGAAGACAGCGCCGCCTGTGCCGCTCCGACTGCTGAGCCGCTCGACAGAGCGAGGCTGACAGCAGCCAAGTCCGGCCTCAAGCGTCATAGGAAACTCCGCCTCGCCCGACCCAGGGCTCGGACTCGGGCTCAGCCCCGGAAGACGGCGAACTCCGCTCCGCCCGACCCCAGGGCTCGGACTCGGGCTCAGCCTCGGAAGACGGCGAACTCTGCTCCGCCCGACCCCAGGGCTCGGACTCGGGCTCAGCCCCGGAAGACGGCGAACTCCACTCCGCCCGACCCCAGGGCTCGGACTTGGGCTTAGCCCCCAAAGACAGCGAACTCCGCTCGGCCCGACCCCAGGGCTCGGACTTGGGCTCGGCCCTGGAAGACGACGAACTCTGCCTCGCCCGACCCCAGGGCTCGGACTCGGGCTCGGCCCCGGAAGACGACGAACTCCGCTTCGCCCGATCCTAGGGTTCGGACTCAACCCTAGCCTAAGCCGACGGTCTCCGCCTCGTCCGACCCGGGGGCTCAGACTCGACCTCGACCTCGGAAGACAGACTCGACCTCGATCTCGGAGGAGCCTCCACCTCGCCCAACCTAGGGCACGGACCGACCACGTCAACAGGAAGCGCCATCATTACCCTACCCTGAGCTGACTTAGGCTACGGGGAACAAGACCGGTGTCCCATCTGGCTCGCTCCACCACACGAGTAATGATGGCGCCCCGCATGCCCTGTGACGACGGCGGCTCTCAGCCCCCCTTACGGAAGCAAGAGGACGTCAGCAAGGACTCGACAGCCCCGACAGCTGTCCTTCCGCCAGGCTCCAGCGCTCCTCCGACGGCCACGACACCACGCGAACTGGGTGCCAAGACCTCTCCGGCTGCTACGATGGCATGTACTTAGGGCGCTAGCTCCCCACCGCTAGACACGTTAGCACATTGCTACACTCCCCATTGTACACCTAGATCCTCTCCTTACGCCTATAAAAGGGAGGACCAGGGCCCTCTTACAGAAGGTTGGCCGCGCGGGGAAGGACGGGACGGCGCTCGCGCAAGGCCGCTCGCTCCCTCCCGCGTGGACGCTTGTAACCCCCTACTGCAAGCGCACCCGACCTGGGCGCTGGGCTAACACGAAGGCCGCGGGTTCCACTCTCCCACGCCTGTCTCCCTCCGGCTGCTCTCTTCCCCCCTTTGTGTTCCGCCTCACGTCGACCCATCTGGGCTGGGGCACGCGGCGACAATTCACTCGTCGGTCCAGGGACCCCCCGGGTTTCGAAACACCGACAAGCAGCACGCGCGACACCGCTACGGCACGAACGACACGATGATGCGCACACGGCGCACGACTGATACACGAAATAATGTGCGCGACAACGCGCGATACTCGCTAACAGATAACGTGACTATACTAGACACGAATTAAAGGAAGAAGCATTTAAGTTGGTATTAATCAAGTTAGCCCTTATTTATAAAAGCGCGAGTTAAGAACTATAAAACAGAATTAATAGCTAATCAAATAATATAAACTTGTGACGTGATGAAATAACATTATTAATATGTTGACGATATTGTTATGAAATTAACGGAACACGAAAAGGGTCGTAACGGATTTAATAACGCGCGCGACTGCGCGAAACAACGTAAAAGACGAGTGTGAACGACACGCGGATCAGCACGTAACCACGTGCAAAACCGCACGTGCGGTACACGAGAATCACTAACTACATGTCGCGCTTATACTAAATACCAAATAGATATTAAAAACAACATTACATTAATTTGGGTTGACATCTATTTGTAAAAAAAGCTCGGGTTGATTACTATAACTATAATTTAGTTTTAACTAGTGCGACAACCTGATAAGCATTGAATAAATAAGTAAATAACTAATTAAAATAGGTGATATGATGAAGCAATACTATATTTTCTAAGTTGATTTTAGTTAGCATAAATTATTTGTGTAAGCTATTATCAATTATTCAATCAATTACTAAGCACGAACAATTATAGCGAAACAACTAATTAATGTGCGCGGATCGCGTGCGCGACAAAGCACGAATGGACAGTGACGGTGCGCACCGACCGTGCACGCGAATGGCAACAACGACACGTACGAACGGCGCAAACGCGCGCACGTGCAGGGGGAGGGGATAGACGAGGTAGACGGGGGGTAGACGGGGGTAGACGATGATGGGGTAGATGGTCTCATCTCAGACAACGACGCGGTCACAGTGGTGAGATGGTGGTGGGACTAGGAAAGCGAGGCACCGCAGGAGCCTCAACTACGGAGTCCGAGCAGCAGGGGCTGGCGGTGAGGACATGGCGCGCCCGCGCCCGGAATCGATGGGAACGGCTTGGCGGGGAGCGCACAAACATTCTGCGAGTCAGGCGGTTGCGTCCACACACACGCACTCAGGGAGACCTATCTGGAATCATCGCGGTGCTAGGGTCACTAATCCGGCCGGGGGCAGGCTTGCCGACCGTGGGGATGAAGCAGGGTTGACCGGTCGTGTCACTGAAAAGGGGACCGAGGTGGCTATGCGGATGGGAGTCGAGACACAGTGGCTCTGCTCGGGAAGGGTGTGGGCTCAATGCTAGTGCCATGGTGGACAAGGCCGCGCCTGCCGAACAGGGATAGAGAAGAACGAGAGGCCATGGTCAGGGGTACACGCTGGGGATCCTCACCTTGAAGCTCGACGGAGATGGCGAGGGCGTGACTCGATAGGGCGTGGATGACAGCGATGGTGCGCGGCTCTGCGCGGACGACACGAGGTGCACCAGGCCCGCGCACACGACGGGAGGTGCAGGACGGCAGTGGGGCTTGGTGATGGCGGCTCGACGAGTTCCTGGCGTGCGACGCGGGTGCAGTTGAGAAGAAGGCAGCAAGACAGACGTCGGGGCGAGGAGATGGGAGAGAAGAGCGCTGGGGGTTGGCTGCTCCGCGAGCGCACTGACCACGGGGCGCAGGACGCGCGCGACTGGGCCGCCAGATACGTAGCACGGGAGTGGAGGTCGGGCCCTAGCGGCGGCTTGGCAAGCGCGCCTGCGCGCTGGGCGAACGGCGCGGCTAGGCGAGCGTCCCTGCGCGCGCGAGTGGCGGCGGCTGGGAGCGCACCGCGCTAGGGTTGCGGGGGGGGGGGGGGGGGGGCTGGGCTGCGGGGCCGAGCGAGCGCCGCGCGCGAGCTGGGCCGCGCGGCTGCGCCGACCAGATGGGCTGGCGAGGGGGCAGGGGAGGGGAGCTGGACTTTTCTATTTTATTTCTTTATTTATTTTCTTTTATTCCTATTCGTATTTATACAAAAAAAAAGCTACAAATTAAATGGATATTCACCAAGACAATATGTTAAACATAAAATAAAAGCACTCCAGCATGATGCGACAATCAAAGCACTTATAGGGTTTTAATCTACTAGGCTTACACGTAGATTTAAAACAAAATAATTCCCCACTATTTAGGGAAAAGAAAAGAAAAATCAAGGAAAAGAGAGGGTAACACATGAATTTGGTGGATATTAGAAGAGAAATTTTATACCCCAAATTCAGGGTGTTACACTTATGCACTATGCTAGGGTTTTCCTTATATGAGTTGAACCCAAGCCCCCTTTTTCCATTGTTGGGATTCAAGGACTTGTACTTGGGTTCTACTTTCTTTAACCTATCATTGCTAGAGCATCTCTTCAATATTTCTTTGACCTTAACCTGTGGACTTTTCTTCCTTGCATGGTTAGTCAAACAACAAGAAGCATGATATTTTACACAATGTTTACAAACGGTATTATTTGAGGAGCTAGCCTTAGATTCACTCAATAAAGATGAAGCATTGAGGTTCTTGCAATTTTCAAATTGCACTTGAAGTTCTTGATTTTGGACTGTCAAGCTTAACATGCTTGATTCAAGTGCATCCTTTTCATTTGCAAGATTAACTATAGAGGTTTTCATATTTGTCATTTCTTTCTCCTTATCCTCTATAGTTATCTTGACTAAAGAGACTTCCTTAGTCAAGGCTTCTAGCATTTCATCTTTATTGAGTAGCAATTCTTGAAGCTCTAGATTTCTCTCATTTTCAAGGATGAGCAAGTCTTCTTGAGCGTCAAGAGTTGCTTTTCTTTTATCTAGCTTCTCCGTTAATTTAGTGATAACATTATATCCATTTAAACCAAATTCTTTAATCATTTTATTTTTCATGGCAATTTGTTCATCATCATCATTTGAGAAATCATCACTAAATAAAGTTACCTTATCTCCTTTTGCCATGAGGCAAGTTGGAGTGTAGGAGTCGTTGTGGAGATTGGTGAAGAGTTGCGAGCTTGAAGTAGATTGGATGGCAACGTTTGCCACCACTTCCTCTTCTTCGGAGCTATAACTCTCTTCATCGGAGTTCCATTCTTCACCAATATGGGCTTGACCATATTTCTTCTTCTTGAAATATCCCTTATTCTTGCCTCCCTTTTTGAACTTATCCTTTTTATATTCCTTCTTGGCTTCTTGTTCCTTTTTGTTAGGATAATCCGCTATGAAATGACCGGTTTGGCCACATTCATAGCATGCCCTCTTCTTTCCTTTCCTTTGAAACTTATCATTTTTCCTCACAAACTTCTTGAAGGTTTTGATGAACATAGCTATGTCTTCATCACTCGAACTATCTTCATCACTTGATGTTTCGACCACTTTCTTTACCTTGTGGTCTTTGTTCTTCTTGGGGGTATCTTGTTCATTTGATATCAAGGCATGAGAGTCTCTTGTCTTGATTGGGGCTTCTTCAGATTCATGTTGTTGAATCTTTGCAAATAGTTGGTGAGGCGTCATTTCCTCATAATCATCACGGTCTCTTATCATCCTTGCTAGACTCTTGTCCTTTTCTTTGTATGCTCTCATAAATAGTCTAGTGACCTTGGAGTCACTCCAATCTTCACTTCCAAGCACTCTTATTTTGTTTACCAACACCATTAATCGATCAAAGAGTGATTGAAGTGACTCACCCTTAGTCCAATCATATCTAGCAAGCTCACTCTCCAAAGCTTCAATTCTATGTCTCTTAGCTTTGGGGTCTCCTTCATGTGACATTTTAAGAATGTTCCAAATGTCACGAGCATCCTCTCTTCCTTGGACTTTTCGGTATTCTTCCGAACACAGACTTCCTTTTATTATGCTCACCGCTTAAGCATTGCGGTGAACTTCTTGCATCAATTCTGGAGTCATCTCTTCTCCTTGGGCGGGCTTATACATACCTATATTGACAATCTCCCAAAGACTAGGATGTACACCGATTAAATGCGACTTCATCTTATCAGCCCACTCGTCATAGTTCAACTCACTAAGAGTTCGTAACTTTCCAAGTGGGGCGGAAGAGAAGTTAGGGATAAAATTTCTAGAATAATCAAATTGAACTTTGTTGAACTCGTTACCTTTACTTTTGGTAGATGATCCTTCGGTGTTGAGACTTACCTTGCTCATCACCCTTGACACCAAAAGTTCCACTAGGTCATCATTGTATTCAAATTTTCCCTTTCCTTTGTCTTCTTCGGCCTTTCTCCTTGATTCTTCTTCTTCTTCTTCCCTTTTCTTAGCATCTTCCTCTTTCATTTTGAGGAACATCTTCTCGGCAATCTTCATGGTGAGGTCGAGGACCTTGGGGTCTATTTCCTCACCAAAAGATGTGATGGGGATTTCCTCGAGGAGAGGATCCACATGGTCCCTTTGAGTAGACATGATCATTTCCTCACGCGGTTAAGCATAAAATGAGGTATGAAGCTCTGATACCAATTGAAAGTAGCCTAGAGGGGGGGGGGTGAATAGGCTACACCTGAAATTTTCCACTAAAAACTTCGAGATAGTGTCAAATTCAAGTTGCACTGGTGCAAACCGGTTCAGTTGATTTTGTTTACAACTGAACAAGTTTGAACCTGCTCAACTTAGATTAGATAAACAGTTAAACAAATGTGACGAAGTAGTGAGAGATTTTGCTAAAGACTTACCCTAGAGAAAATCCACTCGAATAGATGACAAATAGGTGTGAATTGTTTTCACACGATTTGCACACAATAAAATCGAATATGAACTAACCAACCAATTATAGCACTTCTCAAGAACACACAACACAAGAACAGACAAGAACACACGATTTAACCCGAGGTTTGGCAACCACCACAAAGGTATTCTACTCCTCGTTGAGGAGCCCACAAAGGGTCGGGTCTTTTCCAACCCAAATCCTCCATAAGCCGACCACCAAGGTCAAGGCAATCTCTTCTCAAATTTGCTCAAAGAGCGGGTGATACAAACTTCTTGGGGTCGTCCACAAATTTGGAGACTCCCAAGCAACCTCTAACCGTCAAGGAACTCAAGGTTCCAAGAGTAACAAATCCGCACAAGGTTAAGTTTGCAATGAGCTCAAGAATGAAGAGAATAGGAGAATCAAGATGAAATCAACATTGTGTTAGATCGACTTCACCTCACACCAAGGATCCTTCAAACGATTGAAGGGGATGCGATTTCGGGTGTGAGAGGTGAAATGAATGCCTTTGTTTGGAGGTTGGTCAGCCAAGAAATCGTGGAAGGGCAGAAGTGAATGGAGAGAGAGAGTGTGGGGGGTATTTAAAGGATCCCCCAAAAGCTGGCAGCCGTTGGGAGAAGTGGACCAAAAACCGGTTGAACCTGTTTCCACCAGGGAGTTCTCGGTTCACTGAGCTACTCAGCCGGAGACTCGACCGGACTCAAAATCGGTTGAGCCGGGCTCAAATCCGGTTGAACCGGTTTTCGAAAAACACTGCACACGACTTTTCTGACAGCTTTTGACTGGCAGGACAAAGGTGGCAGAAGGAACAATACAGAAACCGGTTGAACCAGTTTTAGGTCCGGTTGAACCGGTTTTTGAAACTGAAGAGCAAGTTTTAAGAAAACCAAAGTGAACCAAGGTGGAACTTTTGTGGGGAGTAAGATTGGTTTTTTCAAGGACATTCATGATCTAGAAAAGTATTCTCTTAGAGGATTTGAAGGAATTTGAACTGAGCTCATTGCATTACTTACTTAACTTATTGCGGATCCCTCTTAATTGAACGACGATTTCTATAACTCAAGAATTATAAAATGAATATTGACGTTGTTTCCAAGCACTTGGAGCACGCTATATAATGTAGAATTTTAGTCCGATGTGCTTTTACATTTGCATACTCATAAGATCTGTGCTTCTCCTGTCTGTAGAATAACTATGTACATGCTAGGAGCAAACTTGTTAGACTCTCTGTTTGTTTTGTCATTTAATCATCAAAACCCTCAATTAGGGTTGATTGCACTTACAGGTGGGCATCGGACTGTCCCGTGCGCCTCCTAACTGTTGGTTGTGGCTGACGTGTCAGGTAGTCGTTGGTTGTCTTTACACACCGGACTATTTGGCGCTCCGCACGGACTATCTAGTGAATTATACCGAGGGAGCCTGCCTTTTCCCGAGAGTGGCCCGTTCGGCTGGACAGTCACCGGACCTTCCGGTGCTACACAAACTAGCCCGAATGCTTCTTTTTCGTGCCAACATTCTTTTGCTCCTTTTGGCTCGACATCATATAGTCCCTAGCAATTAGACAAACATGATTAGTACCTAAAACAATTGATTAAGTGCTAGAAACATACCTTTTTCACTTGGAACCATATAGATTTGTTGTATACCCATTTTCAAGCCTAAAAGTGCCTTTTTTTCAATTTGCTTTACAACTACCTGTGCTCATGCTCATAGGAAAATATGTTAGTCCATAGTAATGAGTTGAGCATTTAATCACCAAAACAAATAGAAATGGTCGAAGGGCACATTTCCCTTTCAGTCTTGCTCTCGGTGCATTCCTGCTGAATCAACTATGTCATCATACCCTTAGCCAAGGTATGTTTCTCCTTCTGCCCCCCCTCTCGAGATTTTTAGCTTTGTTGTTATCATGAAATTTGGATTATATAACTGACATTGGCGCTTAGTTTTTGTCCCCACTTAATACTGAACAAGGCACAGGTTGACAGACACCTGGTCTAAAGGAAAAGTCCACATTCACAGGGGTGGTCCGGAGCTAGGTAGTGGGTAGCCGCTTAGCCTGGTTCCGTACCGAAAGCCCCAGAATAACTAACTTAGTACTTTGTAGACCTTGTACCTAAAGGCCTACGCCTCGTTCAAAATTAAGGGTCGAATCTCATAAACTCTGCTCGGCAAAAGCCTGGTTGCATAATTCGATAGATTGAGTACAACAAATTAAGGATCCCAAGAGTACGCTGCTAGGCACTATTCTTGAACCATACTCGGGGATATCTCCCTACTCTAAAGGTAAAACCCCATGTCTAGGACAACCTCTAGGGAGCCCTTGTGGTAGGGGGCAAGAAAGAGGAACTCTTGACTTCAGACCAAACTAGATAAAACTCAAGAGCAAGACCATTATTTGTCTTATGCAACAATAGTAGTATGCTGACAAGCAACCCACTCAGCATGGAGGCAGGAGGCACAATGCTGCTACATAGGACTACCATTTTTGGAACATGACACAGGTATGGCCTCACCTATGGGTTTGCTGTCTCACCCGAGGTGGGCCCAGGGGCCTCTGTCGGTACCCTAAACATGGAGTACCCACTCCTGCTAGGTCAAGATAAGATCCCAATGGCTGCCATCAAGGGTTCACGGGTGGCCAGCCCAGCACGGGGTTAAGACCTACTGTATGAAGTCGTGGCCTAGCCTAGGCTCGTTTCCTCGGCTAGACCACCACCACCACAAGCATCCATAAAGGGAGGAATCAACAACTTTAGCTATAGACGGGTTCCAGCGAGTATAACCCAAACCTCCTCGTGGGCCCATCAGATCTTTGAAGAAAGGGGTCTAGAGGGGCTCCACGACCCTGGGAAGAAGACACTCTCTAGATGCAGCACTAAACCTCTAGGATTGTTCTGGGCCCAGTATATGCCATCCGGACCTAAAGCCAAGTGGGGTCTGATGACGCCACGTGTCCGGACTGGTGCGGCCGGGTCCTGAGCCCCCTCGGGCATGATCTGGGACCCCATTCAGAGAGGGCCTAGGAATGTCATGTCTCCACATATTCTTGGGCCTACCCCTAGTCCAAGACAGAGGTCTGGTGCCGATGCATGGCCAGACATGCCTAGCGTAAGCCACTGGATGGTGCCTAATGTATGCCTCTGACATGGGGCCTACCATCATTAGGTGCAGATGGGATACATACTTACTTGTGCTAGTGGTGGGTAGTGTATCCCCTGCATTAATACGCATGGCGCACTAGGCCTACAACATGCGGATTTTACTGTTACCCGCACGTTAACAAGGCACGACTATTGATGCAATGCACTGCTTGGATGCCTTTCTTTATGACTTAATTGTTCCTTGTGCTTTACCGAGGCATAAAGAGACAAGTGGAGGAGACGGGACAACACCGTCCACCCCTACACACGGCAGCGTATCAGACTACGCCTAAGCCCTGATTAGACGAGACGAGAGGATATGATATCGGAAGCCAGCACAATGACCAAGAGAAGATACATGCTTAGAAAGATCTAGCGTTGCTAAGCTTATCTGACACCTCTTGTACTACTTTTTAAATTGCTCCTAGGTCCACCTATCGAGGCCTCGACTCCCTTGTAACTTGTCTGCCCTTGGACTATAAAATTGAGAGCACCTAGAAGGGGGGTGAATATGCGATCCTGCAATAATCAACTCTAAACAACACAAACTTGGTTTATGAATGTTAGTGAAACCAAAACCATGTTACTGTGAATAGAGAAAGAGAGAGAGGAAGAGAACTCTTCACTTGATTGTTCCTTTGAGATATGTATTAAACTTTGGAACTGTAAGGAAAATGGACCCCGGGCCATTTGGCTAAATGAGTTTTGGTGTTTGATGATTAACAGAATCTGTGAACTAATGAGTTTCCTAGTGTTTGTGTTTGTAGTTCATATGATGCTAGAATTACTTGGACAAAGGAATTAAGGAAAGCAACACCTCAAAAGAAGACATTAAGAAGATCTAAGAGAAGTCCAAGAAATGAAGATGTGTTGCCTGTGGACTGTTTGTGCGAGGAGCACCGGACTATCCGGTGCACCATGAACCTCAGCCCCAACGGCTAGTTCTAGGTGGCACTCGGAGGGAAGACCACCGGACTGTCTGGTGTGAAAGACCTGCGATGCCAACGGTCACCTGCTCTAACAGGGTAACAACTAGGCGCACCGGATAAGGAACAGTGCACTATCCGGTGCACCACTGGACTGTTTGGTGTGACCGCAGAAAGCAGCAGCTTTCCTCCAACGGCTAGATTTGTGTTAGGGGCTATAAATACACCCCAACCGACCATTTCCAAGTGTGGGAGCCTAAGAGACATACCAAGGCATATAGTAGATAGTCCCAAGTGCTCTTACACCCAAGTGTTTAATTGAATCACTCGGTGATTAGAGTAGGTGAAAGGGAAATGTGCCCTTGAGCAATTTCTATAATGTTTTGGTGATTAAGTGCCCAACACGTTTAATTAAGTTCTTATGTGCCAAATAAAGTGAGAAGTGCAAATCAAGGCAAAAGGTATGTGTCTAGACTTGGTGAATTGTTTTATGTACTAACATGGTTATCCAAGTGCTAGAAACAGTGACTAAAGAAGAAGAGAGGAAAAGCGAAGGACTTGGCTCTGTGCAGCCAAACTTTAGCTCGGTCTGGCACACCGGACAGTGTCCGGTGCGCCAAGCTGGTTCGCGTGAACTCACCGCTCTCAGGATTCGACAGCGGCGTACGGCTAAAAATCACCGGACCGTCCGGTGGTGCACCGGACTGTCCGGTGAGTCATCCACGGTGAACTTGTCACTCTCAGGAATGAAGAAAAGCGACGTGGCTAAAATTCACCGGGCTGTCCGGTGAGCAAACGGTCGACCGCGCGATCAACGTGCGACACGTGGCTGCTCCAACGGTCGGCTGGGTGCACCGGACTGTCCGGTGTGCACCGGACAGTGTCCGGTGCGCCATCTGACCCATGGAAGCAACGATCGACTGTGCCCGATTTGGAAGGAGATCATGCACCGGACAAGCTATAGTGGCTGTCCGGTGGCGCACCGGACTGTCCGGTGCGCCACTCAACAGAAGGCAAGGATAGCCTTCCATGTTGATCTCCAACGGCTCCTAGCAGCCTTGGGGCTATAAAAGGGACCCCTAGGCGCATGGAGGAGATACCCAAGCATTCACTAAGCATTCTAAGACTCCCACACTCCGCCTTCGTGCATTTGATCGATTGTGTTAGTGATTTGAGCTCCGTTCGAGTTGTGAACTCTCTGTGCTACGTTTTGAGCTCAAGTCTTGGCTTGTGTGCGTGTGTGTGCTGTAGAATTGTGTTGTGTGTGCGTTGCTTCTCCCAACCTTACTCCGTGCTTTCTTTGTGATCTTTATTGTAAGGACGAGAGACTCCAAATTGTTGAGATTCCTCGCAAACGGGAAGATACTCTAAACAAAAAGACCGTGGTATTCAAGTTGATCATTGGATCACTTGAAAGGGGTTGAGTGCAACCCTCGTCCATTGGGACACCTGTTGGGGCGAAGGCGAAGACGCTACCCTTCGCTCCAGCCTTCATCTATCTCGCTGCGCCGACAGGAAGCAGAACGACCGACGAGGTCCACCCTTCGTCTTCTACATTACAAGACGAAGGCCTACGACGACGTTGCCCCGTCCCACGTCCCCACTCGACCTTGAGGCCCACGTGGGATTTGGCCCATTGTAACAGGCCCCACACGGAGAGTCGTGTTACGGGCCCGATTTGTAATAGCTTTTCTGTAATGACAGTCTGTAACCCTCCTTTATAGGAATATTCCAGGGATAGACCAGGTGCCTGAGGGTACATGTGTCCTTACATTGAGACGTTGGGCACTTAGGCACCTATAAATACCCCCGTATAGTGCCCTTGAGAGGCGGGATTGACAGAGCTATTGCCACCTCGAGTCAAAACCTTGTTTACGTTGCTTTCATTCCTCCGTTGGATCAACTTGCCTAGGAGAGCAAGTTCCAACATTTGGCGCCCACCGTTCATGCTACGAAAAAACCACTCGCGATGGCACCCAAGAGAGCTAACTCGAAGGCAGCCCCATCCATTGACGAAGCAGCGAAGGCAGCGCTGCTGGCCGAGAAAAAGGGCAAGGCCCCTGCAGACACCACCCACCAAGAAGTCTGCGAAGACGACGCGCTCAGCAAGAGACAGCGCAACGATCAACCTACACCCGAAGGCATCCTCTACACCTGCAGCTCCGGAGGACAACCACAACCATCCCCAGGCTTCGCTCCACTAGAGGGCGAAGACGCCACTGAGGACGGCAAAGTCATCGGCGTTTCAGCAGAGGAACAGCTACTGCTGCAAGCCCTGCGCATCAAGAATGGCAACCTCCAGAAGCAGAAAGAGATCCTCGAGGCCAAGCGCCAACGTGTCTTCACGTAGGCCAAGGTGCGCCAGATGATACGTGACGAGGAGTAGAGGGCTCAAGAGCTTGAGCAAGAGATTGCACTCATGCAACGCGAAGGCCAACTTGATCTGCAACACGGGCCACCCCTCCAACAGCGCGCGCCAATCGGAGACCTGTTCATTCCTCAGCACGGACCCGTCATCCCGCACGCCACAGCATTCCAAGGTGTCAACTACCTTGACGAGCAGAGTCCTCTAGCGCCGCATCTACAAGTGTCACCATGGCCCGCCAACTTCAGGGCAGGGACCTACCCCAAGTACAACGGCAGCACTGACCCAGCACAGTATATCATGAGCTATCAAGTCGCCGTTGCATCATCCGGAGGGGACGACGCCACAATGGCCAAGTCATTCATCATCGCCCTCGAAGGCCTGGCTCTCACCTGGTACACCAGGTTGCCCCCATTGTCCATCGACTCCTGGAGAAGTCTCGGGGACAAATTTCTGCTCAACTTCCAAGGGTACCGCCCAGACACCGATGCCTTGGCCGAATTGTCACTCTACAAGCAGCTGGAGAGAGAAACTTTGTGGGAGTACTACCGCAAGTTTCTAACTCTCAAGTCACAACTGAATTCGGTTGATGACCAAATTGCCATTCACTACGCCATCAGTGGCCTTTGGGCTGGCGTCCTTTACAGCCACTGCATCAGGGATCCACCCAAGAACCTCCAGGAGCTGTATCAGCTGTTCGAAAAATATGCCAGATCCGAAGAGCTCCATCAGCGTAAGGTCGAGTCCTAGAGGAAACCCAAGGACCCTCCGCAGTCCAGCCGAACGTGGACGATACCTTTGCAGTCAGACTCCGGTCGGGACGACCGCAATCAGCAGCAGGTGCATAACATCGCCAACCAGCACCCCGCTGGTGAGGCCCCTCGCCGCCAAGATTATCCCCCCAGGGCCGTGGCAATGGAACTCATGGTCGAGGCTGAGGACGGGCGCAACAGCCACGCAGATTTTACTGCTTGTTTCATGGTGTAGACTGTGCGCACCCAACAAGGGACTGCCCGGAAACGAAGGCCACCAGGGACAGGATGTCTCGAGCACAACCAGCCGACAACCCAAGAGTTGTCGCGCACACATATCAACAACTCCCACAACTATACAACCATGGCCCCGCTCAACATCCACCCAACCACACATACCAACACCACCAGGAGGTACAAATCGTACCTCCCCCACTCCCACCTCCACACCCGCAACAGTCAAACATCCACCACCCAAACCACCCCCAAGCACCAAAACAAGAAGACTTTGCTGATCAGCCGTATCGCGGAGTCATTCACATGATCACTAGGGGGTCCAGCATCGACTTCGACATGAAGCGACAGAAGAGGGACCACTACTGCAGCATCAACCACGTCGCCGTCACCGGTCCAGTCGTGCAGACAAAGTGGTCCCATGTGCCATTGACCTTCGACGCCAGAGATGTTGACCTGCGCAGCGCACCCCACATCGATGCCATGGTCATCAACTGTAGCGTGGCAGGCTGGGACCTACACAAAGTCTTAGTTGACAACGGCAGCCAGGCGGACATCATTTTCCTCCATGCCTTCGACCGCATGGGCATCAGCCATAGCTTGCTGAAACCTTCGGACAACCCCCTATATGGCTTCGGCGGCAAGGGCACCTTTCCTGTGGGCAAAATAGAGCTACCCCTGTCCTTCGGTGTGGCACCCAATGCACGAACTGAGCAGGTCACTTTCGACATCGTCGACATGGTGTACCCATACAACGCCATAATGGGTCGGGGCTCCATCAACAAGTTTGAGGCAGCCATTCACGGACTTTACCTGTGCATGAAAATCCCGGGCCCGCAAGGCGCGATCACAGTCTACGGCAACCAGCAGGCCACGCGCAACATAGAATGAGACTTCGTTCCAGGGCAAAGGAACGTACACTGCCTCACGACACAGCGTGAGGTCCCTAAGGCTGCCCGTCCAACCGCCAACGAGCATTAAAAGGCACAGCTGCAGAGCAACGATGGGACAAAGACAGTTCCCCTTGACCAGGCAACACCCAAGCAAACGGTCATCATAAGCGAAGACCTTACTTCGCATGACGAGGAGAGACTTATCTCCTGTCTTTCCAAAAATAAGGACATCTTCGCCTGGTCCGCCCTCGACCTGGTCGGAGTCAGTCGCACTATTATAGAGCACAGCTTGGGCATCGACCCTTCGGTGAGGCCGAAGAAGCAGAGGCTGCGCAAAATGTCTGATGAGAAGATAGAAGCTGCCGAGGCCGAGGTACACCGCCTGCTTGAGGCCAACTTCATCGAACCAGTCGCCTACCCTACGTGGCTAACCAACGTAGTCATGGTGCAAAAGAAGAGCGGCAAGTGGCGGATGTGCATTGATTTCACCAGCCTCAACAAGGCCTGCCCCAAGGATAATTTCCCACTGCCTTGGATCGACAAGATCGTCGACAGTGCGGCCAGGTGCGAAGTCATGTCACTCCTTGACTGCTTCTCCGGCTATCACCAGATATATATGAAGGAGGAAGACAAGGCCAGCACCAGTTTCATAACACCCTTCGGCACGTATTGCTTCATCAGAATGCCAGAAGGACTAAACAACACTGGGTCCACATTCTCTCGCCTCACCAAGACAGTGTTCGAGAGCCAAGTCGGCAGAAACATATTTACGTACATGGACGACATCGTCGTCGCCAGCAAAAGCAAAGAGGACCATCTGGGTGACCTCGCAGAAACATTCGCGAACATGCGGGACGCACGACTTCGCCTAAACCCTGAAAAGTGTGTCTACGGCGTTCGCCAGGGGAAGATACTGGGCTACCTGGTGTCGCACCGCGGGATCGAGGCCAACCCGACCAAGATCCAGGCTATCATCAACATGACGCCCCCACAGTCAGCTAGAGGCGTCCAACGATTGACAGGCAGATTGGCCGCCCTCAACAGATTCATTTCCAAGTCTGCAGAGCGAAGCTTACCTTTCCTCAAAACGCTATGCGGCGCAAAGGACTTTGCATGGGCGGCGGCCTTCGCATCACTAAAGCAACACCTGTCAGAGCTGACGATTCTTACAAGCCCCAACCCTTCGCTACCCCTGTTGCTCTACGTCGCAGCTTCGTCGCACGCGGTCAGCGCAGCGCTGGTTCAAGAGCAGGACAGAAAGGGCACGACCAGGCAGTGTCCAGTTTATTATGTCTCCGAAGTACTCACGACATCCAAATGCAACATGACGGAACTGGAAAAAATCGCCTACGCAGTCGTTATGGCTTCGCGCAAGTCAAAGCGTTCAAGGTGCGGGTCACCTCGGACAGGGGACTCAGCGAATTGTTTAGAAATCCGGAGGCATCCGTCCGGATCGCCAAATGGGTAGATGAGCTCTCCGGCTACCATATCACCTTCGAGCGCAGGACAACCATCAAGTCACAAGTCCTGGCAGACTTCATCGTCGACTGGACCGAGCCAATAACGCAGCCGGACACGTCTGCAGAGAAGGTGTGGACCATCCACTGCGACGGCACATGGTGCCATGCGGGGGCAGGCACAGCTGCAGTCATTACTTCACCCACAAGGGTCAAGCATAGATATGCAGCACGTCTCAGCTTTGCTTTGGAGTCCGACAGATGCACCAACAATGTAGCAGAGTACGAAGCTGTCATCCTCGGCCTTCGCAAGCTACGGGCACTTGGTGTCACTACCTGCATAATCAGAACAAACTCTAAAGTGGTTGCCGGCCAAGTCGAGAAAGATTACGCAGCAAAAGACCCTGCACTTATGCAGTACCTCGTGGCTGTCCGCAGTCTCGAGAGACAATTCAAGGGCTTTACCTTGCAGCACGTGGACCAAGCCAAGAATGAGGAGGTCGACGCATTGGCCAAGGCAGCCGCCAGAGGCGAGGCCCTGCCCTCCGACGTATTCTACCAAGTCATCGGCACGCCAGTCGTCCGTAGCCTAGAGGGCCTCCAAATAACCAACGACACCGAGGGCCACCGCATAGTCAACCTCATCATGACCGAAGACTGGCGGGCACCAATAATCCTGTTCCTGCAGGGATATTACCATCCAAGAGATATCAACGAGGCCAAGTGCCTCAAACACCAAAGCCGGGACTTCGCACTCATTGAGGGACAGCTTTACAAGAAGGGGGTCAGTCAACCCATGCTCAAATGCGTCACCGAGACCGAAGGCGTCCAGATCCTGCGCGAAGTCCATAGCGGAACTTGCGGTTCTCACGTGGGGCCTAGGGCCCTAGCTGCAAAGGTGATCCGTCAAGGCTTCTACTGGCCTGCTATGATCTGCACCGCGAACCGGGTCACAAGGTCGTGCGAAGCCTGACAGAAGTTTTCTCCACGCTCGGGAAACCCTTCGCAATTCACAAAGCTGATCGCTCGCACGTGGCCCCTTCAGCGCTGGGGCCTGGACATTGTCGGGCTGCTACCCACGGCCCAATGGAACCTAAAGTTCACCTTCGTCGCCATCGAGTATTTTACCAAGTGGATCGAGGCGAGGGCAGTATCCACGATAACATCGAAGACTGCCTAGAAATTCTTCTGGCAAAACATTGTTTGCCGGTTCGGAGTCCCATCGGAGCTCACAGTTGACAACGACAAACAATTTGATAGCCAGGACTTCAAAGACTTCTGCTTCTCAATTGGCACCAAGCTTGCCTTCGCCTCAGTATATCATCCACAATCCAACGGCGTCGTAGAGCGTGCCAACGGAAAAATTTTCACGGCCATCAAGAAAATGCTTCTCGACGACAAGAAGGGAAAATGGGCCGACCTGCTACCTGAAGCAGTCTGGGCGCTGAACACAACCGAGTGTCGGGCGACTGGGTTCACTCCTTTCCGCCTGCTATATGGATCGGAGGCCATGACCCCGCAGGAAATAAAACATGGGTCACCACGGACAAGCACTTCAGCCGTCCCTGACGTAGACGAACCAACTTCAAAGGACCTCATCGACGGAGACCGTGTCTTCGCCCTGCAGGCCCTCAACAGATACCAAGCTCAAACAAAAGCATGGCGCGACCACACAGTCGTCCTGAGAGAATTCAACGAAGGGGACCTTGTACTCGTCCGAACAACTCGGACAGAAGTTGGAGGGTCCCTTCATCGTCAAGACGAAGGCGTCCTCAGCGCGTATAGGCTAACAACGCCATCCGGTGAAGACCTAGAGCATTCCTAGAATATTGACAATCTCCATAAATTTTTTGTTTGAATCCTCAGGGCTAACACGCCCTTGTAATTCACCAAACAGTTTTATTCCGGCCCGCACTCTTTTCCTCCTGGGGGGTGAGGTTTTTAATGAGGTCGGGCCATGTAATATACACGCAAAAATCCCCTGCAAAAAACTAAAACAATGTCGAAAAAGACCGCATCGATGGTCTTCGGCATTCGACCATATCGAAGTCACCGCGAGGGGCAGCGAAGCCTCCCTCACGTGCGACACTCCGCGCAAAAGTCGCCTAAGGGTGCAGCCGGACTAGCACAACAAGTGCGAAAAATTCAAGTCTTTTCCAAAAGACTCTCCATGCAAAAGTCGCCTAAGGATGCAGACGTACTAGCACAACAAGTGTGAAAAATCGAAGTCTTTTCCAAAAGACTCTTCGTGCAAAAGTGTAACACCACAAAAGCCATCAAATAAAAATAATGAATTTAGTTATTATATTAATTAGGGTCATAATTTTTTTTAAGTGTTTAATTATTTATTTGCATTTTGAATCAATTTTCGTTGTGTGCGCTTGATTGATTATCGGATGCTTATTATCATGTATTCGTAAAAAGAGATCCTAGTAGTTAATATAATAATTAAATAATATAATGATTATTAGTGTAAATATGAATATGTTATTTATAAATAATTTTGGTGAAGTTTTATGAATTTTTGAGCTATATAGAAAGGTATTTCGGAATTTAAAAAAAAACTAAGCCTACACTAGCCGGCCCACTAGGGCCCAATCCCCAAACCCTATTCCCAGCCGCACTGCGCGCGCACTCCTTGCAGCCGCCGCCGCCTGCTACTCTCCTCTCTCCTCTACTCTCTCTCCCACCTCTGATTTCCTATCTCTCTCCTCCCTCTCTTCTCTCCCCGCTCTCTCCCCACGGCCGCGCGAGCAGCCCCGGCCCCACCGCGCGACGCCGCGGCACCGCGCGTGCCGCCCAGGCCGACCGCGCCTGCAGGCCCGGCCGAGCCGCGCCCTCTGCTCCCTCCCTGCCGCGACGCGCGAGCAGCGCGCCCGCCCTGCACAGCGCCGAGCGAGCCAACCCCTGCGCGCGTCCCTGCACGAAGCCGAGCAGCCTACGCGTCGAGTCCCGTCCGCGCGCCGTCCGTTAGTCTTGGTCGTAAATGGTGGTTGATTGCGTCCATTTCCTCTCTATTACTCTCCATTGAAACCATAAGAAGAAACTGTCCCCATTTAACTGCGTAATGGAGCCGCCGATGCCCTCTTCCTCTCCCTGGCATACTCTTTCTTCCCTCCCTCTCTCTATAAAAGGCAGCAGAGCCCTCCCCATTCCTTCCTACTCGAGCTCGCCTCTCTCTCTCTAACACTCCTCGCTCATCGCTAGTGCCGTTGCCGTAGTTCGTTGCCGTTCGTCGCCGGAGTTCACCGGTGCCACGCACTCGCTGTCCGTAGTCGAGCCCTGCTCTCCATCCGGCCGAAACCCGTCGATCCATCCCCGTCACACGCACGAACCCGAGGTTGATGACGATCCAAATTTATTTTGTGTATTTTATAAAGTACTTTTTGATTCGATTCATGAGTTATATATTTTGTTTGTTGTAATATGAACACATGTGATTCCGATTTATGTATATGTGTGCGTTATGGAATTTATTAGAGATATGCAATTAGTAGTGCACCGTGTTATTTCATGTTAATCGACGCGTTGATTTTGGTTTAGAGAAATATGACGTATATTTAATAGTCACACGTTGGTGATAAAAATACTAGATAAGAATTTATAGTCAAATTTGGTCACGATAAATTTTAGAAACTATTTGGAGAATTATAGGTGTATTTTAAATGGATTTAGAAAAATGGTATAGAACGCATGTCATATCTCTACTACTTATTAAGTAAGCAATAGTAGTCTGCCGTTCTGCCGTTCTGCCCTCTCCCGTTCCGCGTGCAGAAAAAAAAATTAAACTGTAGCTGCTCAGGAATCGAACCTTGGATCTATTGAGCAGAATACCTAGCCTTCCACCCTCTAGCCAACATGACTCATATTGAATTGTGTACAACTTCAACTAAAACGTCTTTTGTGTTTAACCCGCCGTCCACTCTGTATGCTCACTGAGTCTAGAAAAACATTTATAGCTTAGCCCCTGATCTTTCTGGAGTTTGGAACGCAGTCCAGGAAATAAAGAAAATAGGGAAAAGGAGTTTAGAAATTGATTTATAGTTTAAAAATAATTGCAGAAACCCATTTAATTCATGGAAATTTCATATTAAATCCAAATGAGTTCATTCCAATTTCTATAATTCTATAATATTATTTTTATCATATAATACCTCTGTTTTGTCATGAAAACAACAATAAAATTGATTTCCTAATTAATCATATATCAAATACATAGAAACTTTGGAAATTCGTAACTTCCCCATTTTAATTCCAAATTGAACCGTTCCAGTTGTGTTAGTCTCGTATGAATATTTACTACGCAGTAACAACATTGATTATATCATGTTTCATACTTTTATAATTAGATATTTATTTATCCTATGTTAATTGGGTTAATCTATGTCTATTGGATTAATTTATTTAATATATTAATATAGTATTCTAACTTTATGGTTATACGATGTTTGACCATTAGTCTTGCAAACACACACTTACCTTTTTGTTTAAGCAAAAGCGTATGGTGGTATGTGTCCGATGACTAACGATGTACGAGGGAATTTCTTCCGGTATGTGTGAAACGTGCTCTCTAATAATGAGACCATGCAAATCGTGACATATATCGAAGTCTGTATGATACTGATGGTTGCAATGTAGTGGTGAAACAAATAGATTATAAATAACAAAATTTATGTATGGCCAAAATCACAAATTGATTATGAAACATTTTCTCATAACGGTATAACACATATTTTGTATATAAGTTATCGTAGTATACTGGTATTATATATTCCCGTTGCAACGCACGGGCATTCAGCTATCATGTATAGAAGTCTGCACGGTACTGTTGGTTGCAATGTAGTGATAAAATAGTTAGATTGAAATAACAAAATTTATGTATGGCTAGGATCACAAATTAATTACGAAACATTTTCACATAACAGTATAACACACATTTGTTCATAAGTTATCATGATATTAAATGTTTCTGTTGCAACGCACGGGCACCCACCTATATGTGTTTATGTCTACATCTATGACAGGAAACACATCTACTACATCTCTCTCCAAGCTCACTTGCTACCATTGCACAATGCGTAGTAGTAGATAAGTATCACCGAGATTTTTGAATTATATTTTTGGATGGAGGTAATATTATTTAAAGAAGAGCTTTGCATGCTATTTCTTTTGTTTGAATAATGCATTATACTTAAATTCCCTTTTTTGCATGTGTGACATTTTTTCTTCGTAATATTTTTTTTCCATGGATCAGACTTGTGTCATTTTCATAAACCAACGCCAAACATGAATCCATGTTTCCTACTTCAAACCCCGAACAAACTCCATGAGCAGGAGGCACTCACGTTGTCGTCGCTTATCGATGACGAGAAGAAGCTTGGCGACTGTCAGTTCGACCTCTAAAAGCAGTCTTACGTGGTCGCATGCGCTGCTGTGTACGACAAGCTCCCGCGAAGCCGCCGCTTGGACGCGGTCCAGAGCAGCTGCACCGCGTTGTCCATCGTTAAGCAGGGGGGCCTCATGGTTGTCGCCAACGTCGACGACTCTCGGGTTGTTCTGGACACCGCATCCGACGACGACGCCATCACGCCGTCTAGCTCATCGTCCACCTGAAGCCCAACTTGCCACATAAGTCGCTACTGACCGGACATAAATTCTTGTGCGCTGGGATGATGGACGTTGCTGACGTTGTGTGAGTGTCCTCGAACATGATGTATGTAGTGGAAAAGCGCATCCGGTGGTGCAACGGCCAAGGGTACTACCTCGCTGATGAGCCCGGGGTGCACTTCGTTTGGCAGCCCAACCAAGAGTCATCGGTACTCGTCATGTCGCGTGCGTTCGATGACTACTATATCGAGGATTGTGGTATCATCTTGGCGCCGGAGGTGACACAGAGGAGGATCGACAACAGTGACCAGTTCGTCATCCTCGTCACCGTCAGGGTAGCTTTTGTGTCGGCCTGCCTTTAATTCTCTTCGCAAACACATACACACTTACCTTTTTGTTTAAGCAAGAGCATATGGTGGTGCGTGTCTGATGACTAATGATGTACGAGGGAATTTTTCCGGCATGTGTGGAACGTGCTCTCCAATGATGAGACCATACAAATCATGGCATATATCGAAGTCTGCATGATACTGATGGTTGCAATGTAGTGGTGAAATAATTAGATTAAAATAACAAAATTTATGTATGGCTAGGATCACAAATTGATTATGAAACATTTTCTCATAACAATATAACACACATTTTGTATATAAGTTATCGTAGTATACTGGTATTATATATTCCCGTTGCAACGCACGGGCATTCAGCTAGTGAATAATATAGGATTTCTAGATGATTTAGTTAATTATTTTGTTAACATTTTCTTTTTATAAAGAAAGGAGAAAATATCATTAGTAGGATGAAAAATAGATTTTTGCTAGTCAAATAAACATGTTCGCAAATTGAGCACTTAGATTTTTAAGAGCAAGCAAAATATTAGTTTATGTCATAATAACCTCACTTGTGTTATAAAAAGTTCAATTAGTATTTATAGGGATTTTTAGAATGTTAAATTCATTTTTGCTATACTAAATAATTTGAGTTAGAAAAGGTATTAATTTATTTATTAGTATTAAAAGACAATAAGTATTATTTATCTTCATTGATGATATTAAAATAAGTTAATACTAGTTAAAACTGTATTTATTACACCCACTCATAAATTCACCATTAGGATTCACATTAGTAGCTGTAATTGAATTAATAAGTGTTTATGCGATTAGTACGTAATTTAAGATGTGATTAGTGAGATGTGTGTTTAATGATGTATTGGTGTATGTTTATGTAATGGTGCATGTTTATTTATTGGTGTATGTTTTATTTTTGTATGTGCACTATGCGACTCTATTAGAAGCCGACTGTGTGGTAGGCGAACCGAACTCGTTCGAGGACGATCCGCAGGACTCGCTTGAGCAAGGCAAGTGGATTCTCCCTCTGCATATTCTGTTTGTACCTATTCATTGCATATAATAATGTTTACCTTTTGATATATTGCATAATTTGATGGGATAACCTAATTAAGGATTTCCTAGATTTACTACCTGTATTCCTTGTTTTACCTGGGAAAATTGTTAAGCTGTGCAAAATTTATGCTACCGCCCAACTTAATGATTCCTAATGTCACTCATTAATTGGTTTTAATGTTCCAAAATGTTAATTGGCAATTATGACATTAACACGATGGTTAAGATAACTTTATTACAAATTAATTGGAACATGGAGTGACCACCCAGGATAACAGTGCAACCACGAGTGCTATCATGGCTCTGGCTTTGGTAATTAGCTTTATATGCTTAGTGCCTAGCAACCTTACCTGAAATATGGGCAAGAGGGGGAGCGGTAGGTGCTGGCAGCCCACGTTAACATGGGGTCGTATTCTTGGCTAAGGTACTTCACCCAGGGGGCCACCACCATCGTCTTTAGAAACCTTAGTGGGTTGCTTCGTATTAAGTGTATTTTGTGAAAACCTCATAATGGATCCCTAGCCATTCACCTCGGTAGTGTTTAACGGTCCGATCAACCCGGGCTAGATGGGATACATGGCTTGTGGGTAAAGTTGTACCACCTCTACAGAGTGTAAAACTGATATATCAGTCGTGCTCCCGGTTATGAGCGACCTGGACTCCTCACATGAAATTGAACTTGAAGATGGAATTAAATTGAGATCCGATGATCTGCCAATAATTTGCTTAAGTGGTTTCACTTAAGTGTTTTTGTTATACTCATATTCCTTTGTTTAAATGGGATATTTGGGATACACTCTTATTAGTAAGACATGTGTTGTTAATAAAATGTTGACCAACTAAAATGCTTACTGCTCAACCATAGCCTCACCTTGTTATACCTGCATTAAAATTTTCCCCCACTTGCTGAGCCCCGACCATAAGTGCGCTCACCCTTGCTTATTTTGATCAGAGGGTGATGTTGGAGACTTTGATGGAGTTTTTGACGACGAGGAATTCTAAGTCTAACGATATGCCGGTCAACTTCCTGTGGAAGATTGCCCAGTTGTTTATTTCCGCTTTACTTTGATGTGATACTTGTTCAAGATACAGTATTTCAGATGATGTAATAAAGTATTATACTCTCTTTACGCCTTTATTGCATTATCTTTTGATATATTACACTTGTGACGTCAACATATGTGTGGAAATGGATCCTGGCACACATATGGTATGCGCTCGGTTCTACCCCCTGGAACCGGGTGTGACAGAAGTGGTATCAGAGCTATGCTGACCCTAGGTCGTTAGATTAGTTAGAAATGGAAAGCCTAGTTGTTCAAAACTTGCTAATTTCATTCCTATAAATTCCTTTATCAGTCTTACCTCTTTGAAATTCAACTGAGTTGACACTTCTCCTGTAGATGGTTCGCACTCTTCAAACTACCCGTGTCAACACCAGCTATGCCCCTCAGCCCCGGCAGATCTCGGTCTACCCAGTGGTAGTCGAGGAAGTTCCGGTGGATCTCCCTCCCATCCGAGTGGAGAATGTTATCAACCTGGAGGATAGCTCGGAGGAGCAGCTGCCGATGCCCACCTCGTTGGCAGAGTCCCTGGCCTTCGCAGCTGGGTCATCGACGTCAGCATCGTCTGCACCAGCCTTCCAAGCACCTGCACCTGGAGGCGACGACCCCGACGACTCCGGAGACGGCAATGACGAGGATGACGACGACGAAGACAATGGAGAAGACGGACACGTCAACAAGGAAGCTGACTACGCCCAGCAGGACAACTTCATGGGGATTGGTCCTGTTGTCGAACATTACACATCAATGTTCGAGACGGGGCACTTCCCCAACCTGCTGCAAGAGGTGCTACACGCGCTAGGCACCTATGTCCGCCCCCTGTACGAGACAAGGCGAGTGAGCGAGCCTCCCCGGGCTTGCTATTACATCACTCGCATCCACGTCAGGGTGATGGATGCAGGTGACAGGGGATTCAGGACTTTGTCTGCTCACGAGTCCCTGACACCACTATCCACCTACGCTGCCTCGGTCAGCGATGCTGCCCGTCGGACCCTGTGGTCGCTCAGCCACACCTACCGGCAGCAGCTGCAGAACATGAGGTTCAGGCATCTTCCTCAGCGTCTACGTGGAGGAAGCCAGACCAACATCGTCCCAGGTGAACCTGGTGAGGATCGCCTCAACACCCTAGCTGGTGTAGTGGCCGGTCTCAACACCGACCTGGACAGTGCCACCCTGGATCTCTACAGGGTGCACTTGGAGCTGGAGAATGCCCACGCCAGGATTGCAGCCCTGGAAGCCCAACTGCAAGGACTGGATCCGCCCGAAGCTCTGGTCCCTGCCATAGTGTTGTCTCCTCCCCGCAAGAGGCTGCGCTATGGAGAGCCCAGATCCGTCACTAGGCTGCTTTAAGTTTTAAGCTATGATGTAATAAGTTATACTTCGCGTTAGATGATGAAACTCTTTTTTTAAGTTTTCATATTAATAAATAACAACCATGTGATGGTGATTGGTTGAAATGTTTGATTTGGATCTTTGTTTGAGTGCTATGGTCTTATGGAATGATGGCCATAAGAACATATAAAATTTTTAAAACTTAAGCTATTTTCCCTCTAGAATCTTTTCTACTCCTCACTTTTCTAAGGATTTCACTTCCTAACCAATCAGATGGTGAACCCACGTCAAGGACCTAACAACAGGAACCAGCGTGGTCAACAAGTACCACCACCACCCCCACCGATCCCCAACATGGAGCAGTTCATTGCCGCCCAGATGCAGATTCTGCAAGGACTCACTGCGGTTGTTCAGCAATTACAACAGAACCAACAGAATCAGCAACCCCAGCAGCAGCAGTATGCACCCCCGGCCAGAGATAAGCACCGAGATTTCATGAGTCATCACCCGCCGACATTCTCTCATGCGGTTGATCCTCTAGACGCCGATGACTGGCTCAAAGTCATTGGGAAGAAGCTGGACATAACTCAGTGCAATGACCAGGAGAATGTCTTGTACGCCTCGGGAAGACTCGAGGGAGCTGCGTCCGATTGATGGGATGCCTTCATAGCGGCACATCCCAATGCTGATACAATAACCTGGTAGGAGTTCCAAGCGAACTTCCGCGCTCATCACATTCCTTCGGGGATTATGAATTTGAAGAAGGAGTTCCTTTCCCTTACTCAAGGGAATATGTCTGTAAGCGAGTATCGTGATCGCTTCACTCAGCTTTCACGTTATGCCCCTGAAGAAGTAGACACTGATGAGAAGCGCCAAGAGCGTTTCTTGGAAGGATTGATCGGACCTCTAAACTATCAACTTCAGAGACATACATTTCCCAACTTCCAGACACTGCTGAACAAGGCAATTGGCCTTGAGAGTAAAAGGAAGGAATTATCTGACCACAAAAGAAAATTTCAAGGTCAGTCAAGCAGGAACACTCTCCCTAACAACGCTCAAGGTTCGTAGTTCCGCTCTGGAAATCAAGGCGGAAGCAATTATCAAGTGCAACGCTCTAGACAGCAAAGCCAGAGAAATAATCAAAATCAGAACCAGCATAGGAGTAACTCCCAGACCAACCAGAGGTCTGGTGGAAATTCACAAAACCGTCAAGGTGGCGCCAGTAACACGCAGGCCAGAAACAACGCACCTGTCCAACCCAATGGCTGCTTCAAGTGCGGTGAGCTAGGCCACTATGCTAACAACTGCCCAAGGCGCAACCAGCAGACACCCCAGAAAGGCAATAATCAGAGAAATGACCAGAACACCCCCGCTCATGGATCTGCTCAGAACAAGACACCGCAGAACCAGAGCAGAGGAAGGGTTAATCACGTCACTGCGGAATCAATGCCTGAGGATGCCGACATAGTGTATGGTATGTTCCTTGTTAACTCCATACCTGCATCAGTTTTATTTGACTCTGGAGCATCGCATTCGTTTATAACTGAGTCATTTGTGAAAAACATAACATACCCAAGTACCCTCTTAAGAAGATATTACATATTAGTTCACCGGGAGGTGACATGAAGGCCACACACTCATGCCCTCATGTTAATATCAAGATTCAAGGAATAGATTTTTCAGTCGACCCAGTGGTCCTAGGATCCAACGGTATTGATGTGATTCTTGGATGCAACTGGTTGAAAAGTTGTGATGGAGTGATACGGTGTGCCAATGGAACAATTATGTCGACAAGTCCTCAAGGTGAAAGAATCCAAGTTAACATAGACAAGTCAACAGATGAAAAAGGGAAAACAGTGATCAATCACTTAGAAGAAAAGTCCTTGGAAAATATCGAAGTAGTGTGCGAATACCCAGACGTATTTCCAGAGGAATTGCCAGGTATGCCACCTGACCGTGATATAGAGTTTTCTATTGAATTAGTACCCGGAACCGAACCTATCTCGAAAAGACCATATAGAATGTATGTCAAAGATTTAGTAGAACTGAAGAAACAAATAGAAGAATTACTAGAAAAAGGTTTCATTCGCCCAAGTTCATCCCCTTGGGGAGCCCTAGTTTTATTTGTGAACAAGAAGGATGGTTCAAGGAGAATGTGCGTTGATTATAGAAGTTTGAATGAAGTAACCATCAAGAATAAATATCCATTACCTCAAATTGAAGATTTATTCGATCAAATGAAGGGAGCTAAGATATTCTCGAAGATAGATCTGAGATCAGGATATCATCAGTTAAAGATTCGAGCAGAAGATGTACCCAAGACAGCCTTCACGACGAGATATGGATTATATGAGTTTTTGGTCATGTCGTTTAGACTGACTAATGCACCAGCATACTTTATGAACTTGATGAATAAAGTATTCATGGAATATCTGGATCAGTTTGTGGTCGTATTCATTGATGACATACTGATATATTCTCCGAATGAAGAAACACATGAAGATCATCTAAGGCTAGTCCTACAAAAGCTTCGTGACAACCAGCTATATGCAAAGTTCTCGAAGTGTGATTTTTGGTTGAAAGAAGTTGCTTTCTTAGGACATATTGTTACCGATGGTGGAATTAAAGTGGACCCAGGAAAGATAAGTGAGATACTGGATTGGAAGCAACCAAAGGATGCGTCCAAGATCAGAAGTTTTCTTGGATTGGCAGGATACTATAGAAGATTTATTGAAGGTTTTTCCAAGTTAGTGAAACCTCTTACCTCTCTATTGGAGAAAGGTAAAGAATTCAAGTGGGATGAAGCTTGTCAGAATTGTTTTGAAGAACTCAAGAAAAGGTTAACCACTGCACCAATACTGGTAATGCCAGACATCCACAAGGGATTTGATGTGTATTGCGATGCATCACACCTTGGACTTGGATGTGTGCTAATGCAAGAAGGAAAGGTGATTGCTTATGCTTCAAGACAGTTAAGGAAGCATGAAAAGAATTATCCTACGCATGATTTGGAACTAGCAGCCGTAGTGCATGCTTTGAAGATTTGGAGGCACTATATGATTGGAAACAAGTGCAAAATCTTCACGGATCACAAAAGCTTGAAAATATATATTCACTCAGAAAGAACTCAACCTCAGACAGAGAAGATGGCTTGAGTTGATTAAGGACTATGACTTGGAGATACAATATCACCCCGGAAAGGCAAATGTAGTAGCTGATGCTTTGAGCCGTAAGGGTCAAGTGAACAACATCACTACTCATTTGATGTCATAGGAATTGTGTTGGGAAATGGAACAACTCAACCTTGGATTTCTCAATGATGTAGAAGCAACGGTGATGGAAGTTGAATCTACTTTGGAAGAAGAGATTCGTAAAGGGCAAGAGTCTGATGAGAAAATTAAGGAAATTAAAGCTTTGATTGGTTTGGGTAAAGCCCCAGATTTCACAGAAGATGAACAAGGCACAGTATGGTTTAAAAATAGAATCTGTGTACCCGAAATCGAGCACTTGCGCCAACTTATTTTGAGAGAAGCTCATGATTCAGCTTACTCTATTCACCCTAGAAGTACAAAGATGTACCAAGATCTTAAGGAAAAATATTGGTGATACGGTTTGAAAAGAGATGTTGCTACTCATGTTGCATTATGTGACGTGTGTCAACGAGTTAAAGCCGAACACCAGAGACCAGCAGGATTGCTACAACCTCTCAAGGTACCAGAATGGAAATGGGAAGAAATCAGTATGGATTTCATAGTTGGACTACCCCGTACTCGAGATGGCTATGATTCAATATGGGTCATAGTAGACAGGTTAACTAAAGTGGCACATTTTATACCTGTGAAGACAACTTACTCAGGAGCCCAGTTAGCAGAGTTGTACATATCGAGGATTGTTTGTCTACATGGAGTACCGAAGAAGATCGTATCAGATCGAGGAACCCAGTTTACCTCGTGCTTTTGGAAAAGATTACATGAGTCCATGGATACCAAGCTAAATTTTAGTTCAGCTTATCATCCGCAGACGGATGGGCAAACAGAAAGGACAAACCAAGTGTTGGAAGATATGCTAAGAGCTTGCGCTCTAAAGCATGGTAGAAGCTGGGATAAAAGTTTGCCTTATGCAGAATTTTCGTATAACAACAGTTATCAGGCAAGTCTAAAGATGGCACCGTTTGAAGCACTATATGGACAAAAGTGTAGAACACCGCTTTATTGGAACCAGACTGGAAAAAGTCAAGTATTTGGTCCAGAAATTCTCCAAGAGGCGGAAAAGCAAGTGCAAATTATCAGAGAAAATTTGAAGACAGCACAGTCAAGGCAGAAAAGCTATGCTGATAATAGAAGAAGGGAATTGATGTTTGAAGTAGGAGACTTTGTCTACCTTAAAGTTTCATCGATGAGAGGAATGAAAAGGTTTAAGGTTAAAGGAAAATTATCACCTCGCTATATCGGCCCATTCAAGATTTTGGAAAGAAAAGGTGAAGTAGCCTATCAGTTAGAGCTACCCGATAGATTATCGGATGTGCATGACGTATTTCACGTATCACAGCTTAAGAAGTGCTTGAGAGTACCAGAAGAACAGTTACCCATGGAAGAACTGAATGTTAATGAGGATTTGACTTATTCGGAGTACCCGGTCAGAATCTGGAAACATCTCGCAGAATTACACGGAGTAAAGTCATTAACATGTGCAAGGTTCAGTGGAGTCATCATTCGGAAGATGAGGCCACTTGGGAAAGAGAAGATGAACTCAGAGCAGAATTCCCCAGTTATTCTCGGCAGTTTCTTAATCTCGAGGACGAGATTCTTTTTAAGAGGGGTAGGTTTGTAACACCACAAAAGCCATCAAATAAAAATAATGAATTTAGTTATTATATTAATTAGGGTCATAATTTTTTAAGTGTTTAATTATTTATTTGCATTTTGAATCAATTTTCGTTGTGTGCGCTTGATTGATTATCGGATGTTTATTATCATGTATTCGTAAAAAGAAATCCTAGTAGTTAATATAATAATTAAATAATATAATGATTATTAGTGTAAAAATGAATATGTTATTTATAAATAATTTTGGTGAAGTTTTATGAATTTTTTGAGCTATATAGAAAGGTATTTTGGAATTTAAAAAAAAGAAAAAAAACTAAGCCTACACTAGCTGGCCCACTAGGGGCCCAATCCCCAAACTCTATTCCCAGCCGCACTGCGCGCGCGCTCCTTGCAGCCGCCGCCGCCTGCAACTCTCCTCTCTCCTCTATTCTCTCTCTCCCTCCTCTGATTTCCTATCTCTCTCCTCCCTCTCTTCTCTCCCCGCTCTCTCCCCACGGCCGCGCGCAGCCACCGCGCGACGTCGCGGCACCGCGCGTGCCGCCCAGGCTAACCGGCGCCTGCAGGCCAGGCCGAGCCACGCCCTCTGCTCCCTCCCTACCACGACGCGCGAGCAGCGCGCCCGCCCTGCACAGCGCCGAGCGAGCCAACCCCTGCGCGCATCCCTGCACGAAGCCGAGCAGCCTACGCGTCGAGTCCCGTCCACACGCCGTCCGTTAGTCTTGGTCGTAAATGGTGGTTGATTGCGTCCATTTCCTCTCTATTACTCTCCATTGAAACCATAAGAAGAAACTGTCGCCATTTAACTGCGTAATGGAGCCGCCGATGCCCTCTTCCTCTCCCTGGCATACTCTTTCTTCCCTCCCTCTCTCTCTATAAAAGGCAGCAGAGCCCTCCCCATTCCTTCCTACTCGAGCTCGCCTCTCTCTCTAGCACTCCTCGCTCATCGCTAGTGCTGTTGCCGTAGTTCGTTGCCGTTCGTCGCCGGAGTTCACCGGAGCCACGCACTCGCTGTTCGTAGTCGAGCCCTGCTCTCCGTCCGGCCGAAACCCGTCGATCCATCCCCATCACACGCACGAACCCGAGGTTGATGACGACCCAAATTTATTTTGTGTATTTTATAAAGTACTTTTTGATTCGATTCATGAGTTGTATATTTTGTTTGTTGTAATATGAACACATGTGATTCCGATTTATGTATATGTGTGTGTTATGGAATTTATTAGAGATATGCGATTAGTAGTGCACCGTGTTATTTCATGTTAATCGACGCGTTGATTTTGGTTTAGAGAAATATGACGTAGATTTAATAGTCACACGTTGGTGATAAAAATACTAGATAAGAATTTATAGTCAAATTTGGTCACGATAAATTTTAGAAACTATTTGGAGAATTATAGGTGCATTTTAAATGGATTTAGAAAAATGGTATAGAACGCATGTCATATGAATAATATAGGATTTCTAGATGATTTAGTTAATTATTTTGTTAACATTTTCTTTTTATAAAGAAAGGAGAAAATATCATTAGTAGGATGAAAAATAGATTTTTGCTAGTCAAATAAACATGTTCGCAAATTGAGCACTTAGATTTTTAAGAGCAAGCAAAATATTAGTTTATGTCATAATAACCTCACTTGTGTTATAAAAAGTTCAATTAGTATTTATAGGGATTTTTAGAATGTTAAATTCATTTTTGCTATACTAAATAATTTGAGTTAGAAAAGGTATTAATTTATTTATTAGTATTAAAAGACAATAAGTATTATTTATCTTCATTGATGATATTAAAATAAATTAATACTAGTTAAAACTGTATTTATTACACCCACTCATAAATTCACCATTAGGATTCACATTAATAGCTGTAATTGAATTAATAAGTGTTTATGCGATTAGTACGTAATTTAAGATGTGATTAGTGAGATGTGTGTTTAATGATGTATTGGTGTATGTTTATGTAATGGTGCATGTTTATTTATTGGTGTATGTTTTATTTTTGTATGTGCACTATGCGACTATTAGAAGCCGACTGTGTGGTAGGCGAACCGAACTCGTTCGAGGACGATCCGCAGGACTCGCTTGAGCAAGGCAAGTGGATTCTCCCTCTGCATATTCTGTTTGTACCTATTCATTGCATATAATAATGTTTACCTTTTGATATATTGCATAATTTGATAGGATAACCTAATTAAGGATTTCCTAGATTTACTACCTGTATTCCTTGTTTTACCTGGGAAAATTGTTAAGCTGTGCAAAATTTATGCTACCGCCCAACTTAATGATTCCTAATGTCACTCATTAATTGGTTTTAATGTTCCAAAAAGTTAATTGACAATTATGACATTAACCCGATGGTTAAGATAACTTTATTACAAATTAATTGGAACATAGAGTGACCACCCAGGATAACAGTGCAACCACGAGTGCTATCATGGATCTGGCTTTGGTAATTAGCTTTATATGCTTAGTGCCTAGCAACCTTACCTGAAATATGGGCAAGAGGGAGAGCGGTAGGTGCTGGCAGCCCACATTAACATGGGGTCGTATTCTTGGCTAAGGTACTTCACCCAGGGGGCCACCACCATCGTCTTTAGAAACCTTAGCGGGTTGCTTCGTATTAAGTGTATTTTGTGAAAACCTCATAATAGATCCCTAGCCATTCACCTCGGCAGTGTTTAAGGGTCCGATCGACCCGGGCTAGATGGGATACATGGCTTGTGGGTAAAGTTGTACCACCTCTGCAGAGTGTAAAACTGATATATCAGCCATGCTCCCGGTTATGAGCGACCTGGACTCCTCACATGATAATTGAACTTGAAGATGGAATTAAATTGAGATCCGATGATCTCCCAATAATTTGCTTAAGTGGTTTCACTTAAGTGTTTTTGTTATACTCATATTCCTTTGTTTAAATGGGATATTTGGGATACACTCTTATTAGTAAGACAGGTGTTGTTAATAAAATGTTGACCAACTAAAATGCTTACTGCTCAACCATAGCCTCACCTTGTTATACCTGCATTAAAATTTTCCCCCACTTGCTGAGCCCCGACCATAAGTGCACTCACCCTTGCTTATTTTGATCAGAGGGTGATGTTGGAGACTTTGATGGAGTTTTTGACAACGAGGAATTCTAAGTCTAACGATATGCCGGTCAACTTCCTGTGGAAGATTGCCCAGTTGTTTATTTCCGCTTTACTTTGATGTGATACTTGTTCAAGATACAGTATTTCAGATGATGTAATAAAGTATTATACTCTCTTTATGCCTTTATTGCATTGTCTTTTGATATATTACACTTGTGACGTCAACATATGTGTGGAAATGGATCCTGGCACACATATGGTATGCGCTCGGTTCTACCCCCTGGAACCGGGTGTGACAAAAAGTCGCCTAAGGGTGTAGCCGGACTAGCACAATAGGTGCACAAAACCATTCTCCGTGCAAAAGTCGCCTAAGGGTGCAGCCGGACTAGCACAATAAGTGCGAAAAATCGAAGTCTTTTCCAAAAAACTCTCCGCGCAAAAGTCGCCTACTGGTGCAGCCGGAATACTAGTACGAAAAAATCGAAGAACTCCGTATAGAAGCCTACGGGAGCGGCCCGATCAATGAAAGCGCTATGGCGGAACTGCCCGAATTATTCCAACTTAAGTGCGTAAGCCCTGCCTTAGAGGCTGGACCACACTTAAATGGGAATAACCCGTCAATCCCTCGGATCTAGGCCGACACGGCCACTCACAGGATCAAGTACCACAATCTCACTCGATGGTGAGTCACAGAGCAAATACAATAAAGCATAAAACCATGCATGCGAGAGTATTAAATTATTACATCATCATCATCGGAGTTTTTGCAAAAGTAACCATCATTGTTCGAAGTGCAGCGGAATAAAACTAACGGCAAATAAACAGAGAGATGGGGAAGCCTGTCCCATCACTCCTCATGCTCCTTCTCAGCCGAAGCGGGGTCCCACTCGACAGTCCAACCCGGTGGTAAGGTGGACGGCCAAGTCACTCCAGCAACCATGTCCTCCAGAGAACCTGTAAAATTATGCCACAAGCAAGGCTGAGTATACTAATACTCAGCTAGACTTACCCGGTATGAGGAGTCTACTCCTCTACCTCTAGACATGCAGCTGTTTGGCTGTGGGGTTTGCTTGCCAAAAGCACTAGCTGAGTTTCTAAATCAAGTTTTAACTTTGTCAAATTTAAGTGTGACTCTCTTAAGGCTAAATGTGTACTGTCTACTCATACATAGTAGCAAACATATTTAGCAATCAACATCTTGTATCAACTCATCATATTTCCACTTGTTACTCAATGTAGCAGCATGGATCAAGCAGTCTCATTAGCTGCGAGAAGCAGACGATTCGAATCGAGTTTTTAAACCTTGCAAGGTAAACCTAAACACACGACGTGGCGAGGCACTCCGTCCCCACACACATCAACCGTCCCCATCGATTCCCTGGCAGCAGATCAGGGCTCACCGCCTTGGCGTACAATGCCTCACTGACCCCGACTGCCGTCGTGCAGTGACCGCACTTGTACCCACCATAACCGGAATGGGAGACCACGTCTCAGGTCGCGTGAGGGGATATGTCCGCTGGCAGGTTCAATCAGGTACTAGGCTTACCGATTTACCATATTTCTCGCCATGTGCTTAGTACGTTCAAACGCTTGACTCACGGTACCACACCTTAATCCTTATTCAAATTTTTATCCCGTAGACAACCAATCCCCATGGATTGTTGCCCACACACCAACATCAGTATGATAAGAAAGTGGATACAGCAAATTCCTAACCTCGCGCGAGTGCTAGAAAATCACTCGACTTCTACCGAGATCCCTGATTAGTAAAGCAGCTACTCGACCTAGCATACTAGTATCCATCTCAAAGGGAATCCTGAGTTCATGCAACTAGGGTTTCAGTCAACTCCTACACTTAAGTGCACAATACAAGCCTACAAACATTAAGTGCAGTAAAATAGCATATATAAACGGTTATGCATAAAACCGGGGCTTGCCTTCCAAGGCTGGGGCAGGCAGATCCTCTGAAGCAGGCTCGGGTGCTGGATCTGGGATTACCTCCTGAGCAGCTCCTTGCTCCGGCACAAGGACATACTCTCCGTCAGCAAGGTTACAGTCTATCGAAATGCAATGAACATGTATGTCATGATTATGCCAAATTTGGTAACATTATGCTAAAAGAAACTAAGTCAAGAAGTAACTTAGGGTTTCTTAGTCATGCGGGGCTTTTAGAGGGTTGTGCTTATCACTTTTAGGTTTGGGTTTTTGTTGAAGATAAACATAGTGGATTTGTATTGTCTTTATACATTTTAGTGGGCAATTTACAAGGGTTTTAGGACAACACTAATTACCATTATTTATTTTCCTTTCTTTAATTTCTACTTATGGTTTCTAGTGTAGGTTTGAACTACGACAGTGGTTTAATAATTTCCAAAAATTCTGTAAAAATTACAGTGGGTTGTCATTTGCTATTCTAGCCTGCTTTAAGAATTTGAGGCTCAACATATAAAGGCTATGCTTAAGACAAAAAGAATAAAAGTTAGGTAAATGGGCCACTTTGTACTACAACTCTTAATTAGAGGTGGGGTCTGTCCTAAGGGTTATTTTTGTTGGCATCTAACAGTAATAATAGGCTTCTGTGCCAAAAACCACAGAAGGCTAAAGGGTGGTTATTTAGTTATGATTTTCTAAAGTTTAATGTCAACAAGGCACTTTCTACTACATTGTTATTTGAAAAATGTCAAACAGCAGATTTCATATTTTTCCTAAGTTCTTAATAACAAAACATTATCTATCCCAAGGGTGGGGGTGTTTTCACCTTGGGGTTATTTTTTTAGGGTTTTTCTAAGTTTCCCTTGTTTTATTAAAATAAAAGGTATCCTACTTATTTTATACTAAAACAGGGTATGATATATTTTTCCAGTGAACCACATTGAATAAGTACCCTAACAAAAATAGGGGTGTCCTCTGGTTCACTATTTAACTCACATTTTCTATTTTGTTTAACCTTAAGCATATTGCAAAATAAGGGGCAAAAACTAACTTAATGGGGTGGACTGAAAGGTTTAGCATTTTTATTTGGTTTAGTAGGTAGATATATAAACTTCCCCAAATTTTTCTAGCCCTAGTCAAATAATACAACTATTTTTCTTTCTATTATTGAGCTTTTGGCCAAAACTATAATTAAATCAGAGCTTTAAAGTTTTCTATAGTACATAAGGGTTTTATATTTTTCTTAAGTAGGTTACATTATTTAGAGTTTGACAAAATTGGTTTGACCAAATTTGGATGAACTAAACAGAAGTTATGAATTTTTGAAGTCTCTGTTCAAATTAAAATCAAATTTAATAAGAGTTTCCTGGAAAAACAGTTTGCACCGAGGTCCCTGGGTTAAAGCTAAATCAATCTTCGTAGTTCTACCCTTGTGCCACTATTCCCCTGGGTCTCTGACAGTTCAAAAAGCCCCCTGACCTTCTCTTCCTCTCACCCGCAGTCCTTCCCCCAATGTAAACAGTACTCGCGGGAAAGAAAAGGGTGGCGCGGCTTACCGGCGGCGAGATAGGTCCGACAAAGGGCAGGGTTGGCTCGGGGAGGCTCTGGCGGTCACAGCGAGGTGCGGCTCGACGGCGGGGATGGCCGGAATCGCTCGGTCCACGTGCGCAGGCGGGTGTTCTCGTCGGCGGCGAGTGTACCGGCCAAACCACGGCGATCTGGTTCAATCCAAGGGCACGGTGAGCTTCCTGGGGTGACGTATAGGCTATCTGTGCAGTGAATCGAGAAATGGCTTAGTGATTTACCCGGTCCACGCACTCCGGCGGGGTTGAGAGCTCCGGCGACCGTGGACTGGCCTCTCCGGCGAAGTAGGCTTCGATTCCTTGCTCGGGGAGCTTCACTGAGTTGTGCACACTCGTCTCCGAGGGTTGGATGGGGCTGGGGAAGGCTGGACTGGCCGGCCTACGGCGGCAGTGGCTCGGGTGGCCACGGACACGCCGCGCACGGGCAAACGGCGGTGAACTGAGCTCCGGTGAGGCTTGAGCGTGTGCGGAAGAGTGTAACCGACGCCTGGGAGGGCTTTATAGGCGCGGGCGCGGGACAGGGCGCCGGCTGGCCATTGGCGCGACGCGGGGCACGCGGGGCACGCGCGGGCGTGCTCTGGCGAGCTCAGAGCGCGTCGAACACGTGGCTCGTTGCTTCTGCCCGTGTTCTTCCCTCTGCTGAGCGGCCAAAACGTACGAATCTTACCCTATCGCCTATGGGAGATCTCTTCCCTGCACCTAGAGCTACCTAGTTCATGTAAGTTCCAAGAATAGATGTGGTCGGGTGAGAGAGATATGAGGGTGGGAAGTTGGCTGTGTCAGACATGTCCAAACCGAGACAAAAATGGTGTCAAGTCATGTCTAGCGCCCTAGGGTAGGTGTCATCTCTTTCCAGGGTATTCTAGGGTTAATTTGGCGCCACTTTGTCAATTGGGTCGAAGGGTTTTGAAATTTGGATTAGGGTGAACATGTGGGATCTTTGCTCAAGGGTTAGTTTTTATACTTAGGCAAAATCTGAATTCTCCCTTTTGCTGAACCTTAGGTGAACTTTTTGGGACTTTTTTGAAAACTTTTTGGGGGTACTTCCTTACTATTAATTGTAGGTTATGAAGTATATTACAACTTTTATATTTGGCCCAAGCAATGATCATAAGGTTTACATGACCTTTTGATCCTAGCTTCAATTAGGGTTCCTATTGCCCAAGAGGGGTTTGCTTTAGGGTTTTGGGAAATCCCTCACTTAGATGTGCATGACAAGCTAGGGCATGATATCCAAGATAGTTTGCACTTGCTTAGGACCTTGAATTCCAAGTTTGAGGTACTTTGCCCAATCAATCCTCATGTGATAATAGGTTAACAGGGGTAGCCCTGGGTGGACACCCAAAGTAACACTTGGGGTGTTACAGCCCTCCCCCCTTAAGGGAATCTCGTCCCGAGATTTTAGGCAGAGTCCTCTAGAGGGGTGCTACTAAGGTTCGATGGTGTGTTACTCTTCCTTTATACCCAAGTTTCTCTTGTTAACTGCTCTTCGAATGTCATTCTCTTTGCAACTTCAGAAGGAAGCCCTTTTTAAGTTAAATCCACAACTTAGACTATCCTTGTTATCTAAGTTTTTCTTATAATTGAGTTCAAAGGGCAGGTGGGGGTGGGGTTTGGGGTTACGTACCGACTCCTTTGGGCAGAAAGTCGGGAAAGCGAGAGCGTAGAAAATCCTCCGTCTCCCACGTAGCTTCCTCTGCTGAATGGTGACTCCACTGAACTTTATACATTCTAATTGATCTTGCCCGTGTTGATCTCTCCTTCCGATCCAGTATCTTGACGGGGTACTCTTGATAGGACAAGTCTGGTTCTATCTCAATGTCTGGTTCCGGTAGCACTTCAGTGGGTAGGCGGACACATTTCCGCAGCTGAGATACATGGAATACATCATGAATAGCTGACATGTTGGGTGGCAACTTCAATTGATATGCCACAGGTCCACAAGCCTCCTTGATCTCGTAGGGTCCAATGTAGCGAGGAGCTAACTTGCCCTTGATCCCGAATCTCTAGACACCCTTGGTGGGTGACACCTTAAGGTAAACATGATCTCCCACCTCAAATTGTAGAGGCTTTCGCCTCTTATCATGATAGCTCTTTTGCCTGGCCTGAGCAGCTTCTAGGTTCTTCTTGATGATCCTGACCTTTGCCTCTGCTTCAAATACCAAATCTGGCCCAAAAATTTCCCACTCTCCCGCTTGAGACCAATTTAGTGGGGTCCTACACCTTCTCCCATATAATGCCTCAAAGGGTGCCATCTTCAGACTGGACTGATAGCTGTTATTATAAGAAAACTCTGCCAAGGAAAGACACTTGTCCCAATCCTTTCCGTAGTGTAGTGCACATGCCCGCAACATGTCTTCCAAAATCTGATTCACCCTTTCTGTCTGGCCATCGGTTTGGGGATGATAGGCTGAGCTTCGTATGACCTGGGTCCCAAGTGGTTCCTGCAATTGTTCCCAAAATCGTGCCACAAACGGTGCTCCTCGGTCTGAGACTATAGTCCTTGGTATCCCATGCAAACGAACTATCTGGTCGATGTAAATTTCCGCATACTTCTCCGTCCTGTGGGTGGTATGTACGGGCAAGAAATGAGTTGTCTTGGTCAATCTGTCCACAATAACCCAAATTGAATCATGGTGCCTGGAGGTGTTGGGCAATCCCACTATAAAGTCCATGCAAATGTCCTCCCATTTCCAAGATGGTATGGGAAGGGGTTGTAAAGGGCCGGCTGCCTTCAAGTGACTAGCTTTTATCCTCTGGCAAGTGTCACACTCAGATACGTACTTGGCAATTTCCCTCTTCATTCTGGTCCACCAATATAAAGTTCTGAGGTCATGGTACATCTTGTTGCTACCAGGGTGCATGGAAAATTTGGAAAGGTGAGCTTCATCCAGTATCTTCTTTCTGAGTTCAGGGTCCTTGGGAACAACCAATAGATCTCCAAACCATAAAATTCCCTTACTGTCCTGACGGAAACACTTGTATTTTTCCGCCTTCTGCTTGAGCATGTCTTTGATAACCTGTATACCCTTATCCCCAATCTGTGCCTGAACTATTTGCTCTTGCAATATGGGCTCCACCGAGATATAACTTAATTCACCGGAAGGAACAACTTCCAGGTTCAGCTTACACAACTCATCACACAGTGTGGTAACTCTTGCATCCATGCTCATACAGTTACACTGGGCCTTTCGGCTCAAGGCATCTGCCACAACATTGGCCTTGCCCGGATGGTAATGCACCTCCAAATCATAGTCCTTGATTAGCTCTAACCATCTCCTCTGCCTCATGTTAAGGTCTGCCTGAGTGAAAATGTATTTGAGACTCTTGTGATCAGTGTAGATGTTACAGTGAGCTCCCATCAAGTAGTGTCTCCATATCTTAAGAGCATGAACCATAGCTGCCAATTCCAGATCATGTGTAGGATAGTTCTGCTCATGGGGTCTGAGTGCTCGGGAAGCATAAGCAATCACTCTGTTCTCTTGCATCAAGACACAACCCAATCCCGTACCAGAAGCATCACAATAAACTTCGAAGGGCTTGGTGTTATCAGGTTGAGCCAGCACTGGGGCTGTTGTCAAATGCTGCCTCAAAGTATGAAAGGCATCTTCACACCTTTGGCTCCAATCATACTTGGCTCCCTTCTTCAATAACTCAGTCATTGGCTTGGCAATTCTGGAGAAGTCCGGAATAAATCGTCGATAATACCCTGCCAATCCCAGAAAACTCCGAATTTGTTTCACTGTAGTCGGGGGTTTCCAATCCATCACCTCTTGTACCTTCTCAGGATCAACTGATATTCCTTCCTGAGAAATTGTGTGACCCAAGAATTTAATCTCCTCCAGCCAAAATTCACATTTAGACAACTTGGCATACAACCGATGGTCACGCAGTCTCTGAAGTACAGTATGCAAATGCTTAGTGTGCTCGGCTTCATTCTTGGAATAGACCAGGATATCATCGATGAAAACGACCACGAACTTGTCCAACTCTGGCATGAATACCGAGTTCATCAAGTACATGAAATAAGCCGGGGCATTGGTCAGCCCAAAAGACATCACCAAAAATTCATAAAGCCCATATCTGGTCGAGAAAGCCGTCTTGGGAATATCGCTGGCACGGATCTTGATCTGATGATAACCTGTGCGAAGGTCTATCTTGGAGAATACCTTGGCTCCTACCAACTGATCAAACAAAACATCAATACGGGGCAGCGGGTATTTGTTCTTGATAGTCACCGCATTGAGAGGGCGGTAGTCAACACACATCCTCAAACTTTCGTCCTTTTTCTTCACAAATAATGCTGGACATCCCCATGGTGAAGTACTTGGGCGAATAAACCCCTTGTCCAACAGTTCTTGCAGTTGCTTCTTCAGTTCTGCCAGTTCCGCGGGAGGCATCCTATAGGGTCTCTTGGAGATAGGAGCAGTCCCGGGTTGCAATTCGATTGCGAACTCGATGTCTCGGTCAGGTGGCATCCCTGGCAACTCATCCAGAAACACATCCGGGTAGTCACAGACCACTGGGATCTTTTCCACTGAGGATTCTATCATAACGAAGGCACAAGAACGGGTGCAACCTTGATCGGGCAAGAATAGTGTGGTTTCACCACAGGTTGGTGAGTGCACATCAACGGCCCTAGCTGCAATGTCAATCACTGCCTGATGTTTGGTCAACCAGTCAGTTCCCAATATGATATCCACACTATCCAATCCCAAAATAAGGAGGTTGGTTTTAATTATCAGACTACCAAACTTTATAGGCACATTCTTGCTGATTTGATTGGTGGCAATCCTGCCTCCTGGTGTTGAAATTGTGATACCCCCGTTGGTGTGGTGAAAAGGCAACTGGCACTTGGCACTAAACTTGGAACTAATAAAGCTATGTGATGCACCAGAATCAAAAAGAATAACAGCAGGATAATTCAAAACTGTAAAGATACCAGTCATGACGGGTGCTCCCTCTGGAATATCAGCCATGGTGGTGAAATTCAGCTTGCCTTGCCTCACTTGCACCTTCTGCCTCTTACCCTGGTTTTGATTAACATTCTGCCCCTGCCTCTGCTGGTTCCTGGGGCAATTCTTGGCATAATGTCTGGTGTTGCCGCATGTGAAACACCTGTTGTCATTTGCCTGGCGATACTGCTGCTGCTGATTGTTCCTCTGAACTGGAAACTGGGTGCGGTTGGGTGCCTACTGCTGCTGCTGCGGTGGTCGGATCACCCATCTCCCTTGCTGCTGCTGGGGTCCCCTGTTCTGTGTGTCGGACACTATCCTGAAGTGCTGTGGCTGAGCTGAGGGTCCTGCCACAGGGGTCTTCCTCTTCTTTTCTGCCTGTCGAGCTGTAATGCAGTCCTCCTGGGAGATAGCCATGTTGACCAACTCATTGTAACTGTTGGCCCTGACGGTGTTGAGACGATCACGGAGCTTAGTGCTGAGCCCCCGTCTGAACCTGTCCCTCTTCTTCTCGTCCGTGTCTGCATGGTACCCGGCATACTGGCACAAGTCATTAAAGGCCTGGGCATACTGCAACACTGTCCGGTTGCCCTTAGTGAGTGCCAGAAACTCGTTGAGCTTTCGGTCCATGATGCCTGTGGGTATGTGATGTCCCCTGAAAGCTGCCTTAAACTCCCTCCATTCCACCTCATGGTCAGTCGGTTGCATAGCAAGATAGTGGTCCCACCATGTCCGCGCGGGTCCGCGAAGCTGCTGAGTAGCAAACTGGACCTTAGTGACTTCTGAGCAAGCTCCATGGAGTAGCGGGAATTTGGATTCCACTACTCGCAACCACACATCTGCATCAAGTGGATCCTCTGCCCTTGTGAACAATGGGGGCTGGGTACTAAGGAACTCCTGGTAGGTAGCTGCCGCGGGGTGACGCTGATGGTCTCCACCACCATAATGCTGAGGTGGTGGCTGACGCTGGGCCAGCTGTCTCAAGATCTCATTCTGCTGAGCCATGAGCTCCTGTAGAGTGGGAGGTGGTGGCGGCGGTGGAGGAACGCGCTCATTCTGGCCACGACGCTGCCTCCCGGCCATCTGAAAAACCACATATATACTTAACACCATATTTCCAAGTTCAAGATTTAATCGCGGCGAAAAGAGTCAAAAGCAAAATGATAGACTCCAATTCCAACAAAAGGATGTAAAAAGGCATAACTTTTTCCTTCCAAATTTAAAACTGATAGTAGCATCCATATCATGCTTCCAAGAAAGTTTATCACAGTTACATTATTTGTCCCAAAAAGGCTCAACTCTATCTAGCCTAGTACCCCAAGGGTGCAAAAGATAAGCTAGCTGCAAGGAGTCCTACCATCCGACTTCTAACTCTGTCCTGAACACCTAGTGAGCGAACGAGGCAACACTCGACTCAGGGGAAGGTGGTCTCCCCGAGCCAGCAGTGTCCACACTAGAGGCAGGCTCATCTCCTCCCTCGATGTCGACGTCCTCGTTGGCCTCCATGTCCTGGATCTCCTAGTGATGCATATCCAGGTGCTCGTTAGCCTCAGCAAGCTGCTGCTGAGTGTTAATGAGCTGATCTTCGAGAACCTCGATGGTGTTCTCCCTGGTGCCCACTAGTTCCTCCAACTCTTGGATATCAGTGGATAGGTGCTCCACCTGCAAGTCCTTCTCCACCATTTCAGTGGACAATTCAACCACGAGCTCCTCTCTGTTATCCAGGGTGATCTTTGTGGCCTCCAACAGTGCCATCAGATGGGACATCGCCTCACCGCGCATCACTTGCAGACGGTACAGAGCATTCATGCATCGTACGGTCAAGTGCGTAGTCTGTCCTGGGTAGATGGCCCAGATATCCTTGGCATGCTCCACCCGATCCTTCCACATTGGGTCGTCCTCCCTTTCGGTGGGGAACAAGCCAATGGGGTGGGTGGAGAGCTCCAAGGGATGGAACCCACAAAAAGTGGTCAACCCGTGCAGAGCGATCGCCTCGATCGTGTCCTCAGCTCGGTATCCGAAGGACTCGGAGTCCAGCGAGCGCCATCCTGGCTGCAGGGGATGAGGCTCCAAGGTCATCCTCACCCTACAACGGGGCACCCGGTGCTTCTCGAACTGCTGCACCGCGTACTGAGGGGGTGTCATGTACCCGGCTCCCTGAAGTACCTCCCACAAAATACGGGGGAAGCCCTCTCGTGCAAGCCCGTCAGTGTGGGTTAGTGCATTTCCGTCCTCTAAGGATCCGTGGGAAGTCATCTGTGTACGATTGAGCGTAAGTAAAAGAAAAAGAATTATAAAAAGAACAAGAGAAATAAAACTCAACCTTTCTTTTAGTTAAAATAAAAAAAGTACTGGAGACTTAGTTGGTTATCACTTTGTTTTTAAGTCTTTACTCAATTGCTTAATTTAGCAATGCATGCATGCTCGTCCTGAACGACCTCACCCCAAGATAAAAGGAATAGGGAAGAACTCCCATCCTGTAAAAGTGGCATGTAGGGCCTAATTACTTAGCTACCTAGCTATCCTTCTATTACCCTTAAGGCTTCACGTCCTAGGTCTATCATGCTCGTTCTCCTATCTATCCAACATTGTTTCTATCAAATTTTATTTTGGGAAAATGATGGTATTTACATTTTATTGATTCCTCTGTGGTGGTACAAGCTCCAATACCAGCTGTGGCGGAACTGCCCGAATTATTCCAACTTAAGTGCGTAAGCCCTGCCTTAGAGGCTGGACCACACTTAAATGGGAATAACCCGTCAATCCCTCGGATCTAGTCCGACACGGCCACTGACAGGATCAAGTACCACAATCTCACTCGATGGTGAGTCACAGAGCAAATACAATAAAGCATAAAACCATGCATGCGAGAGTATTAAATTATTACATCATCATCATCGGAGTTTTTGCAAAAGTAACCATCATTGTTCGAAGTGCAGCGGAATAAAACTAACGGCAAATAAACAGAGAGATGGGGAAGCCTGTCCCATCACTCCTCATGCTCCTTCTCAGCCGAAGCGGGGTCCCACTCGACAGTCCAACCCGGTGGTAAGGTGGACGGCCAAGTCACTCCAGCAACCATGTCCTCCAGAGAACCTGTAAAATTATGCCACAAGCAAGGCTGAGTATACTAATACTCAGCTAGACTTACCCGGTGTGAGGAGTCTACTCCTCTACCTCTAGACATGCAGCTGTTTGGCTGTGGGGTTTGCTTGCCAAAAGCACTAGCTGAGTTTCTAAATCAAGTTTTAACTTTGTCAAATTTAAGTGTGACTCTCTTAAGGCTAAATGTGTACTGTCTACTCATACATAGTAGCAAACATATTTAGCAATCAACATCTTGTATCAACTCATCATATTTCCACTTGTTACTCAATGTAGCAGCATGGATCAAGCAGTCTCATTAGCTGCGAGAAGCAGACGATTCGAATCGAGTTTTTAAACCTTGCAAGGTAAACCTAAACACACGACGTGGCGAGGCACTCCATCCCCACACACATCAACCGTCCCCATCGATTCCCTGGCAGCAGATCAGGGCTCACCGCCTTGGCGTACAATGCCTCACTGACCCCGACTGCCGTCGTGCAGTGACCGCACTTGTACCCACCATAACCGGAATGGGAGACCACGTCTTAGGTCGCGTGAGGGGATATGTCCGCTGGCAGGTTCAATCAGGTACTAGGCTTACCGATTTACCATATTTCTCGGCATGTGCTTAGTACGTTCAAACGCTTGACTCACGGTACCACACCTTAATCCTTATTCAAATTTTTATCCCGTAGACAACCAATCCCCATGGATTGTTGCCCACACACCAACATCAATATGATAAGAAAGTGGATACAGCCAATTCCTAACCTCGCGCGAGTGCTAGAAAGTCACTCGACTTCTACCGAGATCCCTGATTAGTAAAGCAGCTACTCGACCTAGCATACTAGTATCCATCTCAAAGGGAATCCTGAGTTCATGCAACTAGGGTTTCAGTCAACTCCTACACTTAAGTGCACAATACAAGCCTACAAACATTAAGTGCAGTAAAATAGCATATATAAACGGTTATGCATAAAACCGGGGCTTGCCTTCCAAGGCTGGGGCAGGCAGATCCTCTGAAGCAGGCTCGGGTGCTGGATCTGGGACTACCTCCTGAGCAGCTCCTTGCTCCGGCACGAGGACGTACCTCCGTCAGCAAGGTTACAGTCTATCGAAATGCAATGAACATGTATGTCATGATTATGCCAAATTTGGTAACATTATGCTAAAAGAAACTAAGTCAAGAAGTAACTTAGGGTTTCTTAGTCATGTGGGGCTTTTAGAGGGTTGTTGTCACACCCGTTTTCCAAGGGCAGAGCCGGGTGCATAGCATATGTGTGCCAGGATCTATTTCCACACATATGTTGACGTCACAAGTGTAATATATCAAAAGAACAATGTATAAAAGCGTAAATAACGATTATATTAATATATTACACTTTGAACAGACATAATGTCTTAACCTTTATTCATCAAAGTACAGCGAAACAAGGACATCCATCCACAGGAAGATGACCGGGGGTATCACTAGACTAGCATCCATGGAGTTCAGCATCATATCTTCATCTGCAGCTTCTGATCAAAATTAAGCAAGGGTGAGCTCACTTATGGTCGGGGCTCAGCAAGTGGGGAAAAAACTAATGCAGGTATAACAAGGTGAGGCTAAGGCTGAGCAGTAAGCATTTTAGTTGGTCAACATTTTATTAACAACACATGTCTTACTAATAAAGTGTGAATCCCAAGTATTCCCATTAAACAAAGGTATAAGAGTATATAAAAAACACTTAAGTGAAACCACTTAAGCAAACCATTGGTAGATCATCGGATCTCGATTTATTTCCATCTTCAAGTTCAATTATCATGTGAGGAGTCCAGGCTGCTCATAACCGTGAGCACGGCTGATATATCAGTTTTACACTCTGCAGAGGTGGCGCATCTTTACCCATGAGTCGCGATTCCCTTCTAGCCCGGGTTAGCTAGACCCGTATTCACTTCCGAGGTGAATGGCCAGGGTCTCACTACGAGGCTTCTCCCTAGAGTCCTCATTACGCAGATGCTGGAAATGGTCAAACTGCATAAGGCACACCTACCGTAACCAACTTATAGTCCGGACCACAGGGTAAAGCTTTAGGAACTATGCCCGTATCCAATCTGCCTGAGCCGGTACTATAAGCGCTTGCCAGATGCCCCCGTTCCGGTCGACCACGACCAACACCCAACATAAGACTTCCCTAGTTATTTAGCCAAGACCAGAGCCATGATAGTTCTCATGGTAGCACTGTTTTCCCGGGTGGTCACTCCATGTTCCAATTAATATGCAATAATATTGTTTAACCATCGGGTTAACAACAATAAAGTAAACTTACCATTTGGAACATTAATATCATAAGCGGGAGTGACTGCATAAAGTTAAGTTGTAGCAATAGCATAGCTACTTGATTAAATTATAATTCCCAGGTTTGATCAAGGAATAAGGTTGGAAAGGTTATCTAAATAGGTAACCCGTCAAATTATGCATATATATCCAAAAGAGTAAACTTTATTAAATGTATTGTTTGGGATCAAACAGAGTATGCAGAGGGAGAAGTCCACTTGCCTTGCTTATTGAAAACTTGAGGTCCTTCCACGGATAGGAATAGATCTTGATTCTTAACTACTAGATCAACCACTGAATATCACACAAACAAACAAGAAGAACAAACACCACTCAATAACATACAACATTCACCATACGTAAAGCTAAAAGAAAGCCTAACGAAAAGAGCGTTCGCTTTTCAAATACGTCGCAAGTCATGGTTATAATAAGAGGGTATTCTTTTCAAAAATGTGTGATCTATACTTTATAAAACAAGACATAAGCTTATAAATATCTTAATTAAAATATACAAATATTAGGTTCACTAATTTAATCTTTTTATAAAACGACATACGCGATATATCTAAGATAAAGGGTTTATAAGATGATAAAACACGTTATAACAATATTAAACCTTTTTAACATTTTAGAAAAGATATATGTTATATCTAACGTTAATGGGCTACTAATCACGTTATTAATTGTAGAAGCATTATGGAGCATATTATTAATCATTCACTTATGACAAATTAAAATATAAGTCTAAATAGGTTTTATGTGAAAAGACCATAATTATATTATTAATCACTTATTTAAGACGAGTTAGGTTATGGATCTTAAGTGGATTTTCATGCAAAAGATAATGAACGCATAACTATCATTTAATATCATTAAAAGCACATAGCCTATATATATTTGAAGTCAATACATATAAAGTAACATTTTAAGTTATAAAAGAACTTAAACTCTTATTACTTTATTTTATCCTTTAAGAAAAACTAAGTGATTCATATATTGTGGATTAAATTCTACGGAATCATTAATCCTGCCATAAATCTAGTTAAGAACAAATTGACTATTGGTTTGGTTATGATAAAGGATAATTAGTCTATTAATTACCTTTAAATTCTATTGTAGGAACAAATGATCTAGGTAATTAGAATGAATACTATATTTATTAGTATATTATTAACTATCATTTTAGTTATGACAGTGTGAGCACTTATTTAAACCATTATATCATTATTAGACATATTACTATTTAGTACGGCTATACTTAAACCTCTATAACAAATTCCATTAAATCAAAATCATGATGTCTAAAAAAAAGGTCATTTTATAGTTAGAAACAAATTCTCTAATTCTTTAGTAAGAAACCTATATTTACCAATTTAACGTCTAGTTAAGTCATTTTACATTATTATAAATTCTACTCTTTCGGTTTTCTCCTTTCTTTTCTAAATAGAATTTATACGTATAACTAAAAATTATTTATTTAATTCCTCTAACACTAATATACTAAGAATTAATTGTAAATTATTAAATGGGACTTTTAATAACCAATTTATGGTTATTATGACATAAATGAGCATCTTACTAATTCTAAGTAATTAAGTGTCATACTTATGAATACTTTTATTATGAACAGTAAAATCTATAAATTTTTCATTCGACCGAAAATACGTGACTTGGTGTCTATTTCAATTTCTTCACGTCAATATGTTTACACTTAAAATACTACTAACCATTATTATTCCACACACTACAGCGAAATCAAATCTGTAAACAATTCTAGTATAAAAATCACTGTAGTAGTGAATAGTGACCGTGTTCATTTTTAGAACTATAAAATCATACGCGTATTTAAAATATTGTCGCGGGGTTCGATTTTGACTACACGTATAAAATGAAATCTCTACAATCATACACGAATCACCAAATCGTATCACCGTAATATTACAACGATAAATCGCAAGATTCAAAATAAGAAATAAATCAGTGGATTGTCTTCAACCTTGGTTGGGTTCTCGTTCATGCGCATGGATGAACGACGGTCGGGGAAACGAGCATGGTCATCGTGCTGCACGGTCGCGTCGACGACGGACGGCGTAACACCAGTGCTGCGATCGGACGGTGGGGCGCGAACTTCGATGAGGCTCCACGGATGGCAAACGGCGTGCAAGCACGGGCGAAGCTCCGGTGAACAGCGGATGGACGCGGACTGTCCGGCGACGAGCTGGGCAAGGCGTGGGCAGGGGTTCAACGGCGTATGTGTGGCACTACTGCGGGTGCGCACTCGGCGCGGCTGGGGTCTTCGGTGCTGCGAGTTTGGGGGCGCTCGGGTCGGGCGCGTTGGCCTGGTCGGGGTCGCGCGGGTGCTGTTGCTCGGTGCGCGGCGTTCGCTGCTCCTGGTGTCGGTTTTTATAGAGGGTAAGGGAGGGAGAGCAGAGAGGCGCCGGGGAGGAGAAGGAACGGCGGCCATAAATTCCATTGATGGCCATCAACAGAGGGAGGTAACGGCGGCATTGAACTTCATTAATGTCAGGACGACGAACAGACGCATTGGAGCTCAACGCAGGGGAGGAAACGGATGCCGCGGGGTCGCTTGGTGTCGCGGCTCGAGCATCGGACTTTGGCTCTGTTGCGGGCGGCACTTCGGTCCTCGGCGCGGTCGGCATCGGGCTGGCGGCGGGGCTTCGCGTCCGGCGTGCAGGGCGCTGCTCGCGTGCAGGCGGCTCGCGGGGAGGCTGTCGGGGTGCCGTCGGGCGCGGGGCACGGCGCGCTCGGCAGCGGCTCGCGCAGCTTCGGCGTCCTGGCGCGCGGGTGCCTGGGAGAGAGAGCAGGGGAGAAGAGAGAGAAAGGGGGAGGGAGAAAGAAACGGCTGGGAGAGGGAGAGTGGCGGCGGCGGCCAAGGGAGGAGGAGGCTAGGGCGGCGGCTGCTGGGCCAAATGGGCCGGCTAGGGTTAGTTAGATTTTTTTTTGTCTTTTTTTTTATTTCTTTTCTATTTTTTTTCTAATTTCGAAATGCATATTTAAATAACCCTAAAATTTATAATAATTAAACTAAAAATATTTTTAATAAAATATTTACTTTTGGACTAATTAATTACCATATTATTTATTTGGAATTTTTATTTAAGAAGAAATGATACTCAATGTTCAAAATTAAACATGAGCATCCAAAAATTATTCCAAAGGCAAATAAATGACACACGCTTAAAAGAAAATTCATTACCATTAATATCAATATTAACTAAATGCATTATTTTATTTAATGATTTTCATAGTGTTACAAATCTACCCCTCTTAAAAAGAATCTCGTCCTCGAGATTAGGGAAGGCTAGCAAGAAAACAAAGGTGATACATGGTTTATTTGTAGGTTCTTAGTTCTCATTGAACTCCTCCAAACTTAAGGAACTTCCTTACTTCTTTGCTCCAAAATGTATACTAATCAAGCGACCTTCATCATCATACTTATAAAATGGTGGGTCTTCTGAACTATTGCTTAGGTCATGCTTGGCAGCTTTCTTCTCTTGTCGGTCTAGACGCTTCTTGGGGCATTCGCGAATAAGATGTCCTTCGTTTTTGCAGTAGTAGCAAGCACATCTTGCTTTGAGTTCTTTGCGAGTCAACTTTGTTTGACCAACAGGGGGTGAGGGTTGACTGGGTGTCTGTATCTCATATAGCTGAGCCTGACTTGATTCTTCTGTTTGGGTATTCATGTGTTTTGGGGCTTTTGCTTGTGGTTGAGGTGAACTAATCATGTATCCAAACATTTTTCTGTTCCTTTTGTTGTTCTTCATTCCATTCATCAAATATCTCTGGGACTCATTTTTCTCGTTCATAGTTGTTAAAGTAGGAATATTGTCGTTGGCATCATTTACTTCATTTCCATTAGGGTTCATCATCTAGTCAGAGGGTAAAAGAGTTAGTGAGACAGACTGTATAAGAGGCTTGTATGACATTAAGATGAAGAGCGAACACCACGTTTTGATTTCCAAGATAAGATTAGTCAAGGAACAAGGGTGGTTTCATTTTTCTCCTAGCTTCATCATACTACAAGAGCGTACAAGTGTTATAATCCTTAACATAAATCCTTTTGAACCTTATAAATTACGGAGCATGATATCCAAATCATCTTTCTAATCCAAGAGTATTCTTTGAGTATAAATTGAGAGAAAGACTTGAGCGGGACTTTAGGGCAACTAGAATAGAGCATCACATTGTTTGCATACAGCAGATGATACCACACTTTATTCTCTTTATAAAGAGGCAAAACATAATAGGTGCGAGATATTCTCCAAATTTATTCATAGATCACTTGGCACGATTACAAATCTTGAAAGGGGCAACACTTTGACATTTTTTTTTTCGTGAGACATACTCCTTCTTCTAGCTAAACGATATATTATTCTTCCTTGATAGATGTACCAATCTTCAGGGCTGGAGGTCGATTGTCTTCAACTACTATTCTTTCTCCGGATGGGGTTTCCAAACACATGGTTCTCTCAGTATGTTGGATTACTGCCTTAGTTATTCGTAACCAATTCTTTCCAAGAATCACATCCTTGCCCATTGATTCTATCACTAGGAGATCAGCTGGAAAATCTATTCCGTTGATTTTAATACTTACTTTCGGACATATGTAGTTTACTAACATTTTTCCTTCAGGTGTACTGATGGTCTTTCTTGATCTTAAGGGACACTTAAAGATACCATACTTTGTTGCAAACTGGGCACTGATAAGAGAATGTGTTATATGAGGATCATACAACACGGTGGCGATGGTTGTGTGAATGACCAGTGTTCCAAAAATTACTGCATCATCATATGGAATGGTTCCGGTCACTGCATAACTTATCCTTCCTGTGGACTCTTTCTGTTGTTTATTCTTTGTTGATGCATGGGTTTGAGGGTGTTGTCTTTTCTTTTGAACCTTATTGATTTCCACATCCTTCTTAGGACAACCATTAACAAGATGACTAGTATCACCACAGCCAAAGCAAGCACGACTTGATAAGTTACATGGTGGAGTTGTCTTTACAGTGTTGGTAGAAGTTTCTGTGCATTTTTGTTCATATTCCATGTCTGGAGACTGAGATAGCTTCATCTCGGAGGTGATCTGTAGTGAACTCTTCTCAGGACAATTACGGAAGTAATGACCTTCGCGTCCACATTGATAGCAAGCTTTTCTTGAAGTTATTTCTTGATTTTTTTCCATGGTTCCCTTTTCGTTTCTTGGAACTGATGCGACGACGAGGCTGAAACTGTGTGCAGGTAATAGTCCATCCATCAATGTAACACTCCTGTGTTTCTTCTTGGGGCTGGGCATCCTTGTGATGTTTCCTTTTTGGAATACATGACAATTCATCGTCTGACAGTGCATCTGCTATTAGTTGCTCTTGGGGAGACCATTGTCTTTTTATACCAGAAAACAAAATCCGGTTCTTCTGTTTTGTAGTTTCACTTTCGTTTGTGCTGATCTGACGACAAGGAATTCCATAGTACTCACAACAACAACATGTTCCAAGGTTACTTGTCTGTTGGTTTGGTTGTGCATCATTTTGGGTCTTGATTGTCTGTTCATCAGCTGTTTTATTTATAGTGTTGTTTTGACTTGCCAACACACCGCATTCTTTGCACTTAATGACATCACTTGCAGTTGACATTCCCGGGTCTGACATCTGTATGGGTATGGGAAAATGGAAGGGACGAAAGGGTTGAGTAAAGATAGATTATAGAGAGCAGAGAAAACCCATCTAAGGTTTTACCTAGCTAAATGATGTCTTTGTGGACAAAAGTCACACAATACACCAACAATCATTTTAAAGAAGCAAATCAAACATGAACACAAAGGACAATGAACTCAAGCATACCAGCACAACACAATCCAATTCTACTCATTCAACCAAAACAATGGTGAAACAAGGTTTGAAATAAGAAAGATAATATAACATCAAGGAGTTGGGTACGAATTATCAAGGAGTTAGATATGACATATTTGTTGGTGAAATGAGATAACCATGAACTATTAAAGTGAGGATAAATGATACAACCAAGGATATGAAGTGAGTTAGGGAGAAAGCGTTATCAAGGAGAAAAGTAAAGAGGCAAAGGTTTAATATCAATGTAAATATTGCGCAAGGGTGGCAATACAATGGCATGAAAGCAAAAGTGTAAGAATTCAATAGGGAGAAAGCATTATCAAGGTGAAAAGTAGAGAGGCAAAAGTTTAATATATCAAGGTAGATATTGCGCAAGGATGGCAATACCATGGCAAGAAAACAAGAGTAGAAGTCAAGGGTTATATAGCAATATTAGGGATTAAAAAAAAAACCACTTATAATATAATATCGCCTTTACCGATCTAGTCGAAAATCTTAATACTAAAGAACAATCCTATCAACCTAACCAAGAAGTCAAATAATAGATCCAGGGAATCCATAACAAAACTTCTTGCAGAGTGGGGATAAGATAGAGAATAGGGCATCGTTGATAGCTTTGAAACGGTTTCTTCTGGCAAACTTCGCTTCAAGTTCCACAATCCTAGCTTGATCATCTTGCAATGCTTCTCATTAGAATCTTCTGATAGACGAAGAATCAGATAAGTAGAGTTGAAAATAAAAGAGACGAGTCATGATATAAAGTAAGATTTTATGGAGGAAAATATATCAGGCTTTGAAAGACTGACTGGGCTTTCCACTTCTAACTAATCTAGCGACCTACGGTCACATTGCTTTGATACCACTTCTGTCACACCCGTTTTCCAAGGGCAGAGCCGGGTGCATAGCATATGTGTGCCAGGATCTATTTCCACACATATGTTGACGTCACAAGTGTAATATATCAAAAGAACAATGTATAAAAGCGTAAATAACGATTATATTAATATATTACACTTTGAACAGACATAATGTCTTAACCTTTATTCATCAAAGTACAGCGAAACAAGGACATCCATCCACAGGAAGATGACCGGGGGTATCACTAGACTAGCATCCATGGAGTTCAGCATCATATCTTCATCTGCAGCTTCTGATCAAAATTAAGCAAGGGTGAGCTCACTTATGGTCGGGGCTCAGCAAGTGGGGAAAAAACTAATGCAGGTATAACAAGGTGAGGCTAAGGCTGAGCAGTAAGCATTTTAGTTGGTCAACATTTTATTAACAACACATGTCTTACTAATAAAGTGTGAATCCCAAGTATTCCCATTAAACAAAGGTATAAGAGTATATAAAAAACACTTAAGTGAAACCACTTAAGCAAACCATTGGTAGATCATCGGATCTCGATTTATTTCCATCTTCAAGTTCAATTATCATGTGAGGAGTCCAGGCTGCTCATAACCGTGAGCACGGCTGATATATCAGTTTTACACTCTGCAGAGGTGGCGCATCTTTACCCATGAGTCGCGATTCCCTTCTAGCCCGGGTTAGCTAGACCCGTATTCACTTCCGAGGTGAATGGCCAGGGTCTCACTACGAGGCTTCTCCCTAGAGTCCTCATTACGCAGATGCTGGAAATGGTCAAACTGCATAAGGCACACCTACCGTAACCAACTTATAGTCCGGACCACAGGGTAAAGCTTTAGGAACTATGCCCGTATCCAATCTGCCTGAGCCGGTACTATAAGCGCTTGCCAGATGCCCCCGTTCCGGTCGACCACGACCAACACCCAACATAAGACTTCCCTAGTTATTTAGCCAAGACCAGAGCCATGATAGTTCTCATGGTAGCACTGTTTTCCCGGGTGGTCACTCCATGTTCCAATTAATATGCAATAATATTGTTTAACCATCGGGTTAACAACAATAAAGTAAACTTACCATTTGGAACATTAATATCATAAGCGGGAGTGACTGCATAAAGTTAAGTTGTAGCAATAGCATAGCTACTTGATTAAATTATAATTCCCAGGTTTGATCAAGGAATAAGGTTGGAAAGGTTATCTAAATAGGTAACCCGTCAAATTATGCATATATATCCAAAAGAGTAAACTTTATTAAATGTATTGTTTGGGATCAAACAGAGTATGCAGAGGGAGAAGTCCACTTGCCTTGCTTATTGAAAACTTGAGGTCCTTCCACGGATAGGAATAGATCTTGATTCTTAACTACTAGATCAACCACTGAATATCACACAAACAAACAAGAAGAACAAACACCACTCAATAACATACAACATTCACCATACGTAAAGCTAAAAGAAAGCCTAACGAAAAGAGCGTTCGCTTTTCAAATACGTCGCAAGTCATGGTTATAATAAGAGGGTATTCTTTTCAAAAATGTGTGATCTATACTTTATAAAACAAGACATAAGCTTATAAATATCTTAATTAAAATATACAAATATTAGGTTCACTAATTTAATCTTTTTATAAAACGACATACGCGATATATCTAAGATAAAGGGTTTATAAGATGATAAAACACGTTATAACAATATTAAACCTTTTTAACATTTTAGAAAAGATATATGTTATATCTAACGTTAATGGGCTACTAATCACGTTATTAATTGTAGAAGCATTATGGAGCATATTATTAATCATTCACTTATGACAAATTAAAATATAAGTCTAAATAGGTTTTATGTGAAAAGACCATAATTATATTATTAATCACTTATTTAAGACGAGTTAGGTTATGGATCTTAAGTGGATTTTCATGCAAAAGATAATGAACGCATAACTATCATTTAATATCATTAAAAGCACATAGCCTATATATATTTGAAGTCAATACATATAAAGTAACATTTTAAGTTATAAAAGAACTTAAACTCTTATTACTTTATTTTATCCTTTAAGAAAAACTAAGTGATTCATATATTGTGGATTAAATTCTACGGAATCATTAATCCTGCCATAAATCTAGTTAAGAACAAATTGACTATTGGTTTGGTTATGATAAAGGATAATTAGTCTATTAATTACCTTTAAATTCTATTGTAGGAACAAATGATCTAGGTAATTAGAATGAATACTATATTTATTAGTATATTATTAACTATCATTTTAGTTATGACAGTGTGAGCACTTATTTAAACCATTATATCATTATTAGACATATTACTATTTAGTACGGCTATACTTAAACCTCTATAACAAATTCCATTAAATCAAAATCATGATGTCTAAAAAAAAGGTCATTTTATAGTTAGAAACAAATTCTCTAATTCTTTAGTAAGAAACCTATATTTACCAATTTAACGTCTAGTTAAGTCATTTTACATTATTATAAATTCTACTCTTTCGGTTTTCTCCTTTCTTTTCTAAATAGAATTTATACGTATAACTAAAAATTATTTATTTAATTCCTCTAACACTAATATACTAAGAATTAATTGTAAATTATTAAATGGGACTTTTAATAACCAATTTATGGTTATTATGACATAAATGAGCATCTTACTAATTCTAAGTAATTAAGTGTCATACTTATGAATACTTTTATTATGAACAGTAAAATCTATAAATTTTTCATTCGACCGAAAATACGTGACTTGGTGTCTATTTCAATTTCTTCACGTCAATATGTTTACACTTAAAATACTACTAACCATTATTATTCCACACACTACAGCGAAATCAAATCTGTAAACAATTCTAGTATAAAAATCACTGTAGTAGTGAATAGTGACCGTGTTCATTTTTAGAACTATAAAATCATACGCGTATTTAAAATATTGTCGCGGGGTTCGATTTTGACTACACGTATAAAATGAAATCTCTACAATCATACATGAATCACCAAATCGTATCACCGTAATATTACAACGATAAATCGCAAGATTCAAAATAAGAAATAAATCAGTGGATTGTCTTCAACCTTGGTTGGGTTCTCGTTCATGCGCATGGATGAACGACGGTCGGGGAAACGAGCATGGTCATCGTGCTGCACGGTCGCGTCGACGACGGACGGCGTAACACCAGTGCTGCGATCGGACGGTGGGGCGCGAACTTCGATGAGGCTCCACGGATGGCAAACGGCGTGCAAGCACGGGCGAAGCTCCGGTGAACAGCGGATGGACGCGGACTGTCCGGCGACGAGCTGGGCAAGGCGTGGGCAGGGGTTCGACGGCGTATGTGTGGCACTACTGCGGGTGCGCACTCGGCGCGGCTGGGGTCTTCGGTGCTGCGAGTTTGGGGGCGCTCGGGTCGGGCGCGTTGGCCTGGTCGGGGTCGCGCGGGTGCTGTTGCTCGGTGCGCGGCGTTCGCTGCTCCTGGTGTCGGTTTTTATAGAGGGTAAGGGAGGGAGAGCAGAGAGGCGCCGGGGAGGAGAAGGAACGGCGGCCATAAATTCCATTGATGGCCATCAACAGAGGGAGGTAACGGCGGCATTGAACTTCATTAATGTCAGGACGACGAACAAACGCATTGGAGCTCAACGCAGGGGAGGAAACGGATGCCGCGGGGTCGCTTGGTGTCGCGGCTCGAGCATCGGACTTTGGCTCTGTTGCGGGCGGCACTTCGGTCCTCGGCGCGGTCGGCATCGGGCTGGCGGCGGGGCTTCGCGTCCGGCGTGCAGGGCGCTGCTCGCGTGCAGGCGGCTCGCGGGGAGGCTGTCGGGGTGCCGTCGGGCGCGGGGCACGGCGCGCTCGGCAGCGGCTCGCGCAGCTTCGGCGTCCTGGCGCGCGGGTGCCTGGGAGAGAGAGCAGGGGAGAAGAGAGAGAAAGGGGGAGGGAGAAAGAAACGGCTGGGAGAGGGAGAGTGGCGGCGGCGGCCAAGGGAGGAGGAGGCTAGGGCGGCGGCTGCTGGGCCAAATGGGCCGGCTAGGGTTAGTTAGATTTTTTTTTGTCTTTTTTTTTTTATTTCTTTTCTATTTTTTTTCTAATTTCGAAATGCATATTTAAATAACCCTAAAATTTATAATAATTAAACTAAAAATATTTTTAATAAAATATTTACTTTTGGACTAATTAATTACCATATTATTTATTTGGAATTTTTATTTAAGAAGAAATGATACTCAATGTTCAAAATTAAACATGAGCATCCAAAAATTATTCCAAAGGCAAATAAATGACACACGCTTAAAAGAAAATTCATTACCATTAATATCAATATTAACTAAATGCATTATTTTATTTAATGATTTTCATAGTGTTACAGTTGTGCTTATCACTTTTAGGTTTGGGTTTTTGTTGAAGATAAACATAGTGGATTTGTATTGTCTTTATACATTTCAGTGGGCAATTTACAAGGGTTTTAGGACAACACTAATTACCATTATTTATTTTCCTTTCTTTAATTTCTACTTATGGTTTCTAGTGTAGGTTTGAACTACGACAGTGGTTTAATAATTTCCAAAAATTCTGTAAAAATTACAGTGGGTTGCCATTTGCTATTCTAGCCTGCTTTAAGAATTTGAGGCTCAACATATAAAGGCTATGCTTAAGACAAAAAGAATAAAAGTTAGGTAAATGGGCCACTTTGTACTACAACTCTTAATTAGAGGTGGGGTCTGTCCTAAGGATTATTTTTGTTGGCATCTAACAGTAATAATAGGCTTCTGTGCCAAAAACCACAGAAGGCTAAAGGGTGGTTATTTAGTTATGATTTTCTAAAGTTTAATGTCAAAAAGGCACTTTCTACTACATTGTTATTTGAAAAATGTCAAACAGCAGATTTCATATTTTTCCTAAGTTCTTAATAACAAAACATTATCTATCCCAAGGGTGGGGGTGTTTTCACCTTGGGGTTATTTTTGTAGGGTTTTTCTAAGTTTCTCTTGTTTTATTAAAATAAAAGGTATCCTACTTATTTTATACTAAAACAGGGTATGATATATTTTTCTAGTGAACCACATTGAATAAGTACCCTAACAAAAATAGGGGTGTCCTCTGGTTCACTATTTAACTCACATTTTCTATTTTCTTTAACCTTAAGCATATTGCAAAATAAAGGGCAAAAACTAACTTAATAGGGTGGACTGAAAGGTTTAGCATTTTTATTTGGGTTAGTAGGTAGATATATAAACTTCCCCAAATTTTTCTAGCCCTAGTCAAATAATACAACTATTTTTCTTTCTATTATTGAGCTTTTGGCCAAAACTATAATTAAATCAGAGCTTTAAAGTTTTCTATAGTACATAGGGGGTTTTATATTTTTCTTAAGTAGGTTACATTATTTAGAGTCTGACAAAATTGGTTTGACCAAATTTGGATGAACTAAACAGAAGTTATGAATTTTTGAAGTCTCTGTTCAAATTAAAATCAAATTTAATAAGAGTTTCCTCGAAAAACAGTTTGCACCGAGGTCCCTGGGTTAAAGCTAAATCAATCTTCGCAGTTCTACCCTTGCGCCACTATTCCCCTGGGTCTCTGACAGTTCAAAAAGCCCCCTAACCTTCTCTTCCTCTCACCCGCAGTCCTTCCCCCAATGTAAACAGTACCCGCGGGAAAGAAAAGGGTGGCGCGGCTTACCGGCGGCGAGATAGGTCCGGCGAAGGGCAGGGTTGGCTCAGGGAGGCTCTAGCGGTCACAGCGAGGTGCGGCTCGACGGCGGGGATGGCCGGAATCGCTCGGTCCACGTGCGCAGGCGGGTGTTCTCGTCGGCGGCGAGTGTACCGGCCAAACCACGGCGATCTGGTTCAATCCAAGGGCACGGTGAGCTTCCTGGGGTGACGTATAGGCTATCTGTGTAGTGAATCGAGAAATGGCTCAGTGATTTACCCGGTCCACGCACTCCGGCGGGGTTGAGAGCTCCGGCGACCGTGGACTGGCCTCTCCGGCGAAGCAGGCTTCGATTCCTCGCTCGGGGAGCTTCACTGAGTTGTGCACACTCGTCTCCGAGGGTTGGATGGGGCTGGGGAAGGCTGGACTGGCCGGCCTACGGCGGCAGTGGCTCGGGTGGCCGCGGACACGCCGCGCATGGGCAAACGGCGGTGAACTGAGCTCCGGTGAGGCTTGAGCGTGTGCGGAAGAGTGTAACCGACGCCTGGGAGGGCTTTATAGGAGCGGGCGCGGGACAGGGCGCCGGCTGGCCGTTGGCGCGACGCGGGGCACGCGGGGGCGCGCGCGGGCGTGCTCTGGCGAGCTCAAAGCGCGTCGAACACGTGGCTCGTTGCTTCTGCCCGTGTTCTTCCCTCTGCTGAGCGGCCAAAACGTACGAATCTTACCCTATCGCCTGTGGGAGATCTCTTCCCTGCACCTAGAGCTACCTAGTTCATGTAAGTTCCAAGAATAGATGTGGTCGGGTGAGAGAGATATGAGGGTGGGAAGTTGGCTCTGTCAGACATGTCCAAACCGAGACAAAAATGGTGTCAAGTCGTGTCTAGCGCCCTAGGGTAGGTGTCATCTCTTTCCAGGGTATTCTAGGGTTAATTTGGCGCCACTTTGTCAATTGGGTCGAAGGGTTTTGAAATTTGGATTAGGGTGAACATGTGGGATCTTTGCTCAAGGGTTAGTTTTTATACTTAGGCAAAATCTGAATTCTCCCTTGTGCTGAACCTTAGGTGAACTTTTTGGGACTTTTCTGAAAACTTTTTGGGGGTACTTCCTTACTATTAATTGTAGGTTATGAAGTATATTACAACTTTTATATTTGGCCCAAGCAATGATCATAAGGTTTACATGACCTTTTGATCCTAGCTTCAATTAGGGTTCCTATTGCCCAAGAGGGGTTTGCTTTAGGGTTTTGGGAAATCCCTCATTTAGATGTGCATGACAAGCTAGGGCATGATATCCAAGATAGTTTGCACTTGCTTAGGACCTTGAATTCCAAGTTTGAGGTACTTTGCCCAATCAATCCTCATGTGATAATAGGTTAACAGGGGTAGCCCTGGGTGGACACCCAAAGTAACACTTGGGGTGTTACAAGCGCGCAGCTTCATCACACAAAAGTATGGTTACATACATACAGCGAGGGCATCACACATTACATTGGCTCAACCTTCGGGATGATACCCATCTCCCTATAGTTTAACAACATTATCCTCAATTCCTCACCCGCAAACAGACTTCGCAGCTCCCCCTCACCCACACTCGCCCCAGCCGGCGAGGACAACAATTCCCGTTTGCCAGTCCCGTCCACTCGAAGACGACCACCCTCCATCTCACCACGATGACACCTATCACTTCACGACAACTCACCCACTCTCCGTTTCGCCACCGCCCTTCGCCGCCTACGCCCAGCACTCGCACCCGGAAGATCCTCAGCACCCATCACACACGGAGAAGTCTCCGCCACAGCCACATCCAACGCTGCAAAATAATCCAAGTCCTCTTCCGAAGACTCCTCTGTCCACACAATTGAACTCCTAGAATCATCAGACTCAAAACACTTAGACACAGAACCATCAGAACCGTCTTCAGCAACCACGGTCGAAGCCGCCACAAAATTATCATTGTCAGTAGCGGTTGCGTGCGCAGGCCCAGACCCAAGAACCTGCGCAGCAACCGAGGTTTAGTATCACACAGACAATTTACACACCCCTTAGACACCTACTCAGCCACCTGCGAAGGCCCAGCCACGGCTGTGGGGTCTTCGGCTGCTAGCTTGGTCGCCGGCTCAGCCAACACCTTCGGGGCGGCTTCGCCCGTCGATGCAGGGGCCGGTGCGGGGTCTTTGCCAGCCGCAGCGGACGCAGGGATCGCCGAGGCGCCTTCACCGGCATCCGTCGGCGGCACTGGTTCCACCGCCGTGGCCTCGGGCAGTGCTCCGTCCAGACCAGCAAGGTCCTCGACGTCTTCGGCAAGAGCCATCTGCAGCAACAGCACACTCATTTAGCGAAACCACATATACCCACACTTATAACCACACAAAAATAGCCTTTACCTGCTCTATCGCCCGGTCGGACCGATCCCTGACAGCATCACGGCCGTGCGGACCCCACATCCTATCAAAAAGTGCCCCAGCCGACTGCTTCACCACAGGGTCTTCGACCTTGAAGATTTCACGTTCAAAGTTCTCGTCCGCTTGGTCAAAGACCTTGTAGTGCCTGCACCCCTCGCGAGACAAGGCATTCATGGCCCCCTCGCAGGTGACGAGGGAGGCAAAAGACATGAAGCCCGTCACAATGGTCAGGAGCACCAGCAGCTCCTCCTGCAACCATTCGAGGAAGCGAAGGCCCGCCTCTTGGCTAGGCGCCTCGAAGTCAGCAGTCCGCGCACCCAGCTCGCGGTACGTGTCCACAAACTGCGCGTGTGTCCGCTCGACCTCCACGCGTGTCGAGGGCTCAGCCTTATCCACGCGGCCGCGCAGGGCGTTGTACCTCGCCTCCAGCTCATCGGCGCGTTGGCGGGCGAGACTGCCCTCCGCCCGTGCCACTTTAGCCTCGGCCTGCGCAACCTGCGCGTCAGTAATGGCCTTGTTGGCCTCCCTCCTCTCCTCCACCAACTGGCGCTGGAGGTCCCTCTTCTCAGCCTCCATGGCGGCCACCTTCTCCATCAGCCTGTGGTTCTTGCTTTCCGCAGCCGACTTCTCCTGGACAGCATCCGCATGCTGCGCCCGAAGACTCTCGACTTCGGCAGCCACGTCCGCAGTCAGGACACCCGACGCCATGCAGTCAGCGAAGTCGGCCGCCTGACAAAAAACACATGAGACCCAAACCCGCATGGAAGCAACATACATCAAAGTCTAGCACAACTTACTAGCTTCAGCTGCTGCGACAGCTGCTGCGAAGCCTCCCTCAACCGCTGGGACATGGAGCCCGCCACGTCCTTAGCGGTAGCGGCTGACAGAATCTCGCCGCTCGCGCAGAAAGCGGCCCACGGGTCCTGCGCGGCACCCTTCGCCCCAACCACCGCCATTGGCGACGTGGTAGCCGCCGAAGGTGGGACAGCAACCAATTGCCCCTCACCCGACCCTGCAACACATCACCGGTCAAAGAACTAGCAAAAAAAACTCACCAACAAAATAATCCTCGACACTGATGTTCGTGCCGAAGTCGGCAACACGTCTCCCCGGCGAAGGCAGCTCCTGTCCTTTCATAGGTCTGCCCGGGGGAGGCTTGCCTCCGCCAGAAGCGGCAGTCTTCGCGCTCGCCGCCACCTTGCTGGGTCCGGGGGTAGCTGCTTTTGCAGCTGGCACCAGCTTGCTACTACCGGAGGCAGTAGCCTTTGTGCTCCCCCGCGCCCTCTTCGCCTCACGCATAGGATCTGCCATCCTGACGACCGCCCGGCGCTTCTGTGCAGCGTCTTGATGGTCCTTGTTCATCACTGCCGACACAACAGCAGCAATATTTCGTCCGTAAGGAAACACCATCAAGTCACGTGCCATGCGGGACGTATATAAGTCTTCGCCAGTCGCGCGGGGGATTGGAACATTCTTGGGCCATCGACCCCCGGTAACCTCCAGCATTCGCGTCGAAGACTCCCGGAGCTCGGGCGAAGACATCCTTCCCCCGAGGGCTGCGCACGTCCCCATCAAATCCATAGCAAAACTATCAGACACCCCCATTCCCCCCACTACAGTACCTAATTTTCTCTTCTTAGTGGCCGCGGCAGCCTCCTGCGAAGGCCCTTCCTCGGTCACGCCCATCGGTTTCTTCCCACGGCGGTCGATGGCGTCTTCCCCGGGATAACCACCGTATGGCAAGCGGTTCAATTCAAAGACCCGATTCAATCTATCGTTGGACCCACAGATATCCCAGCTCCGCAGATGCTCTGTCTTTGGCACGTACCGCCCCACGATCCTCGCCGCATCGTCTTCCGCTTCATGCACGAATGCGGCGGGATCCCGGCCACGCAGATCCAATGCGAAGGCAGGACTTCACACCCGCTGCCCGCCCCGGGAGGGCATCTCGCGAGGGCATACTTCGCCTAGCGCCCAGCCATGTGCCAAGGGCCATACCCCATACCCGACAAATTCCTTAACTAAATCGCGCCCGCTACTCATGCGGGCAGCGCACCGAAGGGCTCCTTCGTCTTCATCATCCTCCGTCACCTCAAACTGCGGGTACGCTACGTAATAATGGGAGCACATGACGGCCACGGGGAGCCCTGGGTGGTCTTCGACTGCGCCTTCGGAAACATAAAACCAGAAATCCCACCAGTTGCCCCACTTATTGCGGGCGTAGGGAACCAACTCCACGACTTCCATCGAAGTCTTGCCGGTCCTCGGCGTAAATGTGCACAATCCAAATTGTGCAATCTCATGTCTGATTTTCCTCTTTTGCTAATGCAGACAGTAATGTTTTGCGAAGACCTCCACAGAGGGCTGACCGCCATATGAAGTCGCCGCCCAGACATACTTCGCTTGGGCCACCACGGCATTCGGTATCAACTGGTGGACCTGGACCTCGAATCTCCGCAGGACCTCCGCCACGAATCAATGTGCAGGCAGACGAAGGCCAGCGACGAAAAATGCCTCAAACACGACCAGCTCGCCCTCCGGCTCGGGGACCTCCTCCGCCCCCGGGACACGCCCCACTCCACTGCCAAAATATCCAAGTTGCTGCATATCCTGAACACGGACCGAGGAAATCCCCAACACGCCAAACTCCACTGTATCACCAGGATGTAGCTCCTCTGCCGCCAAGTTGCTCAAAGTGTCCTCGGACGATGCGCCGGCCGGTGGTGTACTTGTAGCAGACGAGGAAGAGGATGGCATGGCTACGTACCATGGGCGGCGGCGGGCGGTCTACTTGACGCGGGCCAGATCTCCGACGAGCAGGAGCAAGGAGGGCAGGCGAGCGGACGAGCGGTTTCAAAGGGAGGCTAGGGTTTTGCGGCGCGCAGAAAGTGAACCTGAACCGTGCCGCCCCGCCCCCTTTTTATACACGAGGCGCGACGCTTTGGGAAACCCGCAGTCCAACAGTACCGCGTCTGTCAATGGTCACATCAAAAACCCCCGCGGAACCATTTCGAGCGAGGGCAGCGTCTCCACCATCTAGCGACGTCTTCGGCACCAGATGACTTAGTCGAACTGGTCCCTCGGAGGGCAAATGTTGGGGCGAAGGCGAAGACGCTACCCTTCGCTCCAGCCTTCGTCTATCTCGCTGCACCGATAGGAAGCAGAACGACCGGCGAGGTCCACCCTTCATCTTCTACATTACAAGACGAAGGCCTACGACGACGTCGCCCCGTCCCACGTCCCCACTCGACCTTGAGGCCCACGTGGGATTCGGCCCATTGTAACAGGCCCCACACGGAGAGGTGTGTTACGGGCCCGATTTGTAATAGCTTTTCTATAATGACAGTCTGTAATCCTCCTTTATAGGAATATTCCGGGGATAGACCAGGTGCCTGAGGGTACATGCGTCCTTACATTGAGACGTTGGGCACTCAGGCACCTATAAATATCCCCGTACAGTGCCCTTGAGAGGCGGGATTGACAGAGCTATTGCCACCTCAAGTCAAAACCTTGTTTACGTTGCTTTCATTCCTCCGTTGGATCAACTTGCCTAGGAGAGCAAGTTCCAACAACGCCACAACATGGAAGTAGGCAAGTGTTACTTGGCCGAACCACGGAATAAAAATCACGTGTCTGAGAGCACCTAGAGGGGGGTGAATAGGTGATCCTGTTAAAATCAAACACTAATAGCCACAAAACTTAGTTATGAGTGTTAGTGTAGTCAAGTGGCTAAGAAACGTTCTTGTGCGAACAAAGCAATCACAATAAGCAGCACACGAGACACATGATTTTTATCCCATGGTTCGGCCAAGTAACACTTGCCTACTTCCATGTTGTGGCGTCCCAATGGACGAGGGTTGCACACAACCCCTTTCAAGTGATCCAATGATCAACTTGGATACCACGGCTTTCTTCCTTAGTCTTTCTCTCATTTGCGAGGAATCTCCACAACTTGGAGCCTCTCGCCCTTACAATGATGATCACAAAAGAAGCACAGAAGTAAGGGATGGGAGAGCAACACACTCAAGACTCAAATCCACAGCACAACCACGCACACAAGTCACAACTTGAGCTCGAAGTACAACACACAGAGTTCGCAACTCAAATAGAGCTCAAATCGCTAACACAGAGAATCAAATGCGTGGGAGCGGAGTCTGGATGCTTTAGAATACTCAGAGAATGCTTGGGTGACTCCTCCATGCGCCTAAGGGTCTCTTTTATAGTCCCAAGGCAGCTAGGAGCTGTTGAAGATCAACATGGAAGGCTATCCTTGCCTTCTATCGAGTGGTGCACCGGACAGTCCGGTGCGCCACTAGACAGGTCCTGTAGATGGTCCGGTGCTTGATCTCCTTCCAAGTTTGGCATATCCGACTGTTGCTCCTCTAGGCTGATTGGCGCACCGGATAGTCCGGTGCACCAGCCAACCGTTGGAGCAGTCCACGTGTCGCGCGAAGATTGCGCGGCCAACCGTTGGCTCACCGGATAGTCCGGTGCACCACCGGACAGTCCGGTGAATTATAGCCACGTCGCCCCTTTGCTTTTCCCGAGGGCGATGAGTTCGCCGCGGATGACTCACCGGACAGTCCGGTGCACCACAGGACCGTCCGGTGAATTATAGCCGTACGCCGCTGTCGAATCCCAAGAGCGGCATTTTCACCGGAGACCAGTCTGGCGCACCGAACACTGTCCGATGCACCACCGGACAGTCCGGTGTGCCAGGCCGAGCTGGACTTTGGCTGCACACAGCCAAGTCTTTTGCAATTCGTTTCTCTTCTTCTCTGCTCTGTTTCTAACACTTAGACAAATACATTAGTATACAAAAACCAATTACTAAATCTAGAAACATACCTTGTTATATGATTTGCACTTCTTGCTTGTTTGGCACATAGTAACTCACTCACTATGTGTTGGACACTTAATCACCAAAACATTATAGAAATTGCCCAAGGGCACATTTCCCTTTCAATCTCCCCCTTTTTGGTGATTTATGCCAACACATCAAAAAGCAACCAAAATAAGTGCAACATTAGTGCAAATGAGGACCAAATTGTTTTGACTATAATTTGGATATTTGGATCATTCTTTGCCACCACTTGGTTTGTTTTTGTAAATCAAATCCTTTTTCCTATCTTTAAGTCAAACACACTTGTTTGGGCAAATCAAGAGATATTCCAATGGAAAAATTAATCAAGTACCAAAAACTCCCCCTTTTTCCCATAATAAAAAATTCTCCCTCACAAGAGACCAAATTTTGCAATAAGAGTATTTTGGACAAATCAAAAGTTCTAACTCTATTGTTTTCAAAATTCACAAGTGGTAGCTGATCTATTTGCTTTGGCCTTAATTTCTCCCCCTTTGGCAATAAGCACCAAAACGGGATCATTCTTGGCCCTTTTAACCCCATTGCCTCACCAAAAATGTCAATTAAGAGCAAAAAGGCAAAGGAGATCATAAGTATGAACTTGGAGTTAATTACACTAATATCGGAGTGCAGTGAAAGTCTTTGCATTGTCCAAGTCCACATTTCCCTTTCAATACACCTTTGAGACTACATCAAGTATACTCAAACAAATAGATTAGTCTCAAGGGGTCAAGTTGTAGCACATCTCCCCCTAAATATGTGCATCATTCACACATGGACTTGTGAGGTCCGGGGATCCCTTGCACAACTTGAGCACCATAAATAAGCAATAAATCATGTAAATGCTCAAAGTAACATGATCAAAGGCATAGACTACATGTATGCTATATATCAATCCATGTTACGCGAATCTAAGACATTTAGCTCACTACGCAACCTGCAAAAAGTTTTCTCATCCAATGGCTTGGTAAAGATATCAGCTAGCTGGTTCTCGGTGTTAATATGGTACACCTCGATATCTCCCTTTTGCTGGTGGTCCCTCAGGAAGTGATGCCGGATGTCTATGTGCTTAGTGTGGCTGTGTTCAACAGGATTATCCGCCATGCGGATTGCACTCTCATTGTCACATAGGAGTGGGACTTTGCTCAGATTGTAGCCAAAGTCCCGGAGGGTTTGCCTCATCCAAAGTAGTTGTGCGCAACATTGTCCTGCGGCAACATACTCGGCCTCAGCGGTGGATAGGGCAACAGATGTTTGTTTCTTTGAACTCTAGGACACCAGGGACCTTCCTAGAAATTGGCACGTCCCTGATGTGCTCTTTCTATCTACCTTGCACCCAGCATAATCGGAGTCTGAATATCCAATCAAGTCAAAGGTAGACCTCTTTGGATACCAGATCCCGAAGCAAGGCGTAGAAACTAAATATCTAAGAATTTGCTTAATGGCCACAAGGTGACATTCCTTGGGGTCGGATTGATATCTAGCACACATGCATACACTTAGCATAATGTCCGGTCTACTAGCACATAAATAAAGCAATGAACCTATCATGGACCGGTATGCCTTTTGATCAACGGACTTACCTCCTTTGTTGAGGTCAACATGCCCGTCGGTTTCCATCGGTGTCTTCGCGGGCTTGGCGTCCTTCATCCCAAACCGCTTGAGAAGATCTTGTGTGTACTTCATTTGGGAGATGAAGGTGCCGTCTTTGAGTTGCTTCACATGGAACCCAAGGAAGTAGTTCAACTCACCCATCATCAACATCTCAAACTTTTGAGTCATCACCCTGCTAAACTCCTCACAAGACTTTTGGTTAGTAGAACCAAATATTATGTCATCGACATAAATTTGGCACACAAAAAGATCACCATCACAAGTCTTAGTGAAAAGAGTGGGATCGGCTTTCCCAACCTTGAAAGCATTAGCAATTAAGAAATCTCTAAGGCATTCATACCATGCTCTTGAGGCTTGCTTAAGTCCATAGAGCGCCTTAGAGAGCTTAAACACATGGTCGGGGTACCTGTCATCCTCAAAGCCAGGGGGTTGTTCCACGTATACCTCCTCCTTGATTGGCCTATTGAGGAAAGTGCTCTTCACATCCATTTGAAACAACCTGAAAGAGTGGTGAGTGGCATAGGCTAATAATATTCGAATAGACTCTAGCCTAGCCATAGGAGCAAAAGTCTCCTCAAAATCCAAACCTCCGACTTGGGCATAACCTTTTGCCACAAGTCGAGCCTTGTTTCTTGTCACCACCCCGTGATCGTCTTGCTTGTTGCGGAACACCCACTTGGTTCCCACAACATTTTGCTTTGGACGTGGCACCAGGCTTCAAACTTCATTCCTCTTGAAGTTGTTGAGCTCTTCCTGCATGGCCAACACCCAATCCGGATCCTACAAGGCCTCTTCTACCCTGAAAGGCTCAATAGAAGAGACAAACGAGTAATGCTCACAAAAATTAGCTAATCTTGAGCGACTAGTTACTCCCTTGCTTATGTCACCAAGAATCTGGTCAACGGGGTGATGTCGTTGGATCGTTGCTCGGATTTGAGTTGGAGGGACCAGTGGTGCTTCTTCCTCCATAACTTGTTCTTCTTGTGCTCCCCCTTGATCACGCGCCTCTTCTTGAGGAACCTGTCCATCATCTTGAGTTGGGGGATGCACCATTGTAGAGGAAGATGGTTGATCTTGCTCCTGTTGTTCCTGTGGTCGCACCTCACCTATCGCCATCGTGCGCATTGCGGCCGTCGGAACATCATCTTCATCTATGTCATCAAGATCAACTTGCTCTCTTGGAGAGCCATTAGTCTCATAAAATACAACGTCGCTAGAGACTTCAACTAAACCCGATGATTTGTTGAAGACTCTATACGCCTTTGTATTTGAGTCATACCCTAGTAAAAACCCTTCTACTGCCTTGGGAGCAAATTTAGAATGTCTACCTTTCTTCACCAGAATGTAACATTTGCTCCCAAATACGCGAAAGTAAGAAACGTTGGGTTTGTTACCAGTAAGGAGTTCGTAGGAGGTCTTCTTGAGAAGGCGATGTAGGTAGAGCCGGTTTATGGCGTGGCAAGCTGTGTTCACAGCTTCCAACCAAAACCGCTCGAGCGTCTTGAATTCTCCTAGTATCGTTCTCACCATGTCGATAAGCGTCCTGTTCTTCCTCTCGACCACACCGTTTTGCTGTGGTGTGTAGGGAGCGGAGAACTCGTGCTTGACGCCTTCCTCCTCAAGAAACTCCTCCACTTGCATATTCTTGAACTCGGACCCGTTGTCACTTCTTATCTTTTTCACCTTAAGCTCAAATTCGTTTTGAGCTCTCCTTAGAAAGCGCTTTAGGGTCCCTTCGGTTTCTGATTTATCCTGCAAAAAGAATACCCAAGTGAAGCGGGAAAAATCATCAACAATTACAAGACCATACTTACTTCCCCCAATGCTAAGGTAGGCGACGGGGCCGAAGAGGTCCATGTGAAGAAGCTCCAGTGGTCTTGATGTTGTCATCACATTCTTGATGTGATGCACGCTTCCCACCTGTTTCCCTGCCTAACAAGCTGCACAAGGTCTATCTTTCTCGAAACAAACATTGGTTAGTCCTAACACATGTTCTCCCTTTAGAAGTTTATGAAGGTTCTTCATCCCAACATGTGCTAGACGACGATGCCACAGCCAGCCCATACTAGTCTTAGCTATTAAGCATGCGTCTAGATCGGCCTCCTCTTTCGAAAAATCAACTAAGTAGAGTTTGTCGTCTAATACACCCTTAAATGCTAATGAACCATCACTCCTTCTAAAGACAGATACATCAACATTTGTAAACAAACAATTGTAGCCCATGTGGCACAATTGACTTACAGACAGGAGGTTGTACCCTAATGACTCTACTAAAAATACATTTGAAATAGAGTGCTCGCTTGTGATGGCAATCTTTCCCAAACCTTTGACCTTGCCTTGGTTCCCATCTCCAAAAATAATCATATCTTGGGAATCCTTGTTCTTGACGTAGGAGGTGAACATCTTCTTGTCCCCCGTCATGTGGTTTGTGCATCCGCTATCGATTATCCAACTAGATTCCCCGGATGCATAAACCTGCAAGGCAATTTAAGCTTGGGTTTTAGGTACCCAACTCTTGTTGGGTCCTATAAGGTTAGTCACAATAGTTTTTCGAACCCAAATACAAGTCTTGTCTCCCTTGCATTTGGCTCCCAACTTCCTAGCAACCACTTTTTCATTCTTACATGAAAGTACAAAAGAAGTGTTGCAAGCATGGAAAATAGTAGTAGGTATATTACACATTTTTCTAGGCACATGATGCACAACGTGATTTCTCCTAGGCCTACTTCTACCATGAACAAAAGTAGAACTAGAGGCAAACATAGCATGTGAATCAAAAGCATCATGATCATAACTCCTATTATAATGAGCACGATTAGCAATTTTCCTATCATAAATAAAAGCATGGTTCCTTTGAGGACTACTTGCCATAGGGGCCTTCCCTTTCTCCTTGTTGAGAATGGGAGCCTTATGGCTTGTTAAGTTCTTGGTTTCCCTTCGAAAACCAAGTCCATCCTTAATTGAGGGGTGTCTACCAATAGTGTAGCCATCCCTAGCAAACTTCAATTTATCAAAATCATTTTTGCAAGTCTTAAGTTGAGCATTAAGACTTGCCACTTCATCATTCAACTTAGTAATAGAAATAAGATGTTCATTACATGCATCAACATCAAAGTCCTTACATCTATTACAAACACTAACATGCTCTACACATGAATTTATTTTACTAACTTCCTCTAGCTTAGTAGTTAGTTCAACATTTAAACTCTTTAAACTAGATATAGTTTCATGGCAAGCAGATAACTCAGAAGATGGCATTTCATTCCTCTTAGTTTCTAAGGCAAGAGATTTTTGAACACTAATAAATTTGTCATGCTCTTCATACAAAATATCTTCTTGTTTTTCTAGCAATCTATCTTTTTCATTAAGAGCATCAATTAATTCATTAATTTTCTCTACTTTACCTCTATCTAAACCTTTAAATAAGCTAGAGTAATCTACTTCATCATCGGAAGAATCATCATCGCTAGAAGTAGTGTACTTAGGGGTATCTCGAACATGTACCTTCTTTTCCTTGGCCATAAGACATGTATGGCGTTCGTTGGGGAAGAGAGAAGACTTGTTGAAGGCCGAGGCAGCGAGTCCTTCATCGTCGGAGTCAGAAGAAGAGCAGTCCGAGTCCCATTCCTTTCCAAGGTGCGCCTCGCCCTTTGCCTTCCTGTAGCTCTTCTTTTTCTCCTTCTTCCCGCTCTTTTCTTGTCCCTGGTCACTATCATTATCGGGACAATTTGCAATAAAGTGACCAGTCTTACCACATTTGAAGCAGGAGCGCTTCCCCCTTGTTTTACTCTTGGAGGGATATTCTTTGCGTCCTTTGAGTGCGGTCTTGAAGCGCTTGATGATAAGCGCCATTTCATTCTCATTTAGCCCGGCAGCCTCTACTTGTGCTACCTTGCTTGATAGCGCCTCCTTGCTGCTTGTTGCCTTGAGCGCAACGGGCTGCGGCTCGTAGACGGGTAGTTGACCGTTCAAGGAGTCATCCACATATCGTGCCTCCTTTACCATCATGCGCCCGCTCACGAATTTTCCGAGTATCTCCTCGGGCGTCATCTTTGTGTACCTGGGATTTTCACGGATAAGATTCACAAGATGGGGGTCAATAACTGTAAAGGACCTGAGCATGAGTCGGACGACGTTGTGGTCCATCCATCTTGTGCTTCCATAGCTTCTAATCTTGTTGACCAGGGTCTTGAGCCTGTTGTAGGTTTGTGTTGGCTCTTCTCCCCTGATCATGGCAAAATCTTCCCAACTCGCCTTCCACCAACTCCATTTTGGTGATCATTGTAGCATCGTTTCCCTCATGTGAGATCTTGAGGGTGTCCCAAATTTTCTTGGCGTTGTCCAAGCCACTTACTTCATTGTATTCGTCCCTGCAAAGTGAAGCTAACAAGATAGTAGTAGCTTGGGCATTCTTATGAATTTGTTCATTAATGAATACAGGGTTATCAGTGCTATCAAAATGCATCCCATTTTCCACTATTTCCCAAATGCTAGGATGGAGAGAAAATAGATGACTACGCATTTTATGACTCCAAAATGAGTAGTCCTCTCCATCAAAATGTGGAGGTTTTCCTAGGGGAATAGAAAGTAAATGTGCATTCGAATTGTATGGCATGCGAGAATAGTCAAAAGAGTAATTTTGATTAACCGTCTTTTTCTTTGACGAAGAATCATCATCATCATTGTCTCTTGGTGAAGAAGAAGATGCATCGCTGTCGTAGTAGATGATCTTCTTGATGTGCCTCTTCTTCTTCCCATCCTTCTTCTTGTGACTCGAGCCTGAGTCAGTGGGCTTGTCATCTCTTGGCTCGTTGAAGACGGACTCCTTTTCCTTGTCGTTGACCACCATCCCCTTTCCCTTAGGATCCATCTCTTTGGGCGGTTAGACCCTTAGATGAAGAGTACAGCTCTGATACCAATTGAGAGCACCTAGAGGGGGGTGAATAGGTGATCATGTTAAAATCAAACACCAATAGCCACAAAACTTAGTTATGAGTGTTAGTGTAGTCAAGTGGCTAAGAAACGTTCTCGTGCGAACAAAGCAATCACAATAAGCAGCACACGAGACACGTGATTTTTATCCCGTGGTTCGACCAAGTAACACTTGCCTACTTCCACGTTGTGGCGTCCTAATGGATGAGGGTTGCACTCAACCCCTTTCAAGTGATCCAATGATCAACTTAGATACCATAGCTTTCTTCCTCATTTGCGTGGAATCTCCACAACTTGGAGCCTCTCGCCCTTACAATGATGATCACAAAAGAAGCATAGAAGTAAGGGATGGGAGTGCAACACACACAAGACTCAAATCCATAGCACAACCATGCACACAAGTCACAACTTGAGCTCGAAGTACAACACATAGAGTTTGCAACTCAAATGGAGCTCAAATCGCTAACACAGAGAATCAAATGCGTGGGAGCAGAGTTTGGATGCTTTAGAATACTCAGAGAATGCTTGGGTGACTCCTCCATGCGCCTAGGGGTCTCTTTTATAGTCCTAAGGCAGCTAGGAGCCGTTGAAGATCAACATGGAAGGCTATCCTTGCCTTCTGTTGAGTGGCGCACCGGACAGTCCGGTGCGCCACCGAACAGGTCTTGTAGACGGTCCGGTGCTTGATCTCCTTCCAAATTTGGCATATCCGACCGTTGCTCCTCTGGGCTGATTGGCGCACCGGACACTGTCCGGTGCACCAACCGACCGTTGGAGCAGTCCATGTGTCACGCGAAGATTGCGCGGCCGACCGTTGGCACGCAACCGTTGGCTCATCGGACAGTCTGGTGCACCACCAGACAGTCTGGTGAATTATAGCCATGTCACCCCTTTGCTTTTCCTGAGGGCAACGAGTTCGCCGCGGATGACTCACCGGATGGTCCGGTCGACCGTCCGGTGAATTATAGCCGTACGCCGCCGTCGAATCCCGAGAGCGGCATTTTCACCGGAGACCAGCCTGGCGCATCGGACACTGTCCGGTACACCACCGGACAGTCCGGTGTGCCAGGCCGAGCTGGACTTTGGCTGCACACAGCCAAGTCTTTTGCAATTCGTTTCTTTTCTTCTCTGCTCTGTTTCTAACACTTAGACAAATACATTAGTATACAAAAACCAATTACTAAGTCTAGAAACATATCTTGTTATATGATTTGCACTTCTTGCTTGTTTGGCACATAGTAACTCACTCACTATGTGTTGGACACTTAATCACAAAAACATTATAGAAATGGCCCAAGGGCACATTTCCCTTTTAGTGTCTCTTGTGAGTCTCTGTGATTGTTGTGTTCACAAGAACTCGCTTCAAAGCTACTTAGTCACTAACGCTATAACATCTAAGTTTTGTGGCTATTTAGAGTTTGATTTTACAGGATCACCTATTCACCCCCCCCCCTCTAGGTGCTCTCAATTGGTATCGAAGTCGTACTCTTCATCTAAGGGACTAACCGCCCGAAGAGATGGATCCTAAGGGAAAGGGGATGGTGGTCAACGACAAGGAAAAGGAGTCCATCTTCAACGAGCCAAGAGACGACAAGCCTACTGACTCAGGCTCGAGTCAAAAGAAGAGAGAAGGGAAGAAGAAGAGGCGCATCAAGAAGATTATCTACTACGACAGCGATGCCTCGTCTTCTTCACCACACGACGACGACGACTCTTCAAAGAAGAAAACGGTTAATCAAAACTATTCATTTGATTACTCTCGTATTCCATTTAATTCAAATGCTCATTTGCTATCAATTCCACTTGGGAAACCTCCACACTTTGATGGAGAAGACTACTCTTTCTAGAGTCATAAAATACATAGTCATTTATTTTCTCTCCATCCTAGTATCTGGGAGATTGTTGAAAATGGAATGCTTTTTGATAGTACTGACAATCCTGTTTTCATAAATGAGCAAATTCATAAAAATGCACAAGCTACTACTGTATTGCTAGCTTCACTTTGTAGGGATGAATATAATAAGGTGAGCGGCTTGGACAACGCCAAGCAAATCTGGGACACCCTCAAGATATCTCATGAGGGAAACGACGCCACCATGATTACCAAAATGGAGCTGGTAGAAGTCGAGCTAGGGAGATTTGTGATGATCAAGGGAGAGGATCCAACTCAAACTTACAATAGGCTCAAGACCCTGGTCTACAAGATCCGAAGCTATGGAAGCACAAGATGGATGGATCATGATGTCGTTCAACTCATGCTAAGGTCATTTACTGTAATTGACCCCCATCTTGTCAATCTTATTCGTGAAAACCCTAGGTACACCAAGATGACGCCCGAGGAGATTCTTGGAAAATTTGTGAGCAGACGCATGATGGTGAAGGAAGCTCGATACGTGGACGATGCTCTAAACGGTCCACTGCCCATCTACGAGCCTCAACCTGTTGCTCTTAAGGCAACCAGTAGCAGGGAGGCGCTACCAAGTAAGGTGACACAAGTGGAGGCTACTGGCCTCAACGAGGACGAGATGGCGCTTATCATCAAGCGCTTCAAGACCGCGCTTAAACGACGCAATGAGTACCCCAACAAGAACAAAACAAGGGGAAAACGCTCTTGCTTTAAATGTGGTAAGACTGGTCACTTTATTGCAAATTGTCCCGATAATGATAGTGACCAGGGACAAGAAAAGAGCGGGAAGAAGGAGAAAAAGAAGAACTACAGGAAGGCAAAGGGCAAGGCGCACCTTGGAAAGGAATGGGACTCGGACTGCTCCTCTTCCGACTCAGACGACGAAGGACTTGCTGCCTCAGCCTTCAACAAATCCTCACTCTTCCCCAACGAACGCCATACATGTCTTATGGCCAAGGAGAAAAAGGTTTATGCATCCGGGGGCTCAAGCTGGATTATCGACAGCGGATGCACAAACCACATGATGGGGGAGAAGAAGATGTTCACCTCCTACGTCAAGAACAAGGATTCCCAGGATACGATTATCTTTGGAGATGGGAACCAAGGCAAGGTCAAAGGCTTGGGCAAGATAGCCATCACCAACGAGCACTCCATATCGAATGTATTTCTAGTAGAGTCGCTTGGTTACAACCTTCTGTTTGTAAGTCAATTGTGTCACATGGGTTACAATTGTCTTTTTACAAATGTTGATGTATCTGTCTTTAGAAGGAGTGGTGGTTCATTAGCTTTTAAGGGTGTATTAGACGACAAGCTCTACTTAGTTGATTTTTCGAAAGAGGAGGCCAATCTAGGTGCATGCTTAATAGCTAAGACTAGTATGGGCTGGTTGTGGCACCGCCGTCTAGCACATGTTGGGATGAAGGACCTTCATAAACTTCTAAAGGGAGAACATGTGTTAGGACTAACCAATGTTTGTTTCGAGAAAGACAGACCTTATGCAGCATGTCAGGCAAGGAAACAGGTGGGAAGCACTCATCACAGCAAGAATGTGATGACAACATCAAGACCACTGGAGCTTCTTCACATGGACCTCTTTGGACCCGTTGCCTACCTTAGCATCGGAGTAAGTAAGTATGGTCTTGTAATTGTTGATTATTTTTCTCGCTTCACATGGGTGTTCCTTTTGCAGGATAAATCAGAAACCCAAGGGACCCTAAAGCGCTTTCTAAGGAGGGCTCAAAACAAATTTGAGCTAAAGGTGAAAAAGATAAGGAGCGACAACGGGTCCGAGTTCAAGAATCTGCAAGTTAAGGAATATCTTGAGAAGGAAGGCGTCAAGCACGAGTTCTCCGCTCCCTACACACCACAGCAAAACGGTGTGGTAGAGAGGGAGAACAGGACGCTTATCGACATGGCGAGAACGATGCTTGAAGAGTTCAAGACGCCCGAGCGGTTTTGGTCGGAAGCTGTGAACACAACCTGCCACGCCATAAATCGGCTCTATCTGCATCGCCTTCTCAAGAAGACCTCCTACGAACTCCTTACCGGTGACAAACCCAACGTCTCCTACTTTTGTGTATTTGGGAGCAAATGTTACATTCTGGTGAAGAAAGGTAGACATTCTAAATTTGCTCCCAAGGCAGTAGAAGGGTTTTTACTAGGTGTAGGAAACAGGTGACGCCTAAGAGGGGGGTGAATTAGGACTTCTAAAACTTTTACTAAACTAGGCCACAATTAAATCCCTAGAGCAAAACTTATGCAAATAATCAAAACTAGAATGTGCAAACTAGGTTTTGTCTAAGTGTTGCTATCTCTACCGCAAAGGCTAAGTTTCAATCTACACTAAATAAGTATGACTACAAGATTGAAACTTAAATGCTTAATATAAATGTGGAATGTAAAGAGCTAAGTAGAGAAGCAAACTCTCGTGGATGACGCCGGTATTTTTACCGAGGTATCCGGAACCACGCAAGGTCCCGACTAATCCTCGTTGGTGCCCCTACGCAAAGGGAAGCCCACGCGAGGGCCAAGCACCACGGTCGAGTAACTCCGTAGAGAGTCGAGGGCCTTCTCCACGCGCAAGTGGTGCTCCGCTTCCGGCTCCTCTCGGACGCTCCCTGCCGTCTCCACTATCGAGCTTCCGGCCGAAACGCCACGGGCCTCGTTCCCTCCGGTACACGGTGGCGGCCGTGACACAAACGCGGTTGTCACGGTCTCGCAAGACTCTCGCCCCACTCGGTACAATTACAACGACTCACGCAAGAGCCGAGGGGTTGTGTGGTTTTACTAGGGATGGATCCGGATATTTATTCGGATGTCAATTTTTTGGTCTTCTTTCTTCGATTGTGAACAACAAACATATAGAATTTGTTATGTAAATTTATATTCTTATTTTTAGCATTGAGGCTGTTAATCTTCATAAAAAATAAACATTAAATACGTTCTATATATTTTTAAATAATTCATATAAAATTTGGATGTCTATCCGAATACGGATTCGGATGTTTTTTCACCATTTTTGTTGTAGGAAGAAAATAATGTACATAAAAAATTATACAAAAATTTATTTAAATACTTCATAATATTCTTAATAACATTGCCGAAAATTAGCTTGAAATTCTATGTATATCTATACTAAAATATTAGATTTGTGATACAAATCGGATGTTTTAGGAACATCCCTAGGTTTTACAAAACTCACTCAACTAACTAGGGTTCACCTAGAGCAAGCGCTAAAGCGGTCTAACTAACCTAAGCACTTCGCAAAGCACCTACGCTAATCACCGAGTGATTCTATTAAGCACTTGGGTGTTTGAGCTCTTGGAAATGTGCACTATATGCCTTGGTATGTTGCTTGGGCTCTCACACTTGAGAATGGCCGGTTGGGGTGGTATTTATAGCCTCCACATCCCAAACTAGCCGTTGGACAGAAAGCAGCAGCTTTCTGTCGTCGGGTGCACCGGACAGTCCGGTGCACCACCGGACACTGCACAGTGGATGTCCGGTGCACGCCACGTCAGCCGACCGTTGGCGCCTGTAGCAGTTGACCGTTGGATCCGACCGTTGTCGTCTGCCCGTGACACACCGGACAGTCCGGTGCACACCGGACAGTTCGGTGCTACAGCCAGAGAGCGCCTGTCTGTGGCCTCTCTGCGCAGACTGTCCAGTGCCTCACCGGACAGTCCGGTGCACACCGGACAGCAATGTCCGGTGCGCCACCAGGCGCTGGCTGACAGCCCTCATCTTGGATTTCTTCGCTGATTTCTTCGGGCTTCTTTGTTCTTGAGTATTGGACTCCTATGTATCTTTTTATGTCTTCTTTTGAGGTGTTGCATCCTCATTGCCTTGGTCCAATTCTCTTCGCATCTTGTGAACAACAAACACAAACACTAGAAAACTTATTAGTTCACGGATTGTGTTGTTCATCAAACACCAAAACTCAATTAGCCAAATGGCCCAGGGTCCATTTTCCTTACAATCTCCCCCTTTTTGGTGATTGATGACAACACAACCAAAGCAAGCAAATAATACAAGTATTTGAATGAAAATATGCATTTTACTTGCTAAGATGCATGATTGTCCCCACAATGTGATATTATGGACTTAAGCCTCCCCCTAACTCCATAATTCACTTACTTCCTATTTTTGGACCAAATAACCAAAACCACTTGAAAAATCATTTGAAGATATAAAATTTTAAATTGGTGGCGTTTGGTGTTTGATATAGTTTCCATTGCTTTGGTCCCTAAACTTCTCCCCCTTTGGCATCAACCACCGAAAAGGAAGACATTAAAAGCATGTAGGAAGAAAATAAAAGCTTGCCCTCATCAAAAAATCTATCAAATGATACCACTAGAAGGATATTAAATTAAACAATATGAATGATATCAGTTGAAAGGATTACTCCCCCTAAATGAGTGTTCTCTTTAGAAAGAAGTTTCTCCCCCTTTTTAGAGATGAAGAAATACTCCCCTGACAGAGATCCTCTACTTAGGAAAAAGCATGTGAAAATTAGAGGTGCAAGATATGATTTGAAAAGACTAACTTCCCTTATGCATAGGTAACAGAAAATGAGTTAACTACTTATGCATTTTTGCAACATGGAAGCATATGATATGAAATATAGTCTAATCAAATTTTGGAAAAGACATGTAAATGATACTGAAAGTAGTCTCAAAAGATACCAATTGAAAGTCAATGGTGAGCTTGAGAGACATGAGAGTTCTTAGAGATTTTGCAGTGGAAGATTGTTGTCTTTCTCTGGGGACTTCATTTTCCTTACAATGAGACTATCACATGAAATAGACTTGAAAAGGTGTTAGTCTCAAAGTGTTAGATTATAGAGTAATCTCCCCCTAAAGGTGTGCATACAAGTTTTGAATACTTGTAGGAGACATGCACTTTGATTTGATATCAAGAGGGGCAAATTATCCATAATCCTAACTTTGGCACATATAAGTTAAATGATACAACTTGTAGAAATCAAAATTTTCAATTGATGCATCATTTACTATGGAGTGATATAGAAGCTATGTGCCATGCTTAAATAAACATTTTAAGCCATGTAGGTTTGCTTAAGTATATGAATTAAAACCAAGCAATCCTACCATATGATTTACCTAGTATGCATGATTTTAAACAGAAGTACATAACAAATGTAATACTAGGCAAGAAAGGTAAACTAGATAAAAGGTAAATAGATACGCATATCTAAAAACAAGAAATACAATAAAACTAGTTACCTTAGTCATGGGTGGGAAATTTGGGTCCAATATTTTCACTAACCCACTTGGCAATAAACTTGATCCAATATGATGTATCCCATGATATACATCCTGACTTTACCAAGTCTCCAAATTTCCCGACGTCCTTCGGTCCACTCACTTCCCTTTCGGGATCCAAACCTTCTTGGTGCTTTTCATGGTTGAAATTATTTCCTTTGGCACCCAGATGCGTTTGGCCCCTTTTCCTTTGTTGGCTTGCTTGTTGGCCTTTATTGCTATCACCTTTCCATTCTTTCTCTTCTTGATCAAATATGGTGTAGCATCCATTTTGTTCACCTTTTTGATGTAGGTGTTGGAGATTTTGCTTGATGGCTTTTGCTTGAGCTTTTGCCTTTGTTTATCCCCGGTCATCGCCTTGCATTGGAAAGACTTGTGGCCTTCCTTGTGACATAGCCTACAAATCACAGTTTCTCCCTCTACAGGCTTGTTCATTCCCGCAGTGGTGTTATCCTGTGGAGGTCGGATTTGTTTGGCTTTGCCTTTCTTGTCATACAAAGCCTTTCCAAGGCGAGCCACTTCTTGCTTTAATTGTTCATTTTCCTTTGCAACCTCATCCGAACATGTCTCTACAACAATATTCTCAACAACGACTTGGTTGCAGGAGTTAGAATCATCAATTAAATCAAAGCAGGAAGTAGAAGCATCTTTCTTAATTATTTCAGGTATTTCAACTAAAGATGCTGCTGGGGTGCTACCAATGTTTTCTAGCTTAGTAGTTAGCTCATTATTGTGTATGCTAAGAATTTCCATTTTCTCTAGCAAATTTTCAATAGCTTCTTGGGAGCTAGCTAACTTAGCCTTAAGTTTTTCATTCTTTTTAATAAGGCTATCATCGGTAGCAGTGGATGGAGCACTAGATTCTAATAGCTCAATTTTAGTTGACAGCTCACTATTTAAGTTTGCAAAAGTTTCAAATTTTTCTAGCAAACCTTTATAATCATTTTGGGAGCTAATCAACTTATTTTTCAAAGTTTTAAGTTGAGCTTTTTGCTTAGTGCAAACATCCTGGAAAAATTCTACGGCTTTCGCAAGCTCATCTAGAGAGGGCTTTCCCTCACCTTCATCATCACTACTACTTTCATCACTAGAGGATGGAATGCTTTTGTTACCTCTTGCCATAAGGCATTTGTGTGATGATCGTGATGATCGTGACGAGGACCGGTGGCTGCGCGTCCTTGGAGGTTCATCTTCACTTGAAGAATCATCCCAAGTTCTAACACTTGTTAGCGCCTTGCCTTTGCTCCTCTCCTTTTTGGGCTTGGCCATATTTGGACAGTTGTCCCTGAAGTGGCCCTTCTCCCCACATGCGAAGCATCCTCTCTTCCTTTGCTTTTTCCTGTCAATGTTAAAGAGAAGATCCTCGACCTGCAGGGCACACCCATTAGATTAATCTTGCGGATCATCCTCATTACCTTTCCGACGCGTCGGATTGTTTCTTCGTCCTCGGAGGATGATGTGCATGGTTGATTATCTTCATCATCATCACTTTCTTCTTCTTCTTCCTCTTCTTCACTTGAGGAACTTGGAGTGGGAGCCTTCTTTTTGCCCTTCCTTTCATCACATGCAAAAGCATATGGTCTTGAGGAAGTTGGCTCCTCCCCCCGACTCATTTTTCGCGACATCTCAAAGGCCGCGATTTTCCCAATCACAATGGTCGGGGTCATGTTGCTCAAGTCCTCCATGTTGTGAAGGATGGTGATGATGCTCCCATATCTTTGTTGTGGTAGCAGGGAGATAATCTTCCTCACAATGTCCGCATCACCTAGCTTATTTCTGCCAATAGAGTTGAGCTCATTGATTATTAGATTCAAACGAGAATACATGTCTCTAACAAGCTCATCATCTTTCATAGCAAAAGAATTATACTCATTTAAGACTAGGCAATGTTTTTGCTCACGGACATTGGATGTGTCGTCATGGAGCTCATGCAATTTTAGCAAAATCTCATTAGCAGTTTTCAGGGTAAATACTTGATTGAAAATATCCATGCTAAGAGATTCATACAAGCAATTTTTGGCTCTAGCATTTAAATGGATTTCTTTTTCCTCACTCGTGGTAGGTTTCTCGGGATTCTTGAGGGGTTTCATCCCGTCATGAGTGACTCTCCAAACACCTAGATCAACGGCCTCTAGGTAACAAGCCATTCTAGCACTATAATAAGGGTAGTTAGTGCCGTCGAAGTGTGGTGGCCTATGGGTATCCATCCCTTCCTCTAAAAAGCGTCGGCTCTTTTAGCGGTGAAGCTAAAGCGTTTCAAATGAGCCAAACCGGGCTCTGATACCACTTGTAGGAAACGGGTGACGCCTAAGAGGGGGGGTGAATTAGGACTTCTAAAACTTTTACTAAACTAGGCCACAATTAAATCCCTAGAGCAAAACTTATGCAAATAATCAAAACTAGAATGTGCAAACTAGGTTTTGTCTAAGTGTTGCTGTCTCTACCGCAAAGGCTAAGTTTCAATCTACACTAAATAAGTATGACTACAAGATTGAAACTTAAATGCTTAATATAAATGCGGAATGTAAAGAGCTAAGTAGAGAAGCAAACTCTCGTGGATGACGCCAGTATTTTTACCGAGGTATCCGGAACCACGCAAGGTCCCGACTAATCCTCGTTGGTGCCCCTACGCAAAGGGAAGCCCACGCGAGGGCCAAGCACCACGGTCGAGTAACTCCGTAGAGAGCCGCGGGCCTTCTCCACGCGCAAGTGGTGCTTCGCTTCCGGCTCCTCTCGGACGCTCCCCGCCGTCTCCACTATCGAGCTTCCGGCCGAAACGCCGCGGGCCTCGTTCCCTCCTGTACACGGTGGCGGCCGTGACACAAACGCGGTTGTCACGGTCTCGCAAGACTCTCGCCCCACTCGGTACAATTACAACGACTCACGCAAGAGCCGAGGGGTTGTGTGGTTTTACAAAACTCACTCAACTAACTAGGGTTCACCTAGAGCAAGCGCTAAAGCGGTCTAACTAACCTAAGCACTTCGCAAAGCACCTACGCTAATCACCGAGTGATTCTATTAAGCACTTGGGTGTTTGAGCTCTTGGAAATGTGCACTATATGCCTTGGTATGTTGCTTGGGCTCTCACACTTGAGAATGGCCGGTTGGGGTGGTATTTATAGCCTCCGCACCCCAAACTAGCCGTTGGACAGAAAGCAGTAGCTTTCTGTCGTCGGGTGCACCGGACAGTCCGGTGCACCACCGGACACTGCACAGTGGATGTCCGGTGCACGCCACGTCAGCCGACCGTTGGCGCCTGTAGCAGTTGACCGTTGGATCCGACCGTTGCCGTCTGCCCATGACACACCGGACAGTCCGGTGCACACCGGACAGTTCGGTGCTACAGCCAGAGAGCGCCTGTCTGTGGCCTCTCTGCGCAGACTGTCTGGTGCCTCACGGGACAGTCCGGTGCACACCGGACAGCAATGTCCGGTGCGCCACCAGGCGCTGGCTGACAGCCCTCATCTTGGATTTCTTCGCTGATTTCTTCGAGCTTCTTTGTTCTTGAGTATTGGACTCCTATGTATCTTTTTATGTCTTCTTTTGAGGTGTTGCATCCTCATTGCCTTGGTCCAATTCTCTTCGCATCCTGTGAACTACAAACACAAACACTAGAAAACTTATTAGTTCATGGATTGTGTTGTTCATCAAACACCAAAACTCAATTAGCCAAATGGCCCGGGGTCCATTTTCCTTACACTAGGGTATGACTCAAATACAAAGGCGTATAGAGTCTTCAACAAATCATCGGGTTTGGTTGAAGTCTCTAGTGACATTGTATTTGATGAGACTAATGGCTCTCCAAGAGAGCAAGTTGATCTTGATGACATAGATGAAGATGATGTTCCAACGGCCGCAATGCGCACGATGGCGATTGGTGATGTGCGACCACAGGAACAACAGGAACAAGATCAACCATCTTCCTCCACAATGGTGCATCCTCCAACTCAAGACGGTGAACAGGTACCTCAAGAAGAGGGACAGGATCAAGGGGGAGTGTGGGGACAGATATCCCCCGGGTCCACTGGAAGGCTAGAAGACCTCGCGAAAGGCCTTGGGCCCAATATTTCGCAAGGCCATCCCTTCGTGGGCCTAGGGAGGAACGTATGGCAAAGTGGATTGATGCAAGATTGGATCAACTCGAGCCCAGATGGCCTAATGGATTTGAGCGACGTCCACAGCAGTGACCCAACTTTCCCACGCGATATCCTCAGGCGTCGGAACTGAATGGCGATAAGTCGGCAGAATTATAGGAAGATAGGCTCAGTCGGTTCACTATTACTTAGGCGCACGTTGTTATCATATCCGAATGTAATGTCCCACGGTCGAGTATATAAGGCCTAGGGGGCATCCCCTCAAAATCATCTCACTCCTTAGCCATTTACTCAGCTCTCTAGCATCTCTCGTACTAGAGAACCCCATTGTAACCCGCCACACAAAAGATCCAAACCAAGACGTAAGGTGTTACGCATCTCAAGGCGGCCCGAACCTGTACAAGATTGTCCACTGTCTCTCGTGCATCTGGCACGAACCATCGAGCTACAGTCGGTAACACCGTCCTACTCCAAAAAGCACCTCAAGGGGCAACCCTGGGTGCGCGGTCGGACCCAAAACACCGACATCTAGCACGCTAGGTAGGGGGTGTGTCATTGATTCAAGATAGCTCAATGGCCATCACTTTCTAGCACAAGATCATCCTCTGCCCTGGATCCGTGTTCTGCTTCGGAACCATTTCATCTGTGGCAGACGAAGAGGGAACTCTACATCGCATCGTGGATCCAGAGAGAAAGCCTTCCTCAACAATCTCCAAGAAAGCCAGAGTGAAGTAGGAAAATGCGCAACCTTCAGCGCTCCGAGCAAAGACTACCTCCTGTGAGCCGAGAGCAGAGGATCCGTCTACCCGGAGAACTCCGTTGTCCACCTCTTCTACGAAAAAATGGACATGGATCACAAGAAAAAAGGAAGCAAACAAGGTAAAGGCTCGTCAAGCTGCTCTTCTGGTACCTCCGCCCTCAAAGGAGAACAGAAAGAAGTTTGTCACTACGACGGTTCTATTCTACCCCGACATCCTCTTCATCGGGGGAAGAGTGGAATCAACCCCCGTCTCCGACGATGAACCAACCGCGCCAGGAGAAGAACCTCTTCAGCGGGAATCTCGTCGATGAAGGAACCAACGTCGAAATATCCGGTGACATCATGAAGCCGGAGAGAGGGACCCGGTGTAGCCTGTGTCACGAGATGAGATCTCGGAGATGGGAGAAACTCCAGAATAACGGGTCTTTAGGGAAAGAAGGAATTCCCGACGACGTGATCGTCGGCAAGCTCAAGAGCAGGCCGAACAAGAGGCGAGACAACGCCGAGAGAACCCTCTTCTCGGACGAAACCTGAACCCCGACTTCGCCCGAGCCATGAACACACCGAGTGAGGTCGGTGGAGTGTTGGCTCGGATAGCTGATGGCCTCCCTTGGACTCCAAACTCCGAGGGCTATCGGTGGCTGCTCACTCGGGCAGCTAATCATCTTCTACCTCTCGCCCATCCACCAAGCGATCTACGACACGCCATCAACAGTTGGCATGACGCACGGATCTCCATCAACGCTTCACGTGAACGTTGACACGAGAACGAGATTTGGCGCCGAGAAGAGTATGACCGGGATCACGGCATCCCTGCGCATAGTCAGGCCACCAGAGTTGAGTCGGCAACGGCTTCAACCGGCGGCACGACCCGGGGACGGTCGAGGCACCACTCCCCTCCCTAGGACCGACATCACCATCGTCGACAAGAGGACACATGTGGGGTATCGGCGCTCACTCCACGTCTCAGGGCCATTCAGTGGCCCCCTAACTTCAAAGTCTCCAACGTCGACAAGTACAAGCCTAAGCAGGATCCGAGAGGCTGGTTGGCTGTCTACACCACCACCGCCCGAGCCGCTGGGGCAACAGAAGATGTGATGACCGCATACTTGCCCATCATCCTCAGGCAGGATGCGCTGCAATGGCTACAACACCTACCCCGACACTGCATCGACGACTGGAGTGACTTCAGTCGGCGCTTCATCGCCAATTTCCAATCTCTCTCTGACAAACCGACGCAGTTATGGGACCTCAAATCCATCAAGCGCCGAGGGGATGAGACTCTCCGGTCGTACCTCAAAAGATTTTAGACCATGAGAAATCGTATCCCCGAGGTTGCGGAAGCAGCAGTAATCTAGGACTTCTACCAGGGATCTAATGACTCGGCCTTCATTCGAGCCATACTGCAAAAGGTGTCGACTACCTCCGAGCAGTTATTCCGGGAAGCGAACCTCTACATCACCGCCGACGAACAAGCTCAGGACCTCATCGGAGGAGCGAAGCCTACACCGGCGGCACCACGACACGACACGAACCAACAACCCGACAAGCGTTGGGAGAAGAGGCCTCGTGAAGAAGTCCACGCCGCCGGACCACCCGCCTCTCACGCCCGAGGAGCACCTCGCGGAGGCGAACGTACATTGGATGACATCCTCGACGCCCAGTGCCCGTACCACAAGGACGTGCGCCACACCCTCTGGAACTACAGAGACTTCAAGCACTCCGTTGGGAACGGCCGACCCTTCCAACCTCTACCACCTCCCCCACCTTGAGGAGGACCCAGAGAACCTCGATAGCCTCAACAACAGGAAGGGGGAGGAGGCGGAGCATTCCCGCGCGTTGACGGAGAAGTCAACGTCATCTTCAGCGGACATGGGTCGCAAGAAAGCAAGAGGCAACAGAAGCTCAACGATCGTCAGATACTGGTGGCGGCCACCGGTCCTCCCGCCCCATGTCGATGGTCTGAACACCCGATCACCTTCACTCAGGCGGATCAGTGGCTCAACTTCGATCACCCAGGCAAGTACCCGCTCCTCATTGATCCGGTGATCCGAGAGAGCATGGTAAAGAAGGTGTTAGTGGACAGGGGAAGCAGCATCAACGTCACCTTCCCCCGGACGCTTCAAGGCTTGGGAGTTGCACTAAAGAGCTCCATGAGTAAGACACTCCTTTCTTCGGCATCGTGCTGACTGAAGGAGAATATCCACTGGGACACATCTACATGCCGGTCACATTCGAAACTCCGGAAAACTACAGAACCGAGTTCCTAAGGTTTGAGGTGGTGAGCTTCGACTGCGGATACAACGCCATCATCGACAGGTCTGGATTGGCGAAGTTCATGGCCATTCCGCATTATACGTACATGATATTGAAGATTCCGGGACCACAAGGAATCATCACTGTGCGTGCTGACTTCCAAGGCGCCGCAGAGTGCTTCCGAGTGGCTATTCAGGCGGCCCTCACCACCAAACCATCAATGACTTCTTCCGCGCAGGCGAACTCAAAGCCTGAGGAGGACCTAACAGTACCTACCAATGAAGCTCAAGCCGTGACCTCTATGCAGCCGACTGAAGAAACCAAGAGAATCAACCTCGGGTTCGCTGATGAACGTAAGACTACCATCATCAGCTCCAGCCTGGATGACAAATAGGAAAGCGCGCTCGTTTAGTTTCTGCAAGATAACCGAGACGTATTCGCATGGCAACCTGTGGATATGCTGGGAGTCCCGAGAGAGATGGCCGAGCACAAACTGAAGGTCTATCCCCAAGCGAGGCCGATCCGACAGAAGTTGCATCGTTTCACGCCCGACAAGAGAGAAGCCATCCGTGTTGAGCTAGCTCGCCTAGTCGCGGTAGGATTCATTAGAGAAGTACTGCACCCTGAGTGGTTAGCAAATCCTGTTCTTGTACTCAAAAAGAATAAAGTGGATTGGCGCATGTGCGTTGACTATACGGATCTCAACAAACACTGTCCGAAGGATCCCTTCGGACTTCCTAGAATAGACCAGGTGGTAGACTCGACCACCGGGTGTTCCATGTTGTCCTTCTTGGATTGCTACTCCGGGTATCACCAGATCAGCTTGGCAAAGGAAGACGAGGAAAAAACAACATTCATCACTCTGTTTGGAGCTTTCTGCTATACCTCCATGTCGTTTGGCCTCAAAAACGCAGGAGCAACTTACCAGAGAGCCATTCAGACATGCTTAGCCGACCACTGGGGCAAGCGTGTAGAAGCTTATGTGGATGACGTGGTGATCAAGACAGAAAACTCAGAAAATTTCATTGGAGATTTGTAGCTGGTCTTCAACAGTCTGCAGCGATATCGATGGAAGCTTAATCCAGAAAAATGTGTCTTTGGACTACCAACAGGAAAATTGCTCGGATTCATTGTCAGCCACCGAGGAATTGAAGCTAACCCATAAAAGATCGAGGCTATCATGAGGATGGAAGTACCGTGGTCACAGAAGAAGGTACAAAGACTTACTAGGTGCATGGCAGCTTTAAGCAGGTTCATATCAAGGTTGGGAGAAAAAGGCCTACCGTTCTACAAGTTGCTCAATAAGGTGGACAAGTTCCAGTGGACTTCAGAAGCTCAGGAAGCTCTTGATGCACTGAAGAAATTCCTGACAACACCGCCAGTACTAAAGCTGCCACGCCGAGCCACGCCGAGTCAGCCGGCCGAAGAACTGCTGTTATATATCTCTTGAACGACTCACGTGGTGAGCACCGCGTTGGTAGTCGAGCGAGCAGAGGAAGGACATGCATATCCAGTGCAGCATCCCGTCTATTTCATCAGTGAAGTTCTGGGACCCTCAAAGAAGAAATATCCTCAAGTTCAAAAGCTATTGTATGCAGTACTTCTAACTGCACGCAAGCTCCGTCACTACTTCGACGATCACAAAGTCATAGTAGTCACTGGATTTCCAATAGGGGATATTCTCCACAACAAAGAAGCCATCGGGAGAATAGCCAAGTGGGCCTGCGAGCTGGGAGCTCACGACATCGAGTTTCGACCTCGCACTGCAATAAAAACTCAAGCACTAGTTGACTTCGTATCAGAGTAGACCGAGCAACAAGTGCCAGATAACCCGGATACTGTAGAAGTATGGCGGATGTATTTCAATGGCTCGTTGAAGCTACAGGGGGCAGGCGCAGGGATCCTCTTCATTGCACCAGGAGGTGAACAACTCAAATATGCCCTTCAGTTGTTATTTTCAGCATCCAATAATGCAGCAGAATATGAAGCTTTGATTCATGGACTGAACATTGCCATATCACTGGGCATTAAGAGACTGATGGTATACGGAGATTCACTGGTGGTCATAAGTCAGATAAATAAAGAATGAGATTACTCGAATGACTCTATGAGCAAGTACTGCACAGCCGTCCAAAAGCTAGAAGACAAATTTGAAGGGCTAGAATTTCATCATGTGGAGAGAGATCGCAATGCGGCAGCAGACGCATTGTCAAAACTAGGATCCAGTCGGACCCAGGTCCCACCTAGGGTTTTCGTCCAAGAAGTATCATGCCCGAGTATTTCCTTAGATCGGGCAGAAGAGTGCAATGTTCTGAGCCAATCAGAGTCAGATTTTGATGACTGGAGGGAGCCAATCATCAGATATATAAAGAATGAAGAGGAGTCGGATGACAAAACTGCAGCAGAACGCATCGCAAGGCAGTCAGCTCACTACACCCTCATTAGGGAAGCACTGTATAGAAGGGGCACAACAGGAGTCCTCGTGAAGTGCATTCTTTCGGCTACTGGGAAGCAACTACTAGATGAGATCCACACCGGGCAATGCGGGATACACGCAGCATCCAGGACTCTAGTTGGGAAGGTCTTCAGGTCTGGTTTCTACTAGCCAACAGCAAAGAGTGATGCAACCGAGTTAGTCCAGAGGTGTGAAGCTTGTCAATACTTATCAAAGCAGCATCATTTACCAGCACAGCAACTGCAGACCATACCCGTAACATGTCCATTTGCGTGTTGGGGACTGGACATGATTGGACCCTTCAAGAAAGCTCAGGGAGGATACACTCACGTGCTGGTTGCCATTGACAAATTCACTAAATGGATAGAGTACAAACCCATCGCTTCTCTAACTTCAGCTAAGGCAGTGGAATTCATACAAGATATAATATTCAGGTTCGGAATACCGAATAGCATTATAACTGACTTGGGATCCAATCTCACTAGCTCAAAATTCTTCGATTTCTGCGAACAAAGAAGCATCCAGATCAAATATGCGTCAGTATCACACCCGAGAGCCAAGGTCAGGTGGAAAGGGCCAATGGAATGATATTGAAAGCACTCAGGAAGAAAGTCTTCGACAAGAATGAAAAGGTCGCAGGAAAGTGGATCAGAGAGTTGCCGTATGTGGTTAGGAGCCTAAGAACTCAACCTAGCCAAGCTTTGCATCGAAACACTCCCTTCTTCATGGTCTATGGTTCAGAGGCAGTGCTACCTGCTGATCTCAGGTTTGGGGCACCAAGGCTGATCTTCGAAAACATAGTTGAGGCAGAAGCTACTAGACTAAAGGATATTGGTATATTGGAAGAAGAACGATTGAATACAGTAATTCAGTTAGCTAGGTACCAGCAAACTCTGAGGCGCTATCATGATAAGGCCATACGACATCAATCCTTCACAGTGGGAGATCTGGTCCTTCGCCGAATTCTAACAGGGGAAGGACGACACAAACTGTCGCCACTATGGGAAGGGCCATTCATGGTAGCAGAAGTCACTTGGCTAGGATCATATCGACTTACTCAAATGGATGGCATGGAAATAGGGAATTCATGGAATATAGAGCATCTTAGGAAGTTTTACCCCTAGCTAGATTTCAAAAGCTATCGGGGCAACATTGTATTCTGTAATTGGAAAAGTACATCATCAATAAAAAGACTTCATTCTCAAAGGCACTCAAACTATTTATTATCGATTTGAATGCTTACCTGACTTAGGGTGACCACTATACCCTACTAATCGAGCAATCGGCTTAAGTCGGCAGTGACTTAAGACGGTGCAACATGCTCATGCTTACTTAACTTAGGGTGACCACTATACCCTACTAATGGAGCAATCGGCTTAAGTCGGCAGTGACTTAAGACGGTGCAACATGCTCACGCTTACTTAACTTAGGGTGACCACTATACCCTACTAACGGAGCAATCGGCTTAAGTCGGCAGTGACTTAAAACGGTGCAACATGCTCACGCTTACTTGACTTAGGGTGACCACTATACCCTACTAACGGAGCAATCGGCTTAAGTCGGTAGTGACTTAAGACGGTGCAACATGCTCACGCTTACTTGACTTAGGGTGACCACTATACCCTACTAACGGAGCAATCGGCTTAAGTCGGCAATGACTTAAGGCGGTGCATCATGCTCACGTCTACTTGATCTAATATAAACATGCTTATGATCACTCATCTTAGGGCGATCTCTATGCCTCACAAAATAGGAAGAAATTTCGAAACCAGCACACTGCATTTACTTCTGCAATCGTAACAACTGTTGAATCCAAACAACAGAAAAACAAAAATAGCATTCACACATTCTAACAGAGTATTCGGGCACATTGATCACATACACATATAGTTCATGAATGTATTCAGTATTTCTACTTGGCAACGTTTTTCTCAGGAGCAACCGATGAAGAAGGGCGACTCAAGGAGTCAGGAGCATCTTTGACATCGGCGACTATATCATCAGGAACAACCACGCCAGGCCTTCTCATCAAGATCCGCCCCGCACGAATGGCTTTATCCATAGCCTTGTCGCGCTGAGCCTTCAGAATGGTGGAATTGTCTTCGACAATCTTGGTAGCCAGTTGAGCAGCTTCTAGCTCCTGGACGACCGACCTCTTGGAGGCGCGCAGATCCTTGATGACGGAATCTTTACTCGACACCAACTGCCTAAGACGAAGGACCTCATCCTGGGATACTTGCAGCTCGTGACGGTGATGTTCCAAATCCGCCATGGTAAACGTTGACTCCTTTCCAAGATAGTCAGAGAATTGTTGGCGTCACGATACAACCTATCAAGATTATCGCGAGAAGCCGCAAGTGCACGTTTTTCCTCCTATAGACAAAAATCAGCTCTCAAGAATCTAGTGAACAGTAAAAACACAGCAGAGAAAGTCAAGTAAGCTTACCTCGTTGGTCGTCCTTCCAGGGTCTAAGAGAGGAATTCAATGAATGGGCATCATCCAAGGAAGCAGAAACCCGAGCCAGGTCGATCTGACCTTGAGAATACTTCTCCTCGAGTTCAGAGTACCGCCGGGTCATATCTAACAAAAAACAATTGAAGAAGGACACACAGTTAAAAACAGACTAATCAAATAGCCAAGGAAGAAACAAAGCCACTAACCGGCATTTATCATTTTCAAATCAGATATCTGCTTCTGAAGCAGCATCAGATTCCATTGCGTCAGAGACAGAGCTCCTTCTGGGACAGAGGCACCTTGTGATCTCAATTGATCAGCCATCCCGTCGATCAAAGCCTAATATTGAAAACAAGTAAGTACAAAGACAGTAACTTGTTAGGAGTATAGCCAGAACAGGAGTACAAAGCCTAGAATTCGGCCCATTTCCCTTTAACCCAGCGTGGCCCACTTCTCCAACCAGCAGCGCCGACATCCGGGCCCCGCCCGTCGGTGACTCGCGCGTGTGCCTCGTGTGTGTTCCTCTGGCAAGCGAACCCAGCGCGCCTGCCTCTCCACGCCGCGTCACTCGCTGTGTCACTGGAGGGTGGGCCCGAGCGGTCAGTTGCTTCTTCCCGGAGATCTCGCGCACGCACGGCCCCCATGCTCGCTACTGGCGCACACCTCGGAAGGCCGTTGTAGCGACCCCACCACCTTGCCAGGGTATAAATCTAGGCGGCCGCGTGCCCCTTATCCTAACCCTTTGACCCCGTCGCCATCTTCACCAGTTCTTGCGCGCTGTGTGCTACTGTCGCTGGAGATCTGAAGGGAAAACGAAGGTCGCAGCCGTAGCAGTGGGTCAACGTCACCTTCACCTCGTAACTAGGTGAGAAAACATTCTATTGCGTTTGAATCGACCTCAGTTACACCTCGGGTAGTCGAAATTAGTGCAGGGAATCGCGGCTCGATGACTAATTGCGTCTGGCGAGGTCAGCGCCGCCGTGAATCGGTGTTTCGTAGTGAGCAGGGGCCTAGACGCATCGTTTCGTGATTGGGGGCTAGCCATGTGATTCGTAGTAGTCGAGTGTTCATGGAAACCAAGTCAGGCGCGTGAATCGGGCGGTGATTCACCGTGGGGCGCGTTTGCTGGTGAACCTTCGTCGCGCTCGGTGGACTATGGTCTGCACAGCATTAATCGAGGTAAAAATGCCTCTCTTACCTTCGTACTAATCGTCCTCGTGTATGGCTACAATGAATCGATGGATGGGGCGTTGTGACTCAGGCGGGCCGCGCACGGCAATGGCGCCGCCGCGGTTGGTGACTGACTATCGTCGTCGGCGACGTCTTGGGTAGGGGCGTCTTGCGCCGTAGATTTCCGCGTGGCGGCCATGATTAGATCGGGCATACCCCTTCGTCCAATCAAACGACGACCGTAGATGCGGGATCTAGTGGTGCAGAGCAGATCTGTGACTCATTAAGTCCGGGTCGTTGATCTGGGATCGTACGGTTCCTGTTCCGTACCGATTCAGGAGTTTGTGGCTCTAATCTGGAGCGTAGATCGTAGATCGGGTGGTCGTGGTGCGATCAGCCCCCTTCGGCCTGGAGTTTTGCATAAGTAACCCTAAGTTTATTAGGAATGGACCCGCCGTCCTATTGCGACTGTGCGCTATGTCTGTATATTCTTACCCCGGAGCCCCTGCTATTTTCTGTTTTAATGCGCCTGATCCAGAGACTTATAAATTGAATAAATAAATATGAAAATAGGTTTTAATATACAAATAAATGCTAGAACTTGTATAAATCATAGAAAATTCATATGTACTCCAAATTACTCCATTCCAATTTCTAAAATTTTATAATATTCTTCTCTATCACTTAGAGTCTCTGTTTTGTCATGAGAACAGTAAGCAAATTAATTTCCCACTTAATTCTATTCTAAGCACATAAAACCTTTGGAAATTCATATCTTAAAATCTAAAACTCTAAAATTTATGATTCCTGTTCCTAGGGTTTTATTTTAATGTGTAGATTATTATTATGTATTTTGTTTATATGTTTGGTGTGATGTTAATTTTCTCTATATATTGTGCCTGTTTGTATTATGGCGAATAGAAGAACCTGTGACTGTGGATCCTGGTGACCAGCAGATAGAAGTAGCTGAGCAGGAACTCATTGAAGGCAAGTTGTGCCCTTGACCACTTTTGTTACCCGATAATGTTCTTTATAATCATTTACCATGCATAGGCTTAATTTTGATGGGGCCCGATAGGTCACACTAGATTGTTTATCTCTTTACCTTGTTATCCCTTAATCACTTGGGTAGTTTTGCTATTGCTTTACATGGTTTTGGGATAATATTTCATTATATCCATGTTCCAGTTATTTTGTTATTTATTTATGTTCATGTCAAGATTATTAATGTTAATTGGAACATGGAGCTTAACTTGAGAAACACGTGCCACCACAAGCACTACCGGAATCCGAGCCTTTGCCGAGTGCCGGCCGCTTTGCCGAGTGCCTTTTCTCGGGCACTCGGCAAATACGGCTTTGCCGAGAGCCGCACTCGGCAAAGCTCGGCTCTCGGTAAAGAGCGTCTTTACCGAGCGTAGGACACTCGGTACAGGTCCACACTCGGCAAATCCATGTTTGCCGAGTGTCAAACACTCGGCAAACGGGGCTCTCGGCAAAGGGCCGTCAGCGGCCGTCCCAAAGCTGACGGCCGTCAGTCTTTGCCGAGCGCCAACGGTTGGCACTCGGCAAAGAGTCTTCTTTGCCGAGTGTCGCCCAGTTGACGCTCGGCAAAGAACTCTTTGCCGAGTGCCATCCCTAGACACTCGGCAAAGTATATTTTTATTTCTTTTATTTTGTCTCCCAAACTTTTTGTGGTATGTTCCTACACTATGTAGACCTACATGTATCATTTGTGGACAATTTTAACAGAGTTTCAATCGTTAGTAGATTTAGTTCGTTTATTTGAATTTCTTCGGAAAATTTAGATTTGAACTGCAGGTCACTCGAAACTTGGAAAATCGTGCATGAAAAAATGATATTCATGTTACTTAGCATAAGTTACGACCGATTCCAGGAGCGGACCAAAAACTTCGAGCAACATGCTCACTAAACATGGTCGTGAACTTGTCATCAACATGTTTAAAACTTGTATAAAACACAAACAAAGTCAGAAAATCTTGAAACTTGTCCACGTGTCATGATATCATATGTACAGGCTGCGATAAAAAATTAAAAAAATTTCGAGAAAACTATGACGCGCTATGTGTACAAACCTAAGAGATCCACATTGAAACTCTATGATTTCATGTGTAGTTCTCTTAGGTTTCTACACATAGTGTCTCACAACTTTGTCCAAACTTTCTCAATTTTTTATCACAACCTGTACATATGATATCATGACACGTGGACAAGTTTCATGATTTTCTGACTTTGTTTGTGTTTTATACAATTTTTAAACATGTGGATGGCAAGTTCACGGCCATGTTTAGTGAGCATGTTGCTCGAAGTTTTCGGTCCGCTCATGGAATCGGTCGTAACTTATGCTAAGTAACATGAATATCATTTTTTTTCATGCACGGTTTTCCAAGTTTCGAGTGACCTGCAGTTCAAATTTGAATTTTCCGAAGAAATTCAAATAAACAAACTAAATCTACTAGCTATTTCAAACTCTGTTAAAATTGTCCACAAATGATACATGTAGATCTACATAGTGTAGGAACATACCACAAAAAGTTTGGGAGACAAAATAAAAAAAATACAAATGCACTTTGCCGAGTGTCTAGGGATGACACTCGGCAAAGACTTCTTTGCCGAGTGCTAGATGTGTGGCACTCGGCAAAGAGGTAGTAAAGAACCTTTGCCGAGTGCCGCAACGGGGGACACTCGGCAAAGAACTCTTTGCCGAGTGCCGCTGATCTGGCACTCGGCAAAGAATATTTTAAAATTTTAAAAAAATCTTTGCCGAGTGCCGGATCACGGGCACTCGGCAAAGAAACTAACTTTAACCGGCCGCGCGGCCGGCTTTCTTCTTCCTTCTGCTTTGCTTCTTCTTTCTTCTTCCTTCCCGGCCGCGCCTCACCGCCGCCCGCCTTCCCACGCCTCACCGCCGGCCGCCTCACCGCCGCCCGCCTCACCGCCGCCGGCCTCCCCACGCCTCACCGCCGGCCGCGCCCGGCCGCCCGCGCCCCACCGCCGCCGTTCGCCCGCCTCCAAGGTAAACAGCAGCTGCTTTTACAGAAGTGCCGATCGTATCATACTCTGACCTGAAATAGATTATTGGATAAAAAAAATGTTCAGTCGAAGGAACCTTTGAATGCAGAACACTGTTTTCTTGTCATGTTCAGATAAAACTAGGTCAGCTCGGCTAGGTATGCATTGCCAATAATCCATGGACTAATCTACATGTTCCATGGGTTATGGGTAGACGCTGCCCTCATTGCTGGAGTGGGTGACGGCCAGAAAATAAGTAGGGTTTAGTTGCAGTGGATGTGGACTATTGCATTAGATGAGAAATGAGATATTCAGACCTTTTTTATGTAACTGAAAAGGCCACAACCTTAAAGCTACATAGAGAATATACTAGCAAACATTTAGTATAATTCAATTTTCGGCCTGTTATTTACATGTATATAGTTTCAGTGTAATCTTTTCCACTCGAGAACGCACTTCATGATTTCATAGTTATCATGTGGTTACTCTCTAGTCTTGACTGACAGTATGGATCCAGTAGCAGATCCCGTATGTTTAGCATACGGATCTCACGGGGAGGGAGGGAGATGTACAGTGGGGTAGCGGAGTAGTAGACGACGTGGGGGCCGAAGGTGAGGAAGGCGCAGTTGAGGAAGTGGAAGACCGTCATCTCGCCGCCTCCGCCGTCGTCTGCGGCGTCTGTGGAGCGGCGAGACCGATGCGCCTGAGACCGTACGGTACGTGCGAGACGATTAGGGGACGCGGTGGGGGTAATTGGGCTCTAATCGGACCCGGCAGTGTGAAGGGGAATGCTAGCTAGGCTTTTGCGCTTGATGGTCTGATGGGCCTGAACTTGCGTAGCACACACCGATACAGCCCACGGAGCTGCTGACTTGAGGTCAGTTTTTTTTATGTGACTGCTCTTTCGAAAAACAAAAAACGTACTGTACACAAATGTTTGGCTTCCCTGACGGAAAAAAATGGTTACCCGTCCGCCACACTGGGGTCTCGGGAAAGCAGAAGTCAGAACGGTTCGACGTACGTGTCCTCTGTGAAACACCTGATGATGCCGCTCGGGCGCTCGGCGGCTAGTCAGAACCATAGTAGACAGGGGCGTGAGGCTCCGGCCGGTCCTTGGCCTCGTGCGGTCGGAGCTCGAGGTGGAGGAGCCTGCAAGCGGCAGCGGGGCAAGGGGCAGGGGCAGGGGCAGCGGGGAGTAGCTTGTGAGACGGTGGTGGTGGTGGCATACCAGGGTTGAGCGCGCGGGCGAACGGGAGCGCCGAAGAGGAGCCTGCAGCGGTGGTGTTGGGGGCATGAGGCAGCGTGAGGAGTTACGGATTTCCCATGGCATGGGGAGACTGATATTTGCCATCACCACACTGTTAGCAACACTAATCTCTTAAAGTCAAACCAGTAGCGACAAGGGAATAGAATGGAAGAGAATCTAGATACTTGAGAGAAGGGAGGAAGAAGATGAGCAGTAGTTGGAAGATAGAGAGTTCAGGTTCTAAAAAATGATTCTTGGATGATCCTCGCCCTTCCTTTATTCCTGCTCCTTGTATTGCTCATTTCAGCTAGTTGGGCTGGTGTGTACTATATGGGTCGGTTCCTAACATTCTCCCCTCCTTAAGCTTCGTCCCTAGCCCCACGACCCACCACCTGCAGAAGGCGCCGTTGACAGTCGTAGATCCGCCGACGACCAACGCCCCTGACCCAGGCAAACCACGCCGCCGCCGTAGCGAGCCAGCCCCGCTGGCCAGCCACAGCCACGCGAGCGCGGGCATCGCCGCCACGAGTCAGTCGTGCGAGCCACCACGCCACCCGCCCATGCTAGCAGGGAGGAGCAGTAGACAACGACCAGCCTCCTAGATTAGGCTAGCCAGCTCGCTGATCCGGCCTTCCCAATGGCGGTCCAGGTCGTCGTCCACCTCCAGGTCCGATCCTGCCCCTTCTGCAGCCACCCGGGCAGCGTCCAGTGCGACATCTTTCTCAAGGAACGCCGGCCGTTCGCCGTGGCTGCGGTTGGCACGACCGGCACCACAACGACTGTGGCTGGCGTGGTGACGACGACGGCCGTGGCTGGGCGCCATCGACTCTGGCTATTCTAGGTTGTGGCGGCCTGGAGAGGTTGGAGCGTGTGAGTGACAGTTGCGAAGATGATGCTCTCATTTCAGTGGCAACGAGTGTGGCGCACAGGCAAGGTGTTACTGGTTCCGTGTGCCCATCTGCTGGGTAGTGGTGGTGGTGCGCGTGCGCCGCCCACGGCGCGTAGGGGACGACGGCGGAGGGGAGAGGGAGGCGGTGGTGGTACTGGTGGTGCACGACGGGCGGGTCGGGTCGGCACCGCCAGTCGATGAAAAGCCTGCCGCGCGCCGCCTCGCTGATGCCGCGGCCGAAGGAGACTGTGTCCCCGGCGTCGAGGCGCTTCTCCTTGACGAAGCGGCTCCAGCCCTTGGTCATCACGTAGCTCTGGCTACTGTTCCAGTAGGAGTAGCGGAAGCGCCAGGGCTTCCCCGTGCGGTCCTCGAAGCTGAGCAGGAGGCCCTTCTCGTTCGCCGCCGCGTCCAGCGGGAAGTACTTCTCCGCGTGCTGCTTCGGGATCACCAGCCGGTTCAGCTTCCCGACGTCGCTCTCCGATCGCGGGCGGCGACCGGGTCGCGGGCGGGGGAGTGGTGAACTCCATCGATCTCCGATCGACGACCGGCGATCGGTCGAGATCGAGCCGGTCGTCCGTCGAGGCAGCAAGTCGAACGTAGGCCGTAGACGCCGGCCGATCGATCGACGCTGCTGCCGCTACCGCCTCCGCGTTGAGACTTTACTTTGTTTTGGAGGTCGGGTAAAAACCAGAGGTGGGTGTTGGATCAAGATCGCTGGCGAAAAATTGGAGCTGCCTCGAGTCTGGGTGTGTTGAGGCCCGGGAACTAATACACACCCTTAAATTAGGATTTAATTCTTGTGCTCACTTGTTCTCAGCACTAATTAGATTGCTCTATTACCTTTGCAGTGTATACTTTAGGTGATTTTTTTGTTACTGTGTGCATGTCAGCCATCGTGCTGTTAGTGTTATTTGCAGGTTTTAAAAACCTCAACGTACAGGGGAGGTGCTGTCGATTTTTTTTTGTATTAATAGACTTGTGTTTCTTTTTTACAGAGAAGATACTTGTCTTCCTAGCCGCTGCGGGTCTGCCTGCACCGCGTCGCGTCGCCACTGCACCGACCCGCCACAGCCCCACTAGCCTGACTCCACCGCCACCCTAGGTATAACCTCTATTTCCGCATCATGGTCGTAGATCACGTAACCCAGTTAGGCGTCTCCCGTTCGAAAGTGATACGGTGTAGATATGCAGATCTTTGCATATCTACAAATGTATCAGTTTCGAATTGTCCACGTTTTTTGGACAGCCCGCGGTTGCGTAGATGGTGTTAGTTTCCATGCTCTACTCCGGTCCGAGAAAGAGTTTCGGCGTCACCTCCCTGTTGTTCTCCAGACAGTACACTCTCCCTGCCAGGACGTGTATCCGGAGAACAGCGGGGAGGTGCTGCCGAAATTCTATCTCGGATCGGAGTAGAGCATGGAAACTAACTCCATCTACGCAACCGCGGGTGGGATTAGGACCTATCCTCACCTATTAGAAGGTAGGAACGTAGTGTACATGCATTACATGTCTATATTAAACTATACTCGGTTATATATGTTAGAGGATGGAGGACCGTGAGTGGATGTACACGGGCCGCGTTCGACGTAATGATGTCACCCCAGAATGGATTAGGAAGACCGATGCTTTCGTGGAACGGGCATATGGCGAAGCTGCTAAAGGAGCTAGCCTAGTCCCTTGTCCGTGCAGCAAATGTGACAACCGGAAAAGAAAACCAAAGAAGGCCATGGTAGAACATATTTGGAAGAATGGATTTACGCCGGACTATACTCGGTGGATCTTCCATGGTGAAGCGCATCGCACGAGAGAGGAGGTGGTGAGACAACGCGTCGAGGATTACGATGCTGATGCCGGGGTAGCAGACATGTTGAACGACTATCACGAGGCACAGTTCGCCGAAGGACGTACGGAGGACGAGCCAGAGGCGACCGCAAAGGCATTCTACGACATGTTTGACGCGGCACAGAAACCCCTTCACGGCAAGACAAAGGTTTCTCAACTGGATGCCATTGGGCGTATAATGGCGTTGAAGTCGCAGTATAGCATGAGTCGAGACGCCTTCGATGGTTTGTTGACAGTTATTGGCAGCCTGCTTCCGGAGGATCACGTTCTGCCAAAGAGCATGTACGAGGCACAGAAACTCCTTCGTGCACTCAAGATGACGTATGAGCAGATACATGCTTGTCCGAAGGGCTGCGTCCTATTTAGGAAAGAACACACTGAGGCAAAGTACTGTCCGAAGTGTAAATCGTCTAGGTTCATGGAGGTAGACTCTGGTGATGGACAGAAGAAGCAGCTCGACATCCCCGTGACAATCCTACGCCACCTTCCGTTCATACCGAGGATCCAGCGTCTATACATGACAGAGGAATCCGCGAAACAGATGACATGGCACAAAAAAGGCAAACGATACAATCCTGACAAGATGGTTCACGCATCCGATGGTGAAGCATGGACCCACTTTGATGCCATTCACCATGAGAAAGCCAAAGAGGCTCGACATTTTCGTGTTGCGCTGGCCACAGATGGGTTCAATCCCTATGGAATGACCGCTGCCCCATACACATGTTGGCCCGTGTTCGTTATCCCCATCAATCTCCCCCCCGGCGTATGCTTTCAAAGATAGAACATATTCGTGTCGTTGATAATTCCTGGACACCCGGGGAATAAAATGGGCGTGTACATGGAGCCTTTGATTGATGAATTGGTCCGTGCTTGGGAGGAAGGGGTATGGACGTACGACCGAGCTACGAAGACAAACTTCAAAATGCATGTTTGGTACCAGTACTCCATGCATGACTTTCCGGCGTATGGGCTATTTTGCGCCTGGTGTGTTCACGGTAAGTTCCCATGCCCAGTTTGCAAGGAAGCTCTTAGGTTCATTTGGTTGAAGAAGGGTGGCAAATATTCGTCATTCGATAAACATCGACAATTTCTCCCTCCTGACCATGCATTCCGACAAGACATCAAGAACTTTACGAAAGGTGTCGTGGTGACAGACCGCCCACCTGCAATGATGACTGGTGCCGAAGTTCGCGAACAGATAGATGGTCTCGTGGCCAACCCAGAAGGTGGTTTTGTGGGATATGGTGAGCAACATATGTGGACACATAAGTCAGGCTTGACTCGGCTCCCCTATTATGATGACCTGCTCCTTCCACACAACATTGACGTGATGCACACTGAAAAGAATGTCACCGAGGCACTTTGGGCGACAATTATGGAGATTCCTGATAAGTCAAAGGATAACGTAAAGGCAAGAGTGGATCTGGCAGAGTTATGTGATAGACCAAACCAAGAGATGAAGCCGCCTAGTGGTGGTAAGACATGGAGAAGGCCTAAGGCCGATTTCATCCTGAGCAGGGCCCAGAGGAAGGAAGTACTACAGTGGATCAAGATGTTAATGTTCCCTGATGGGTATGCAGCTAACCTTAGTAGGGGGGTGAACTTATCTACTCTGCGAGTCTTAGGGATGAAGAGTCATGACTTCCACATATGGATTGAACGAATTCTTCCGGCGATGGTTCGAGGCTATGTCCCTGAGCATGTCTGGCTAGCGCTTGCAGAGTTGAGCTATTTCTTCCGCCAGCTTTGTGCAAAAGAGTTAGCTCGGACCATGATTGCAGACTTGGAAAGGATGGCACCCGTGTTACTGTGTAAGCTGGAGAAGATCTTTCCACCCGGCTTCTTCAATCCGATGCAGCATTTGATTATTCATCTCCCATATGAGGCACGAATGGGGGGGCCCGTGCAGGGACGTTGGTGCTATCCAATCGAGAGATGTCTAAAGAGTATCCGAAAGAAATGTAGAAATAAATGCAAAATCGAGGCTTCCATTGCAGAGGCATACATACTGGAGGAGGTGTCAAACTTCACAACAACTTACTATGGTGACAAACTGCCGAGCGTGCATAATCCACCCCCTCGTTACAATGATGGCGGCAATGAATCGAACCTCAGCATTTTTCGAGGGCAACTCGGAAGCGCGAGTGGTTCGACCACCAAGACCCTGAGACATGAAGAGTGGCGCCATATCATGCTATATGTATTGACCAACCTTGAAGAGGTGACGCCATACATGGAGCAATTTCTTCATGAATTCTGGCGTCGATCAAGGGACCCAACTCCACAGGAATATGATATCCTTCTTAGAAAGGGTGCGGGAAATGGATTGCCCGATTTCATTTCCTGGTTTAAACATAAGGTACGTGCTTAGTTTGTTATTCCAAGTTGCTCTTACGTGCGAATAATATAACAATCTAGCGTGTTTGAACTTGCAGGGCCAAAGAGAGCCGTCTATGAGTGCCGAGTTGAGACAAGTAGCCAATGGCTTTGCCTATAGGGTCAGGAAATTTTCTGGGTATGACATCAATGGATACCGTTTTCGCACAACAAGCTATGACCAAAGTCGGCCCAATCGAAAAACCACGTGTTCTGGAGTCTTTACGCCCGGGCTTGACGAGGTCGAGTATTATGGAAGAATTGAAGAAATATATGAACTCAATTTTTATGGTTCCAAACCTCTTACTCCAGTGATATTCAAATGTCATTGGTTTGACCCTGAAGTTACGAGACGGACACATTCTAATCTTGGGATAGTCGAAATTCGACAGGATTCCACCTTAACAGGAGACGATGTCTACATTGTGGCCCAACAGGCCACACAAGTGTATTATCTTCCATATGCGTGCCAAACGAAACAACATCTTAAGGGTTGGGATGTTGTGTATAAGGTATCACCGCACGCTAAATTACCTGTTCCAAACGATGAAGATTATAACTTAGACCCGGACACATATGACGGAGAGTTCTTCCAAGAAGATGGGCTCGAAGGGCAATTTGAGATAGACTTAACCGAAGCGATCGGAATGGAAGTAGATATTGAAATGGTTGTTGATGACGAGGATGATGAGGTGCAAAATGAGAATGACTTAGAAATACTTGAAGGCAATGCCAATGACGAAGTTGCGCCTTCAGATGATGTTGACTATGAAATGGTTGATAGTGATGATGACACTTATGATCCGGCTAACCCGGACACATATGAAGATTATTTTTAATCGATGTAATGCTATATTTCATTTATTTTGCATATGTTTCTAAATACATATTTTTTTATCTGTGCTTAATTGTTTACTCTTAATTGCAGGTTGTTGGACAAAGATGGTGGGCGGTGGGACGAGGACGAGGAGGGGGAGGGGGAGGGGGAGGAGGAGCACCCGTAGGACGGAGGAGGAGGCGCAGCAGGACGACGCCGTACAGCAGCAGGTGGAGCAGCAAGCCGCTGTCGATGCGGCACAGCAGGACGACGACGATGCGGCGCAGCAGGACGACGACGATGACGCCGCCGCTCAGCAGGACGTCTCAGGTTCTGGCTCCTCAGGTTCGAGGAGTATCTACCTGCGAGGTCCCGCGAGCCTACCTAAGCGACCCATACTTCGTGACAGACGTCCGCTCATACGACCCGATGGAGAGAGGTAGGTAACTTTAGATGTTGTTGCTGCTTTTTCATATTATATGTTCAAATTAATAATAGAAACTAATACTTCATCTTAATCACTTCGACAGGTCTTGGATGGTTTTGGAGACTGCAGGGGGTCACGGCCGCAACCCCAATGGCATCCTTGGCCTTCTATGCCGGGAACACTTCCCTGGGCTTGTCGAGTACGCCGGAGTGACGAGCCCAGCGTACACCTTCGACCACTACGCCGTCGCCCCCGATGCAGTAGATCGGGACGGCAGACAATTCAACAACAAGGCGGAGCGGGTCAAGCAAGAGCTGTGGGTAAGTCTTCCTCGCACTATATTGTTTAATAAGTCGCATTTGTTGCATATTCTTTAAATAATGTATGGATACATCGTCTTTGTATGTAGGATTTCTTCAGGTGCGATGCTGGATACGAGGCCAGGGCGGATGTGGTGTCTACGACGTGCTGTAAGAAGCTCGTCGTGGACATGCACTACGAGGCGCGCATCCAGGCCATCGTCACTTACCACGGCTCCGTCCTTGGGGAGAAGGTGAACAAGAAGGACGCCCGAACCATGTCATTGACTGCGGACCAGTACTTGCAGGTAAATACAAAACTTTATTATTGGTACTAAATATGCTTATTCTTATCTTCTGATATGCGGTGTACTTATATTTTTTTAGATGATTCCTCATTGGTGCGCCGCGCATCCTGAGTGCTGGGAGAAGATGGTGCAGAGGTGGTGCTCGGCTGAGTGGGACGAGGCGCACAACGCTAGCCGGGAACGGCGTTTGCTGATGCAAGGTCCCTCCCACCATCAAGGCAGCCGCAGCCTGGGCAAATACGCGGAAGCATGGGTACGCGCTCTTTTTTATTTAGGTATATAACTTTCGATTAGACATGATTTCTAACCATATCGTTGGTTTTCTCGCAGTCGGCGGCACATGGTGACGCGCCTTGCTCCACGTTCTCGGCATATGCCATGGCCCACAAGGGGAAGGCGACGTCCGACGTCACCTACAACCCGGATGACGGGCCCGAGGCGTACACCAACCCCGCCATCCACAGCCGACTCAGTGAGTACACCGCAATGGCCAAGGAGGTCCATGGGCCAGATTACGATCCGAGGACCGAGGACATCGACGGAGATGTCCTCATGAGGGTCGGAGGAGGCAAGAGGCATGGGCGGTACTGGATTGCCGACGGGGCAATCGACTCGTCCTCCACTCCCACTCTCTCTCAGGTGCGAGCAAGGAGCACGAGCGCGAGCCCAGCCATACGACCTCGGCAGGACACCTCACAGCATCGTATCCAGCAACTCCAGGTTATTCCTTATCTATTCATCGTTCATTAATTTTTATATATCTTCTCTTTGCATTATCGTAACATTAGGGCGAAATATTACAGACTCAGCTAGATGATGAGAGGAGGCAACGTGAGGAGCTGGAGAAGAGGATGGCGGATTTGTTCGCGTACGTGCAGAGCCTTGGCGCCGCACGGGGTCATGCTCCACCACCTCCGTTGTTCCCTGCAACTGACCCTGCTGAGTTCACTACTCCTGTGAGTATCAAAATTTTAGTACTGCATGATATATATTCATATGTTCTCACACATACAATCTATTCTCTATGCAGGGTCAATCGGCGGCGTCGAACAACCCTCATGCTTCGTCCAGCCCTTCGCCGAACCAGTCCAGATGCCCACCTCGTTGATGATCCAGACTTGGTCTTGTGAGTGTTGGTGATGTTTGGCTAGTGACACTTTGTGATATATATGTGACGGTTGGTGATGTTTGGCTAGTGATCCAGACTTGGTAAATACACATACTTGTATTTGTGAGACTTATATTAGTGACACTTTGTGATATATATGGTGTTGATGATAAATGTGTTCATTCTGTGATGCGATTGATATATAATGTGATGTGAATGATATATATCTTTTGTTTGTTTGGATGGAACAGCAAAAACAAATAAAAAAGGGACATCCTGGTCACTTTGCCGAGTGTAACACTCGGCAAAGGTCGCTTTGCCGAGTGCTATGACCAAGGCACTCGGCAAAGAAGGCAACATGGGAACCGGTAAAGCCATCTTTGCCGAGTGCTGACCATGGCACTCGGCAAAGAAGGCAACCTGGGAACCGGTAAAGCCGTCTTTGCCGAGTGCTGAAAATGGCACTCGGCAAAGAAGGCAACCTGGGAACCGGCAAAGATGTCTTTGCCGAGTGCCGCTGCCAAGGCACTCGGCAAAGGGACTGGCAAGGGGGCCCACTGGAGGGTTCCTTGCCGAGTGCCAGTCCACCAGACACTCGGCAAATAAACCTCCTTTGCCGAGTGTCGCCGTGGGCACTCGGCGAAGGATCCGTCACCGTCACTTGGCGCCGTGACGGTGACTTTTCTTTGTCGAGTGCCAAATGGCACTCGGCAAAGACTTTGCCGAGTGCCCGACAAAAAGTACTCGGCAAAGATGCTGTTGCCGATGTATAGTTTGCCGAGCGTTCTTTGCCGAGTGTTACACTCGGCAAAGCATTTGCCGAGTGTAAAATAGCCTTTGCCGTGTGTCTCAGACACACGGCAAAGAAGCTGATTCCGGTAGTGAAGGGTAGTATGGGATTCCCTTGGCTGACTAATTAGGAAAGCTAGTGGAAGACTACCTTACCCGAAAGGGGCAAGGGCAGTAGGGGAGTTGCATGCAAGGAGGTTCTCGAGTTGATTTTGCTGCGATGGCAGTTAGATGGGGGATTCTTGCAAGTGCTCTTCCCATAAACTGTAGCGGGTTTTCGAAAGCTAGTGGAACTTTGTAAAGGTCTCATAGTGTTGCCCTACCTCGCTTCCTTGGTAGAGGTGTATGGGAGTCGCGATACCTTGGTAGATGGGTAACATGACTTGTGGGTACAGGGTACAACCTCTGCAGAGTGTAAAACTAGTATACTAGCCGAGCTCACGGTCATGAGCAGCTCAGGACTCTCGCATGATTAATTTATGTAACTTAAATTTAATTTTGTCATTTGCATATGCATGGGATTGTTTATTAATTTTGTTCTATTACTTTTATTAAGGTTTGGTATTTACTTACATCTAGTAATTGCTAATAAAATTTTGACCAACTAATTAAAAAGCAATGCTCAACTTTAACCCCTGTTGTTGATTAGCCTTACACATCACATGAACTCCCACCTTTGGTGAGTTCATGCCCACTGGTTTCCCCACAACTTGTTGAGCTATGATCATGTGTGAGCTCACCCTTGCTGTCTCACACCCCCACAGGAGAAGAACGGGTGGTTTAGGAGGAGCCGCAAAACGAGGAGTTTGATCTGATCTAGGTGGCTGTCGGCGTTTCGAGACCGGGGGGTCCCTAAGCCGACGAGTGAATGTGCCGCGTGCCCCAGCCCAGATGGGTCGAGCACGTGGGCGAGCGCGAAGGGGGGAAGCGAGGTGGCCGGAGACGGGCGTGAGAGAGGTGGAAATCCCGCGGCCTTCGTGTTCGTCCCGCGCCCAGGTCGGGTGCGCTTGCAGTAGGGGGTTACAAGCGTCCACGCGGGTGAGGGAAGCGAGCGGCCCCAAGAGAGCGCCTGTCTCGTCCTCGCCCCCGCGCGGCCAACCTTCTCTAAGAAGGCCCTGGTCCTTCCTTTTATAGGCGTAAGGAGAGGATCCAGGTGTACAATGGGGGTGTAGCAGAGTGCTACGTGTCTAGCGGGGGAGAGCTAGCGCCCTAAGTACATGCCAATGTGGCAGCCGGAGAGATCTTGGCACCCAGCTGGTGTGGTGTCGTGGCTGTCGGAGGAGCGGCGGAGCTTGGCGGAGGGACAGCTGTCGGAGCGGTTGAGTCCTTGCTGACGTCCTCCTGCTTCCGTAAGAGAGCTGAGAGCCGCCGTCGTCATAGAGCTTGCGGGGCGCCATCATTGCCTATCTGGCAGAGCTAGCCAGATGGGACATCGGTCTTATTCTCTGCGGCCCGAGTCGGCTCGGGGTAGAGTGATGATGGCGCTTCCTGCTGACGTGGCTGGCCTGCGCTCTAGGTTGGGCATCATGGAGGCTCCTCCGAAGCCGGGGTCGAGTCTATCTTCCGTGGCCGAGGCCGAGTCCGAGCCCCTGGGTCGGGCGAGGCGGAGGTCGTTCGGTAGAGGCCAGGGCGGAGTCCGAGCCCTGGGGTCGGGTGAAGTGGAGTTCGCCGTCTTCTGGGGCTGAGCCCGAGTCCGAGCCCTGGGTCGGGCGGAGCGAAGTTCACCGTCTTCCGGGACTTAGCCCGAGTCCGAGCCCTGGGGTCGGGCGGAGCGGATTTCACCGTCTTCCGGGACTTAGCCCGAGTCCGAGCCCTGGGTCGGGCGGAGCGGAGTTCGCCGTCTTCCGGGGCTTAGCCCGAGTCCGAGCCCTGGGTCGGGCGGAGCGGAGTTCGCCGTCTTCCGGGGCTTAGCCCGAGTCCGAGCCCTGGGTCGGGTGGAGCGGAGTTCACCGTCTTCCGGGGCTTAGCCCGAGTCCGAGCCCTGGGTCGGGCGGAGCGGAGTTCGCCGTCTTCCGGGGCTTAGCCCGAGTCCGAGCCCTGGGTCGGGCGGAGCGGAGCTTCCTATGGCGCCTTTGGCAGGGCCTGACTGCCTGTCAGCCTCACTCTGTCAAGTGGCGCTGCAGTCGGAGTGGCGCAGGCGGCGCTGTCCTTCTGACAGACCGGTCAGTGGAGCGGCAAAGTGACGGCGGTCACTTCGGCTCTGCCGGGGGGCGCGCGTCAGGATAAAGGTGTCATGCCACCTTTGCGTTAAATGCTCCTGCGACTCGGTCGGTCGGCGCGGCGATTTAGTCAGGGTTGCTTCTTAGCGAAGGCAAGGCCTCGGGCGAGCCGGAGATGTGTCCACCGTTGGAGGGGGGCCTCGGGCGAGACGGAAATCCCTCGGGGTCGGCTGCCCTTGTCCGAGGCTAGGCTCGGGCGAGGCGTGATCGAGTCGCTCGTATGGACTGATCCCTGACTTAATCGTACCCATCAGGCCTTTGCAGCTTTATGCTGATGGGGGTTACCAGCTGAGAATTAGGCGTCTTGAGGGTACCCCTAATTATGGTCCCCGACAGTAGCCCCCGAGCCTCGAAGGGAGTGTTAGCACTCGCTTGGAGGCTTTCGTCGCACTTTTTTGCAAGGGGACCAGCCTTTCTCGGTTGCATTTTGTTCCGGTGGGTGCGCGCGAGCGCACCCGCCGGGTGTAGCCCCCGAGGCCTCGGAGGAGTGGTTTCACTCCTTCGAGGTCTTAATGCCTTGCGTAATGCTTCAGCTGGTCTGGTTGTTCCCTCATGCGAACTGGCCGTAGCCCGGGTGCACGGTCGGGGCCCAAGTTCTCGGGCTGGTATGTTGACGCTGTCAACGGTTTGGCTGGAGCCGGGTTTGCGAGAGCAGCCCCCGAGCCTCCGCACAGGGCGAGAGGGCGATCAGGGACAGACTCAGCTTTTTTACATACGCCCCTACGTCGCCTTTCCGCAAGGAGGAGGGGGGGAGAGCGCCATGTTACCCTCGATGGGCACCGAACATGGTGTCTCCGGTGAGCTGCAAGCGGGTAATCCGAGTGGACGTCCGTGCCCCGTTCGTTGGGGGTCGGCTAGGGGCCTAGAGGCACGCCCAAAAGTACCTGCGGGTGATCTGCCAGACCCGGTCCCCTGGCGACGGGGTCCGAGGGCTCGATGCCTCCCTCCGATGGGATTCCGTTACAGGATCGCTCCCGCTGGTCTCGGAAATGTCCTAGGGTACCTCGGGAGCACAGCCCGAGCCTTGGTTATGTATCGAACGTACCCCTGGTCATCCCTCGCTCGGCGTCTGAGGCGACTGTGAACCCTTCGGGGGCCAGCCTTCCAACCCCTGATCAGTAATGGGCGCGGAGCCCGAGTAGCCTGAGGCGGCAGTGGAGCCCTTCGGGGGGTCGGCCTTCGAACCTCTGACCAGTAGTGGGTGTAGGGCCCACGCGATCTGAGGCAGCTGTTGAACCCCTCGGGGGGCCAGCCTTCGAACCTCTGATCAGTAGGGGGGGCTCGGAGCCCGGTTCCTTCACAGGGAAGGATCCTTTTCGGGGTATCCCCCTTTCTCGGTCCCTGTTGCAAGAGATAGAGAAAGAGGAAAAAAGGAAAAGGATACGAAATCAAACGACGTGGCGTACCTTTTTTGGCGTGGTTATTACGGCGAAGGTGAAGCGTCGCCCGCTTCTCCTGCCAGAAGCGCCGCCTGTCCCGTCGCGGAGTTAATGCGACGGGGCGAGTGGTTGGCGGGGCGGCCGTTGCGCGTGCGCGAGCCGTTCGAGGAATGGATCACGGGCGCCCTGTCTTCACGCCATGAGAGGGGGTTCTCTTGCTGCCCCCGGATGGGACGTGAGCCTGGCCGACGACGCGACCGCTGCTCCCGCCCGCCTGCCACTGTCATTACTGCCGGCCCACTTTCGGCTGCATTGACCGTCGCGCCATGCTGGCGCTGCTGGGTCGTGCGCTGGCCGCTGGGTCGCCTCGAGTCGCGGCATTGGTTCCGCAACCGAAGAGGCGCGGTGGTGGCGCAAGTGGCGGTGCAGTTGCTTGTATGCAGCATCCGGCGCGCCGGTTGCATGACGCGTGGGCCTGGGCCTCCATGCCGGCGTGTTGGGAGTCGGAGAAGCGCGTCCACCTGGCGCGGTTGCATGCCGCCTGCATGGCTGCCCGCCCCTTCCGCCCGTTGGTCTGGGCAAAAGTGGGGGGTCGCTTGTAACCGCTGGGCGGTTGTGTGCGCCACGCGCGGCGGTTTGGCTTCTTCTGCTCTGAGCCGGTTTGCATGACATGCGGGACCCAGCCCCCGCGTCGCAGGGGAGGGCCTTGGAGCGTGTTGGAGAAGACTCAGCCCGTGACGTTTGGGGGCGCACGTAGGGAGAGTTGCCTTTAAAAGGAGGGCGATCCCTTTCGGAAGGCGACCATGTCTTCTCCCTCCCTTATGCATCGCGTCTTTCCACCTTCCAAGCCCCCGGATGGGGGGTACCTGCCGTCTTTTCGCCTCATCGTTGGAGGAACACAACTCCGTGGGAGTTGGTACCTTTCAGCCATCGTTCGGCTTCAAGGATTTTCATCATGCAGCCCGGCTGCTCCCCTCCGCTGGCGGTCACCCAAGATGGTGACCTCCAGCTTGATGGTGGGGAAAGCGAGCCGGGCTGCGGCCTCTGCCCCTCCCTCGGCCTCAAGGATTTTCGTCATCCAGGCCAAGATGGAGGATGAGGTGAGTCGGGGGACTGCCCCCGCGCGGGTCGGCTGCCCTTTTCTTCTCCTGGCGTCTGGGGGAGAATGGCATCCTCCAGTTTCGCGGAGACTTCCTCCAGCCATGCCGGGATAGGTGGGCCGCCGTCACTCGGCCAGGGCGCAGCACTACGCCCTCCGTCCGGACGACGGTCGCGCCGCGTACCGCGAGGGCGGCGCCCACGCCCTGGGCGGTTCTGACTAGGGCGAAGACCTGCCGGCGCGCTTCGAGGCGTCGGCAGCCGGAGATGGCTTCTCTACCGATGAGATTGCCAACTCCGCCAGTAGCCCTGGGTCTCCGTCTCCCGGCCTGAATGGCTGGCTCTCGTCCTCTGCGAGTGAGAGTCCTCCTGTCGTAACACCTGCCCCGAAGCCGCTGCCGAAGCTGCTTCGCCGCCCGGGGCGGGGGTGGTTGCCGCTGCTGCCGGATCGGGCGGCGGCGGGCCGCCCGTCGTTCCGCGATCGCTCCGCGGGTTCCCCAATCTTGTAAGATTGTTCGTACCCGCGGGGACGGAACCGGAGTTCCGTTTGTAATGGCACTTTGAATGCCAGGGTTTTTTGTTCATTGTGGCTGTCGAGGCCTGAACATGTATGTAATTTCGGCACGGAGCCGTGTTTTTTCCTCATTTTCGAGCACTAAGACTCGCCTGTTGATTATCTGAATCGCTTCACCAAGCATGAGTCGCCCCGTGTCAAGGTGTCGAGTGAGGTATCCGTATCCCGGAGGCATAGGAGTCCCTCGGCTCGATCGGCCTTGTTGTCTGAGGCTCCTCTAGCTTAGTTAAAGAGACCCCTTGGCCGCCCTTCAACGAGCCGAGGCCAGGGGTAGCGATATCAGCATGAACAGAGGCAGAGTTGGCTCGAAAATGAAAACCTGGTTGGTCGGAGCCTAGCCGGGTTGTCCATCAGTGGGACCGACGCCGGAGTTGATCAGCCGAGGCCTCGGATCGGGCTGGCGCCCTTGGAAGATGGTTGGCCAAGGCCCCAGGGGTAACCGGCCGAGCCGCCTGCTCGGGCCGGATTCCTGGAGAAGTCCCTGGACCGCGTCACCGTCCGAGGCTGGGTCGAACCTCGCTAAAGGTGTCGTCGATGCCGAGGGTGCTGCAGCCCCCTTCCAGCGTGAAGACCCGAGCCTGCAGGATCAGATTGTCTTGTAGCGTGTGCCTTCTGCGGCCGCCGAGGCCAGAACACACACCCTCGCTGCGTTGTAAAGCTGCGTCTCTTTTCCTCTTGTTTCGAGTATCTGGACTTTTTGTCGTTAACAGGGATGTTTGTGCGAGCGAGAGTTGCTTCTCGCGGAAGGTGATGAGTGAGGTATCCGTATCCCGGAGGCGTGGGAGTCCCTCGGCTCGGTCGGCCTTGCCGCTTACGCGTACTTTCACCCGTCCATGAGGCCCTGTCACCGACTCAGTCGAGAAGGCTCGAAGGATCGCTTCGGCAGAAGAGCTTCCGAACGTAAAGACTTGTTCGGTCCGCAGAATCACTTTATCCGAACGCGAGTTACTTATCACAGAAGGTGATGAGTGAGGTATCCGTATCCCGGAGGCGTAGGAGTCCCTCGGCTCGGTCAGCCTTGGCTGCTTACATGTACTCCGTCGTTTTCAGGATCCACTTTTCGAAGTAGTCAAAAAGCACGAAAGATATTCTGGTAAAAGAGATCTTTTTTCGAGGAAAATTTCGACGCAGAGGGGGTTCCCCCCCTTTTAGCCCCCGAGGGAGGGTCGGGCTTTGCCGAGGCGAGGCCGACCCTTCCTTGATGACTAAACTTTGCGTGGGTGCGAGGTATATGAATAACTTGAAAACATCTTAAGGGTAGAAGCGACGTAGCTGTTAGATGTTCCAAGCGTTGCCGTAGACCTCGCCTTGACTGTTGGCCAGCTTGTACGTTTCGGGCTTCAGAACTTTAGCGATGACGAATGGCCCCTCCCAGGGGGGCGTGAGCTTGTGCCTCCCTCGGGCGTCTTGCCACAACCGAAGCACCAGGTCGCCCACCTGGAGGTCTCGGGGCCGGACCCCTCAGGCGTGGTAGCGTCGCAGGGACTGCTGGTACTGCGCCGAGTGTAGTAAGGCCTTGTCCCGAGCTTCTTCCAGCTGGTCCAGCGAGTCTTCTCGGCTAATTTGGTTGCTTTGACCGTTGTAGGCCCTCGTCCTCGGGGAGCCGTATTCCAGGTCAGTGGGCAAGACGGCCTCGGCCCCATAGACCAGGAAGAACGGCGTGAAACCCGTGGCTCGGCTCGGCGTTGTCCTCAGGCTCCAGACCACCGAGGGGAGTTCCTTCATCCATCGCTTGCCGAACTTGTTGAGGTCGTTGTAAATCCGAGGCTTGAGCCCTTGTAGAATCATGCCGTTGGCACGCTCTACTTGCCCATTCGACATGGGATGAGCCACGGCGGCCCAGTCCACCCGGATGTGGTGATCCTCGCAGAAGTCCAAGAATTTTCTGCCGGTGAACTGGGTGCCGTTGTCGGTGATGATGGAGTTCGGGACCCCGAAGCGATGGATGATGTTGGTGAAGAACGCCACCGCCTGCTCGGACCTGATGCTGTTCAGAGGTCGGACCTCGATCCACTTGGAGAATTTGTCGATGGCGACCAGCAGGTGCGTGTAGCCCCCGGGCGCCTTCTGCAAGGGACCGACAAGGTCCAGACCCCACACAGCAAAGGGCCAGGTGATGGGTATCGTCTGCAGAGCCTGAGCGGGCAGGTGGGTCTGCTTCGCATAGAATTGGCACCCTTCTCAGGTGCGGACAATTCTAGTGGCGTCAGCCACCGCCGTTGGCCAGTAGAAGCCTTGCCGGAAAGCATTCCCGACTAGGGCTCGAGGCGCTGCGTGATGGCCGCAAGCCCCCGAGTGTATCTCTTGCAGGAGTTCTTGACCTTCGACGATGGAGATGCATCGCTGGAGGATGCCCGAGGGGCTGCGGTGGTAGAGCTCCTTCTCATCGCCCAGCAAGACGAACGACTTGGCGCGTCGCGTTACCCGCCGAGCCTCGGCTTGGTCGAGGGGTAGCTCTCCTTGGCGGAGATATTGCAGGTACGGGGTCTGCCAATTTTGATCAGGCGTGGCCCCGCTCTGCTCCTCCTCGACGTGCAGTGCCTCGCCCTCGGGGGCCGAGGGTACCTCGGGCTGAGCCGAGGGCGCCTCGGGCTGAGCCGAGGGTGCCTCGGGCTGGACCGAGGGTGCCTCGGGCTCGGGCGTGTCGTCGATCCTGATGGAGGGTTGATGCAGATCCCGGGAGAAGACGTCCGGGGGAATCGTTGTTCGCCCCGAGGCTATTTTTGCCAGCTCGTCCGCAGTCTCGTTGTAGCGCCGAGCGATGTGGTTAAGCTCGAGCCCGTAGAACTTGTCTTCCAGGCGCCGAACCTCATCGCAGTAGGCCTCCATCTTCGGGTCGCGGCAGTGGGAGTTCTTCATGACTTGGTCGATGACGAGCTGCGAGTCACCGCGGGCGTCGAGGCGTCTGACCCCTAGCTCGATGGCGATCCGCAACCCGTTGACCAGAGCCTCGTACTCAGCCACATTGTTGGACGCCGGGAAATGGAGGCGTAGCACGTAGCGTAGGTGTTTCCCGAGGGGCGAGATGAAGAGCAGGCCCACGCTGGCTCCCGTCTTCATCAGCGACCCGTCGAAAAACATGGTCCAGAGCTCCGGTTGGATCGGAGCCGTCGGTAGCTGGGTGTCGACCCATTCGGCTACGAAATCCGCCAATGCCTGGGATTTAATGGCCTTCCGAGGGGCGAACGAGATTGTCTCGCCCATGATTTCCACCGCCCACTTTGCAATCCAGCCCGAGGCCTCTCGGCACTGGATGATCTCCCCCAGGGGGAAGGATGACACCACAGTTACCGGATGAGACTCGAAGTAGTGTCGCAACTTCCGCCTCGTCAGGATCACTGCATACAGCAGCTTCTGGACTTGTGGGTAGCGAATCTTGGTCTCGGAGAGTACCTCACTGACGAAGTAAACTGGCCTCTGAATGGACAATGCATGCCCCTCTTCTTGCCTCTCGACCACAATCGCAGTGGTCGTGGCGACGTAGACCAAGAGGGCTTCTCCATCAGCTGGGGGCACCACGATAGGCGCCTTTGTGAGGAGCGCCTTCAGGTTCCCGAGAGCTTCCTCGGCCTCAGGGGTCCAAGCGAAACACTCGGCCTTCCTCAAGAGGCGGTACAGAGGCAGACCTCTTTCGCCGAGGCGTGAGATGAAGCGGCTCAGGGCCGCGAGACATCCCATGACCCTCTGTACGCCTTTTAAGTCCTTGATGGGCCCCATGCTGGTGATTGCTGCGATCTTCTCCGGCTTGGCTTCGATGCCCCGCTCGGAGACGATGAACCCCAAGAGCATGCCCCGGGGCACCCCGAAGACACACTTCTCGGGATTGAGCTTGACGCCTTTCGCTTTGAGACATCGGAATGTCACTTCAAGGTCGGAGAGGAGGTCGGAGGCCTTCCTTGTCTTGACTACGATGTCATCGACGTAGGCCTCGACTGTGCGACCGATGTGTTCGCCGAACACATGGTTCATGCACCGCTGGTATGTCACGCCCGCATTCTTCAAACCGAACGGCATGGTGACATAGCAGTACATGCCGAAGGGCGTGATGAAAGAAGTCGCGAGCTGGTCGGACTCTTTCATCCTGATTTGGTGATACCCTGAGTAGGCATCGAGGAAGGACAGGGTTTCGCACCCAGCAGTGGAATCCACGATTTGATCGATGCGAGGCAGAGGCTAGGGAACCTTCGGACATGCTTTGTTGAGACCAGTGTAGTCTACGCACATCCGCCATTTCCCCCCTTTCTTTCTCACAAGCACAGGGTTGGCAAGCCATTCAGGATGGAATACCTCTTTGATGAACCCTGCTGCCATTAGCTTGTGGATCTCTTCGCCTATCACTCTGCGCTTCTCCTCGTCGAATCGGCGCAGAGGCTGCCTGACGGGTCGGGCTCCGGCCCGAATATCCAGCGAGTGCTCGGCGACATCCCTCGGTATGCCGGGCATGTCCGAGGGACTCCACGCAAAGACGTCGGCGTTTGCGCGGAGAAAGTCGACGAGCACTGCTTCCTATTTGGGGTCGAGCCCGGAACCGATCCGGATCTGCTTGGAGGTGTCGCCATTGGGGTCGAGAGGGACGGCCCTGACCGTCTCCACTGGCTCGAAGTTGCCGGCATGACGCTTCACGTCTGGCACCTCTTTAGAGAGGCTTTCCAGGTCGGCGATGAGGGCCTCAGACTCGGCAAGGGCCTCGGCGTACTCCACGCACTCCACGTCGCATTCGAACGCGTGTTTGTATGTGGGGCCGACGGTGATGACCCCGTTGGGGCCCGGCATCTTGAGCTTCAGGTAGGTGTAGTTGGGGACGGCCATGAACTTCACGTAGCATGGCCTCCCCAGTACCGCGTGGTAGGTTCCTCGGAACCCGACCACCTCGAACGTCAAAGTCTCCCTTCGGAAGTTGGAGGGCATTCCGAAGCAGACGGGAAGGTCGAGTCGTCCGAGGGGCTGGACGCGCTTCCCGGGAATGATCCTGTGGAAGGGCGCAGCGCCTGCTCGGACGGAGGACAGATCGACGCGCAGGAGCCTGAGGGTCTCGGCGTAGATGATGTTGAGGCAGCTGCCCCCGTCCATCAGGACCTTGGTGAGCCTGACGTCGCCGACGATGGGGTCGACGACGAGCGGGTATTTCCCCGGGCTTGGCACGTGATCGGGGTGGTCAGCTTGGTCGAAGGTGATGGGCTTGTCGGACCATTCTAGGTAGACTGGCACCGCCACCTTCACCGAGCAGACCTCCCGGTGCTCTTGCTTGCGATGCTGAGCCGAGGCATTCGCCACATGCCCACCGTAGATCATGAAGCAGTCGCGGACCTAGGGGAACTCTCCTGCTTGGTGATCTTCCTTCTTGTCGTCGTCGCGGGTCCTGCCACCCTCTGCGGGTGGCCCGGCCCTGTGGAAGTGGCGCCGAAGCATGACGCACTCCTCGAGGGTGTGCTTGACGGGCCCCTGATGATAGGGGCACGGCTCCTTGAGCATCTGGTCGAAAAGGTTAGCACCTCCGGGGGGCTTCCGAGGGTTCTTGTACTCGGCGGTGGCGACAAGGTCCGCGTCGGCGGCGTCGCGTTTCGCTTGCGACTTCTTCTTGCCTTTCTTCTTGGCGCCGCGTGGAGTAGACGCCTCGGGAGCATCTTCCGATGGGCGGCCCTGGGGCTGCTTGTCCTTTCGGAAGATAGCCTCGACCGCCTCCTGGCCAAAGGCGAACTTGGTGGCGATGTCCATCAGCTCGCTCGCCCTGGTGGGGGTCTTCCGACCCAACTTGCTCACCAGGTCGCGGCAGGTGGTGCCGGCAAGGAACGCGCCGATGACATCTGAGTCGGTGATGTTGGGCAGCTCGGTGCGCTGCTTCGAGAATCGCCGAATGTAGTCCCGGAGAGACTCTCCCGGCTGCTGCCGGCAGCTTCGAAGGTCCCAGGAATTCCCGGGGCGCACGTACGTGCCCTGGAAATTGCCAGCGAAGGCTTGGACCAAGTCATCCCAGTTGGAGATCTGCCCCGGAGGCAGATGCTCCAACCAGGCGCGAGCAGTGTCGGAGAGGAACAAGGGGAGGTTGCGGATGATGAGGTTGTCGTCGTCCATTCCACCCAGTTGGCAGGCCAGGCGGTAGTCCGCGAGCCACAGTTCCGGTCTCGTTTCCCCCGAGTACTTTGTGATAGTAGTCGGGGGTCGGAACCGGGTCGGGAACGGCGCACGTCGGATGGCCCGACTGAAGGCCTGCGGACCGGGTGGTTCGGGTGAGGGACTCCGATCCTCCCCGCTGTCGTAGCGTCCCCCACGCCTGGGGTGGTAGCCTCGGCGCACCCTTTCGTCGAGGTGGGCCCGGCGGTCGCGACGATGGTGCTCGTTGCCGAGGTGGCCCGGGGCCGCAGGCGCGGTGTTGCGCGTGCGCCCGGTGTAGACCGAGGCTTCCCGCACGAATCGGGAAGTCGCGGCGTGACGTTCCGAGGGGTCCCTGCCTTCGGGAGGCAGAGCTTTCGGCCCGTCGGACCGCAGCGCCTTCCAGGAGATTCTTGAGCTCTCCCTGGATTCGCCGACCCTCGGTGGTTGATGGCTCCGGCATCGCGCGGAGGAGCATCGCTGCGGCTGCCAGGTTCTGACCGACCCCACTGGATGCGGGTGGCGGCCTGACCCTGACGTCGTTGGCGACGCGGTGCTGGAAACCCTGGGGCAGGTGACGTATTTCTCCGGCCGGGGGTTGGCCCGCCCATACCTGCCCGACGTCCCGGCGGATCGGCTCAAACGCTCCTGCTCCCTCGTCGAGCCTGGCCTGCGCCCCGCGGACTTGCTCGAGCTGTGGGTCATGACCCCCCACCAGAACGGGGACCACAGCTAGCTCCCACGGGATGTCAGCGCGAGGCACCGGCCTAGGGAGTTCACCGTCCTCCGGCATGCCGAGATGGTTGCCTTCGGAGGGATCCCCTAGCTCGATGTGGAAACATTCGCGGCTTGGGCCGCAGTCCTCGTCGTCGAGGCTGTGGCTACCGTCGGAACAGTCGGAGAGGCAGTAGTCACATGCGGTCATAAAGTCCCGCATGGCACTGGGGTTGCCAAATCCAGAGAAATCCCAACAGATGCTGGGATCGTCATCTTCCTCGGACCTAGAGGGCCCGTAGGTCGAGACGTCCGTCAACCGGTCCCAAGGCGACCGCATACGAAACCCCAGGGGGGTTGCACTCGCCTCAACAAGAGCGCCCGCCAAAGCAAGGTCGCTAGGTGGGTTGAGGCTGAGTCGAAATGACGTAGGATGGGAATCGGTCGGTACCTTTTGGTCGACGAGCAGCGACATAGTCACGTCGGGGACTGATTGCACCGTCGTCTTAGGTACGAGGGCGACGTCCTGCAAGCTCTCCGCGAGCGCGCTGGCGTCGTCCACTTGCTCAAGATTGGCGTGTCGCGGGAGATGGCGCTCGCCTCCATCTCAAACGCGAGGTCGACGCCCGACGCGCCCCCCGTTGGGGCGCTGGGGACGTCGATTCGCTCGACAGCCGACGAAACGCGGCCTCCCGCTTGGCCTTGGTTGCCCCGCCTCCTCCTCCGTTGGCGGGGGAGAGGACGGGGCGAGCTCGAATGTTGTTCTTCCACCACGCGGGGAAGATGTCGTCGATTCCGCCGCCGGTGGACGGGTTGTCGACCGCCATTGCCGTTGTCGCACGGCGGTGGAAGGAGTATCATGTCGTAGCTGCCGTCGAAGGACATGAACTCAAGACTCCCGAAACGGAGCACCGTCCCGGGCCGGAGAGGTTGCTGGAGACTGCCCATCTGGAGCTTGACGGGAAGCTGTTCGTCAACACGCAGCAGGCCCCTACCTGGCGCGCCAACTGTCGGCGTTTCGAGACCGGGGGGTCCCTAAGCCGACGAGTGAATGTGCCGCGTGCCCCAGCCCAGATGGGTCGAGCGCGTGGGTGAGCGCGAAGGGGGGAAGCGAGGTGGCCGGAGACGGGCGTGAGAGAGGTGGAAATCCCGCGGCCTTCGTGTTCGTCCCGCGCCCAGGTCGGGTGCGCTTGCAGTAGGGGGTTACAAGCGTCCACGCGGGTGAGGGAAGCGAGCGGCCCCAAGAGAGCGCCTGTCTCGTCCTCGCCCCCGCGCGGCCAACCTTCTCTAAGAAGGCCCTGGTCCTTCCTTTTATAGGCGTAAGGAGAGGATCCAGGTGTACAATGGGGGTGTAGCAGAGTGCTACGTGTCTAGCGGGGGAGAGCTAGCGCCCTAAGTACATGCCAATGTGGCAGTCGGAGAGATCTTGGCACCCAGCTGGTGTGGTGTCGTGGCTGTCGGAGGAGCGGCGGAGCTTGGCGGAGGGACAGCTGTCGGAGCGGTTGAGTCCTTGCTGACGTCCTCCTGCTTCCGTAAGAGAGCTGAGAGCCGCCGTCATCACAGAGCTTGCGGGGCGCCATCATTGCCTATATGGCAGAGCTAGCAAGATGGGACATCGGTCTTGTTCTCTGCGGCCCGAGTCGGTTCGGGGTAGAGTGATGATGGCGCTTCCTGCTGACGTGGCTGGCCTGCGCTCTAGGTTAGGCGTCATGGAGGCTCCTCCGAAGCCGGGGTCGAGTCTGTCTTCCGTGGCCGAGGCCGAGTCCGAGCCCCTGGGTCGGGTGAGGCGGAGGTCGTTCGGCAGAGGCCAGGGCGGAGTCCGAGCCCTGGGGTCGGGTGAAGCGGAGTTTGCCGTCTTCTGGGGCTGAGCCCGAGTCCGAGCCCTGGGTCGGGCGGAGCGAAGTTCGCCGTCTTCTGGGACTTAGCCCGAGTCCGAGCCCTGGGGTCGGGCGGAGCGGAGTTCGCCGTCTTCCGGGACTTAGCCCGAGTCCGAGCCCTGGGTCGGGCGGAGCGGAGTTCGCCGTCTTCCAGGGCTTAGCCCGAGTCCGAGCCCTGGGTCGGGCGGAGCGGAGTTCGCCGTCTTCCGGGGCTTAGCCTGAGTCCGAGCCCTGGGTCGGGCGGAGCGGAGTTCGCCGTCTTCCGGGGCTTAGCCCGAGTCCGAGCCCTGGGTCGGGCGGAGCGGAGTTCGCCGTCTTCTGGGGCTTAGCCCGAGTCTGAGCCCTGGGTCGGGCGGAGCGGAGTTCGCCGTCTTCCGGGGCTTAGCCCGAGTCCGAGCCCTGGGTCGGGCGGAGCGGAGCTTCCTATGGCGCCTTTGGCAGGGCCTGACTGCCTGTCAGCCTCACTCTGTCAAGTGGCGCTACAGTCGAAGTGGCGCAGGCGGCGCTGTCCTTCTGACAGACCGGTCAGTGGAGCGGCGAAGTGACGGCGGTCACTTCGGCTCTGCCGGGGGGCGCGCGTCAGGATAAAGATGTCAGGACACCTTTGCGTTAAATGCTCCTGCGACTCGGTCGGTCGGCGCGGCGATTTAGTCAGGGTTGCTTCTTAGCGAAGGCAAGGGCTCGGGCGAGCCGGAGATGTGTCCACCGTTGGAGGGGGCCTCGAGCGAGACGGAAATCCCTCGGGGTCGGCTGCCCTTGTCCGAGGCTAGGCTCGGGCGAGGCATGATCGAGTCGCTCGTATGGACTGATCCCTGACTTAATCGTACCCATCAGGCCTTTGCAGCTTTATGCTGATGGGGGTTACCAGCTGAGAATTAGGCGTCTTGAGGGTACCCCTAATTATGGTCCCCGACAGTGGCGTTTCCCAGTTGACTTTGGCGCCAAGGATGATCCTTAGTTTGTTTTATATTTATTCTTATTTTGTAATAAGACTTCCGCTATGTAATAAATACTCTATTGTTATTGTGAAATTTATCTCTAGACACTCTGTTATTATATATGTTGTCTTCTTTAGCGCATGTATGATATGCACCTGACTTTGTTCCTTAAAGCCCGGGTGTGACAAGTGGTATCAGAGGAAATGTTGACTGTAGGACGAAACCTAGATAGAAATGGACAAAACCCTTACCTACTTACCTTACTCTGATTCATTCTATACTTATCTTATCTTGATCCTGTCTCACCTTGTGTTGTCATACTCTGATTACTCTTATCTTTTCTACTCTAAGACAAGATGGATTTCACACCTTAGAATCCTACATTTATGACATTGTTAAGATGGTAGGAAACCTAAGACAAAATTTAAACTATTTTCTCTATTTAAAAATGTTGGTTGATTGTTCTGATGATAAATGTCTGATTTGCTTCTTAAAGAGATTCTTAAGATGGGCTCAAAATGAGTTCGGATTGAGAATCAAAAAGATTAGAAGCAATAATGGGACGGAGCTCAAGAACTCACAAATTGAAGGATTTCTTGAGGAGGAGGGCATCAAGCATGAGTTCTCTTCTCTCTACACACCTCAACAAAATGGTGTAGTGGACAGGAAGAATAGAACTCTATTGGACATGGCAAGAACCATGCTTGATGAGTACAAGACACCGGACCGGTTTTGGGCCAAGGCGATTAACACCGCCTGCTACTCCATCAACCGGTTATATCTTCACTGAATCCTCAAGAAGACATCTTATGAACTCCTCACTGGTAAAAAGCCCAATGTCTCATATTTTAGAGTTTTTTGGAGCAAATGATTTATTCTTATTAAAAGAGGTAGAAGTTCTAAATTTGCTCCTAAATCAGTAGAAGGCTTTTTACTAAGTTATGACTCAAACACAAGGGCATATAGAGTCTTCAACAAATCCACTGAATTAGTTGAAGTTTCTTGTGACATTGTGTTTGATGAAACTAATGGCTCCCAAGTGGAGCAAGTTGATCTTGATGAACTAGATGATGAAGAAGCTCCGTGCGTCGCTGTAAGGAACATGTCCATTGGTGGCGTGTGTCCAAATGAATCTGAGGAGCCCACACAAGCACAAGATCAACCATCATCTTCCATGCAATCATCTCCACCTACCCAAGACGAGGATCAGGCTCAAGATGATGAAGATGAAGATCAAGAAGATGAGCCACCTCAAGAGGAGGACATTGATCAAGGGGGAGATGAAGATAATGAAGACAAGGAAGATGATCAAGAAATAAGGGATGAAAGACCGCCACACCCAAGAGTCCACCAAGCAATCCAAAGAGATCACCCCATCCACTCCATACTTGGTGACATTCATAAGGGGGTAACCACTAGATCTCGGGTTGCACATTTTTGTGAACACTACTCGTTTGTGTCCTATATTGAGCCATACAGGATAGAGGATGCACTAAGAGATCCGGATTGGGTAGTGGCAATGCAAGAGGAGCTCACACGAGGAATGAGGTATGGCATTTAGTTCCACGCCCTAATCAAAATGTTGTAGGTACCAAGTGGGTATTCTGCAACAATCAAGATGAGCATGGTGTGGTGACAAGAAACAAAGCCTGACTTGTGGCAAAGGGATATTCACAAGTCGAAGGTTTGGATTTCGATGAAACTTATGCACCCGTAGCTAGGTTTGAATCAATTCGTATATTAATTGCCTATGCTACTTACCATGGCTTTAAGCTTTATCAAATGGACGTAAAAAGTGCCTTCCTCAATGGACCTATCAAGGAAGAGGTCTATGTTGAGCAACCTCCCAGCTTTGAAGATAGTGAGTATCCTAACCATGTTTATAAGTCCTCAAAGGCGCTTTATGGGCTCAAACAAGCCCCAAGAGCATGGTATGAATCCCTAAGAGACTTTCTTATCACTAATGGCTTCAAAGTCGGAAAGGCTGATCCTACTCTCTTCACTAAAACTGTTGCAAAAGACTTGTTTATCTACCAAATTTATGTTGATGATATTTGAAAGGGAATTAGGCTTACACCTATTTCCTAAACTAATTTTGGTGGTTGAATTGCCCAACACAAATAATTGGACTAACTAGTTTGCCCAAGTATATAAGATCTACAGGTACCAAAGGTTCACATAAGCCAATAAAAAGATCAAGAGAAAGGGTTCAAACAAAGGAGCAAAGAAAGAACCGAAGGCACCCTGGTCGGGTGCACCGGACTGTCCGGTGCCCCACCGGACTGTGTCCGGTGCACCACCGGATAGTGTCCGGTGCACCAGGGGACTTGAAGCCAAACTCCTCACCTTCGGGAAAATGCAGAGTCACTCCGCTATAATTCACCGGACAGTGTCCGGTGCCCCAAGGATGAAGAGACTCTGAACTCGTCGGCTTCGGGAATTCGCAACGGCTAGTCCACTATAATTCACCGGACATGTCCGGTGTACGCCGGACTGTCCGGTGTGACAACGAAGCAACGGCTACTTCAGGCGCCAACGGCTACCTGCAGTGCATTAAATGCGCGCCAGCGCGCGCAGAAGTCAGGCACGCCCATGCTGGCGCACCGGACACTCTGCAGTGCATGTCCAGTGCGCCACCGGACATCCAAGCGGGCCCAGCAGTCAGAGCTCCAACGGTCGGAACCCTAACGGCCTGGTGACGTGGCTGTTGCACCGGACATGTCCGGTGTGCACCGGACTGTCCGGTGCACCATACGACAGACAGCCTCCACCAAACGGCTAGTTTGGTGGTTGGGGCTATAAATACCCCCAACCACCCCACATTCAAGTCATCCAAGTTTTCCACTTCTCAACCACTTACAAGAGCTAGGCATTCAATTCTAGACACACTCAAGTGATCAAATCCTCTCCAATTCCACATAAGGCTTTAGTGATTAGCGAGAGAGATTTGTCGTGTTCTTTTGAGCTCTTGCGCTTGGATTGCTTCTTTTCTTTCTCACTTGTTCTTGTGATCAAAACTCAATTGTAACCGAGGCAAGAGACACCAATTGTGTGGTGGTCCTTGCGGGGAAGTTTTGTTCCCGGTTTGATTTGAGAAGAGAAGCTCACTCGGTCCGAGGGACCGTTTGAGAGAGGGAAAGGGTTGAAAAAGACCCGGCCTTTGTGGCCTCCTCAACGGGGAGTAGGTTTGCAAGAACCGAACCTCGGTAAAACAAATCCACGTGTCACACTCTTCACTCGCTTGCGATTTGTTTTGCGCCCTCTCTCTCGGACTCATTATTATTTCTAACACTGACCCGGCTTGTAGTTGTGATTAATTTTGTAAATTTCAGTTTCGCCCTATTCACCCCCCCCCCCCTCTAGGCGACTTTCAATTGGTATCAAAGCCTGGTGCTTCATTAGAGCCTAACCGCTCGAAGTGATGTCGGGAGATCACACCAAGAGGGAGATGGAGACCGGCGACAAGCCCACTACGAGTCATGGGAGCACTTCATCGGAAGAGTCCCGCACCAAGAGGAAGGAGAAGAAGAAGGACTCCTCCAACAAAGGAAAGGGGAAGGAGAAGAAATCTTCTTCCCACAAGTCGCATCGGAGGGGCGACAAGCACAAGAGGATGAGGAAAGTGGTCTACTACGAGACCGACTCTTCATCACCATCGACCTCTGACTCCGATGCGCCGTCCGTAACTTCTAAGCGCCAAGAGCGCAAGAAGTATAGTAAGATCCCCCTACGCTACCCCCACATTTCAAAGCGTACTCCTCTACTCTCCGTTCCATTAGGCAAACCACCGGTTTTTGACGGTGAAGATTATAATATGTGGAGTGACAAAATGAGGCACCATCTAACCTCACTCCACACAAGCATATGGAATGTTGTTGAGTTTGGTGTACAGGTACCATCCGTAGGGGATGAAGACTATGACTCGGACGAAGTGGCCCAAATCCACCACTTTAACTCCCAAGCAACCACTATACTCCTCGCCTCTCTAAGTCGAGAGGAGTATAACAAGGTGCAAGGGTTAAAAAGTGCGAAGGAAATTTGGGACATACTAAAGACCACGCACGAAGGAGATGAGGTGACAAAAATCACCAAGCGGGAGACGATCGAGGGGGAGCTCGGTCGCTTCATGCTTCACCAAGGGGAGGATCCACAAGCGATGTACAACCGCTTGAAGACCTTGGTGAACCAAGTGCGCAACCTCGGGAGCGAAAAATGGGATGACCATGAGATGGTCAAGGTTATTCTTAGATCCCTCGTATTTCTTAACCCTACACAAGTTCAATTAATTCGAGGTGATCCTAGATATAAGCTAATGTCTCCCGAGGAAGTTATAGGAAAATTTGTGAGCTTTGAGCTAATGATTAAAGGCTCAAAGAAAATCATCGAGCAAGGCACTTCCTCCACACCCGAGGCACAACTGGTCGCATTCAAGGCGACGAAAGAAAAGAAGGAGGAAGCTACTCCAAGTCGAACACCCATCGACACCTCCAAGCTTGACAACGAGGAGATGGCACTCATCATCAAGAGCTTCCGTCAAATCCTCAAGCAAAGGAGGGGGAAAGACTACAAGCCCCGCTCCAAGAAAGTATGCTACAAATGTGGTAAGCCCGGTCATTTTATTGCTAAATGTCCATTATCTAGTGATAGTGACAGGGGCGACGACAAGAAGGGGAGAAGAAAGGAGAAGAAGAGACACTACAAGAAGAAGGGCGGCGATGCCCACGTGTGCCGCGAGTGGGATTCCGAGGAGAGCTCCTCCGACTCCTCCTCCGACGAGGACGCCGCCAACATCGCCGTCACCAAGGGACTTCTCTTCCCCAACGTCGGCCACAAGTGCCTCATGGCCAAGGACGGCAAAAGGAAGAAGGTTAAATCCAAATCCTCCACTAAATATGAGTCCTCTAGTGATGATAATGCTAATGATGAGGAGGATAATTTGCGTACTCTTTTTGCCGACCTAAACATGCAACAAAAGGAAAAACTAAATGAGCTAATTAGTGCCATCCATGAGAAGGATGATCTCTTGGACTCCCAAGAGGACTTCCTAATCAAGGAGAACAAAAAGCATGTTAAGGTAAAAAATTCTTATGCTCTAGAGGTTGAAAATGTGAAAAATTATCTAGTGAGCTAAGCACATGTCATGACACTATTGCCAACCTTAGAAATGAAAATGCTAAACTTATCACTAAGGTTGATGCTAATATCTCAATTCCCAATCTTAGAGATGATAATGTTGATTTACTTTCTAAGATTGAAGAATTGAATATTTCTCTTGCTAGCCTTAAGATTGAAAATGAAAATTTGCTTGCTAAGGCTAAAGATCTTGATGTTTGCAATGTTACTATTTCCAACCTTAGAAGTGAAAATGATATACTACATGCTAAGGTTGTAGAATTAAAATCTTGCAGATCCTCTACATCTACCGTTGAGCATGTTTCCATTTGCACTAGATGTAGAGATGTTGATATTAATGCTATTCATGATCACATGATCGTAATTAAACAACAAAATGATCATATAGCAAAATTAGATGCTAAAATTGCCAAGCATAACTTAGAAAATGAAAAGTTTAAATTTGCTAGAAGTATGCTCTATAATGGGAGACGCCCTGGCATCAAGGATGGCATTGGCTTCCAAAGGGGAGACAATGTCAAACTTAGTGCCCCTCCTAAAAGATTGTCTAATTTTGTTAAGGGCAAGGCTCCCATGCCTCAGGATAACGAGGGTTACATTTTGTACCCTACCGGTTATCCCGAGAGCAAAATTAGGAGAATTCATTCTAGGAAGTCTCACTCTGGCCCTAATTATGCTTTTATGTATAAGGGTGAGACATCTAGTTCTAGGCAACCAACCCGTGCTAAGTTGCCTAAGAAGAAAACTCCTAGTGCATCAAATGATCATGACATTTCATTCAAAACTTTTGATGCATCATATGTGCTTACTAACAAATCCAGCAAGGTAGTTGCCAAGTTTGTTGGGGGCAAACACAAGGGCTCCAAGACTTGTGTTTGGGTACCCAAAGTTCTTGTTTCTAATGCCAAAGGACCCAAAACCGTTTGGGTACCTAAAGTCAAGAACTAAACTTGTTTTGTAGGTTTATGCATCCGGTGGCTCAAGTTGGATCATCGATAGCGGGTGCACAAACCACATGACGGGGGAGAAGAAGATGTTCTCCTCCTACGAGAAAAACCAAGATCCCCAACGAGCTATCACATTCGGGGATGGAAACCAAGGTTTGGTCAAAGGTTTGGGTAAAATAGCTATATCTCCTGACCATTCCATTTCCAATGTTTTTCTTGTAGATTCTTTAGATTACAATTTGCTTTCTGTTTCGCAATTATGTCAAATGGGCTACAACTGTCTATTTACTGATGTAGGTGTCACTGTCTTTAGAAGAAGTGATGATTCAATAGCATTTAAGGGAGTGTTAGAGGGTCAGCTATACTTGGTAGATTTTGATAGAACTAAACTCGACACTTGCTTAATTGCTAAGACTAACATGGGTTGGCTCTGGCACCGCCGACTAGCTCATGTTGGAATGAAGAATCTTCATAAGCTTCTAAAGGGAGAGCATATTTTAGGACTAACAAATGTTCATTTTGAGAAAGACAGGATTTGTAGCGCATGCCAAGCCGGGAAGCAAGTTGGCACTCATCATCCACACAAGAACATCATGACAAGTGACAGGCCACTGGAGCTCCTACACATGGATTTATTCGGCCCGATCGCTTACATAAGCATCGGCGGGAGTAAGTACTGTCTAGTTATTGTGGATGATTATTCTCGCTTCACTTGGGTGTTCTTTTTGCAGGAAAAATCCCATACCCAAGAGACCTTAAAGGGATTTTTGAGATGGGCTCAAAATGAGTTTGGCTTAAGGATCAAGAAAATTAGAAGCAACAACGGGACGGAGTTCAAGAACTCACAAATAGAAGGCTTCCTTGAGGAGGAGGGCATCAAGCATGAGTTCTCCTCTCCCTACACACCACAACAAAATGATGTAGTGGAGAGGAAGAATCAAACTCTATTGGACATGGCAAGAACCATGCTTGATGAATACAAGACACCGGATCGGTTTTGGGCCGAGGCAGTCAACACCGCCTGCTACGCCATCAACCGGTTATATCTACACCAAATCCTCAAGAAGACATCCTATGAACTCCTAACTGGTAAAAAGCCCAATATTTCATATTTTAGAGTTTTTGGTAGCAAATGCTTTATTCTTGTTAAGAGAGGTAGAAAATCTAAATTTGCTCCTAAAACTGTAGAAGGCTTTTTACTAGGATATGACTCAAACACAAGGGCATATAGAGTCTTTAACAAGTCCTCAGGACTTGTTGAAGTTTCTTGTGACGTTGTGTTTGATGAAACTAACGGCTCTCAAGTAGAGCAAGTTGATCTTGATGAGATAGGTGAAGAACAGGCTCCGTGCATCGCGCTAAGGAACATGTCCATTGGGGATGTGTGCCCTAAGGAATCCGAAGAGCCTCCACATGCACAAGATCAACCATCCTCCACCACACAAGCATCTCCACCAACCCAAAATGAGGATGAGGCTCAAGTTGATGAAGGAGAAGATCAAAGAGATGAGCCACCTCAAGATGACGGCAATGATCAAGGGGGAGATGCAAACGATCAAGATAAGGAGGATGAAGAACCAAGGCCGCCACACCCAAGAGTCCACCAAGCAATCCAACGAGATCACCCCGTCGACACCATCCTCGGCGACATTCATAAGGGGGTAACCACTCGATCTCGTGTTGCACATTTTTGTGAGCATTACTCTTTTGTTTCCTCTATTGAGCCACACAGGGTAGAGGAAGCACTTCAAGATTCGTATTGGGTGATGGTGATGCAAGAGGAGCTCAACAACTTCACTAGGAATGAGGTATGGCATTTAGTTCCACGTCCTAATCAAAATGTTGTAGGAACCAAGTGGGTCTTCCGCAACAAGCAAGACGAGCATGGTGTGGTGACAAGGAACAAAGCTCGACTTGTGGCCAAGGGATACTCCCAAGTCGAAGGTTTGGATTTCGGTGAAACCTATGCACCCGTAGCTAGGCTTGAGTCAATTCGTATATTATTAGCCTATGCTACTTACCATGGCTTCAAGCTTTATCAAATGGACGTGAAGAGTGCCTTCCTCAATGGACCAATCAAGGAAGAGGTCTATGTTGAGAAACCTTCCGGCTTTGAAGATAGTGAGTACCCTAACCATGTCTATAGGCTCTCTAAGGCGCTTTATGGGCTCAAGCAAGCCCCAAGAGCATGGTATGAATGCCTAAGAGATTTCCTTATTGCTAATGGCTTCAAAGTTGGAAAAGCCAATCCTACTTTATTCACTAAAACTCTTGACAATGATTTGTTTGTATGCCAAATTTATGGTGATGATATCATATTTGGGTCTACTAACGAATCTACATGTGAAGAATTTAGTAGGATCATGACACAAAAATTTGAGATGTCGATGATGGGGGGAGTTGAAGTATTTTCTAGGATTCCAAGTCAAGCAACTCCAAGAGGGCACCTTCATTAGCCAAACAAAGTACACTCAAGACATTCTAACCAAGTTTGAAATGAAGGATGCCAAGCCCATCAAGACACCCATGGGAACCAATGGGCATCTCGACCTCGACACGGGAGGTAAATCCGTCGATCAAAAGGTATACTGGTCGATGATTGGTTCATTACTTTATTTATATGCATCTCGACCGGATATTATGCTTTCCGTTTGCATGTGTGCAAGATTCCAAGCCGACCCTAAGGAATCTCACCTTACGGCCGTAAAACGAATCTTGAGATATTTGGCTTATACTCCTAAGTTTGGGCTTTGGTACCCTCGGTGATCCACATTTGATTTGATTGGTTATTCGGATGTCGATTGGGCGGGGTGTAAGATTAATAGAAAGAGCACATCGGGGACTTGCCAGTTCTTGGGAAGATCCTTGGTGTCTTGGGCTTCCAAGAAGCAAAATTCGGTCGCTCTTTCTACCGCCGAAGCCGAGTATATTGCCGCAGGCCATTGTTGCGCGCAATTGCTTTGGATGAGGCAAACCCTGCGGGACTATGGTTACAAATTAACCAAAGTTCCTCTTCTATGTGATAATGAGAGTGCAATCCGCATGGCGGATAATCCCGTTGAGCATAGCCGCACTAAACACATAGCCATTCGGTATCATTTTCTTAGGGATCACCAACAAAAGGGGGATATCGAGATTGCATATATTAATACTAAAGATCAATTAGTCGATATCTTTACCAAGCCACTAGATGAACAAACTTTTACCAAACTTAGGCATGAGCTCAATATTCTTGATTCTAGGAATTTCTTTTGCTAATTTGCACACATTGCTCATGAGTATACCTTTGATCATGTCTCTTTTCTATATGCTATGAGTAATGTGTTTTAAAGTGTATTTCAAACCAAGTCATAGGTATATTGAAAGGGAATTGGAGTCTACGGCGAAGACAAAGGCTTCCACTCCACTCTACTACTCATCCTTCGCCGTCGCTCCGCTTCACTCTCCGTCTTTGGTATAATCTTCACTCATATGTTTTATTTGCCAAAGGGGAGATAGTAGTTAGATAAGGGCTTATATCTCACTCAAAGTATCCGTTTTTGGCGATTCATGCCAAAGGGGGAGAAAGTATGAGCCCAAAGCAAAAGGACTGCACCACCACCCTAATTTTAAAATTAATGATTTTTCAATTGGAAAATTTCAAATTAGTATCTTATTGTGTTCTAAAAGGGGAGAAAGTAGTATTTTCAAAAATGATATCTTAAAACCCTCTTGAACACTAAGAGGAGAATTTATTGAGGGGGAGTTTTGTTTAGTCAAAGGAAAAGCATTTGAAACAAGGGGACAAAATTTCAAATCTTAAAAATGCTTCGCAAAATCTTATTCACTTGCCTTTGACTATTTGCAAAAAGACTTTGAAAAGGATTTACAAAAAGAATTTGCAAAACCAAAACTTGTGGTGCAAGCGTGGTCCAAAATGTTAAAAATAAAGAAACAATCCATGCATATCTAGTAGGTAATATTTATTGGCTCAATTCTAAGTAACCTTTGTACTTGCATATGCAAACTAGTTCAAATTCTGTACTTCTATATTTGCTTTCGTTTGTGTTGGCATCAATCACCAAAAAGGGGGAGATTGAAAGGGAATTAGGCTTACACCTATTTCCTAAACTAATTTTGGTGGTTGAATTGCCCAACACAAATAATTGGACTAACTAGTTTGCCCAAATATATAAGATCTACAGGTACCAAAGGTTCACATAAGCCAATAAAAAGATCAAGAGAAAGGGTTCAAACAAAGGAGCAAAGAAAGAACCGAAGGCACCCTGGTCGGGCGCACCAGACTGTCCGGTGCCCCACCGGACTGTGTCCGGTGCACCACCGGACAGTGTCTGGTGCACCAGGGGACTTGAAGCCAAACTCCTCACCTTCGGGAAAACGCAGAGTCACTCCGCTATAATTCACCGGACTGTCTGGTGTACACCGGACAGTGTCCGGTGCCCCAAGGATGAAGAGACTCTGAACTCGTCGGCTTCGGGAATTCGCAACGGCTAGTCCACTATAATTCACCAGACATGTCTGGTGTACACCGGACTGTCCGGTGTGACAACGAAGCAACGGCTACTTCAGGCGCCAACGGCTACCTGCAGCGCATTAAATGCGCGTCAGCGCGCGCAGAAGTCAGGCACGCCCATGCTGGCGCACCGGACACTCTACAGTGCATGTCCGGTGCGCCACCGAACATCCAGGTGGGCCCAGCAGTCAGAGCTCCAACGGTCGGAACCCTAACGACCTGGTGATGTGGCTGTCGCACCGGACATGTCTTGTGTGCACCGGACTGTCCGGTGCACCATACGACAGACAGCCTCCACCAAACGGCTAGTTTGGTGGTTGGGGCTATAAATACCCCCAACCACCCCACATTCAAGTCATCCAAGTTTTCCACTTCTCAACCACTTACAAGAGCTAGGCATTCAATTCTAGACACACTCAAGTGATCAAATCCTCTCCAATTCCACACAAGGCTTTAGTGATTAGCGAGAGAGATTTGTCATGTTCTTTTGAGCTCTTGCGCTTGGATTGCTTCTTTTCTTTCTCACTTGTTCTTGTGATCAAAACTCGATTGTAACCGAGGCAAGAGACACCAATTGTGTGGTGGTCCTTGCGGGGAAGTTTTGTTCCTGGTTTGATTTTAGAAGAGTAGCTCACTCGGTCCGAGGGACCGTTTGAGAGAGGGAAAGGGTTGAAAAAGACCCGGCCTTTGTGGCCTCCTCAACGGGGAGTAGGTTTGCAAGAACCAAACCTCGGTAAAACAAATCCACGTGTCACACTCTTCACTCGCTTGCGATTTGTTTTGCGCCCTCTCTCTCGGACTCATTATTATTTCTAACGCTGACCCGGCTTGTAGTTGTGATTAATTTTGTAAATTTCAGTTTCGCCCTATTCACCCCCCCCCCTCTAGGCGACTTTCAATATTATATTTGGGTCTACTAACAAGTCAACTTGTGAAGAGTTTAGTAGGATTATGATACAGAAATTCGAGATGCCTATGATGGGGGAGTTGAAGTATTTCCTTGGATTTCAAATCAAGCAACTCTAAGAAGGCACCTTCATCAACCAAACTAAGTACATTCAAGACATACTTATAAAGTTTGGAATCAAGAATGGCAAACCCATCAAGACACCCATGGGAGCTAATGGGCATCTCGACCTCGACACGAGAGGTAATTCCGTAGATCAAAAGGTATACCGGTCGATGATAGAATCTTTACTTTACTTATGTGCATCTCGACCGGATATTATGCTTTCGGTATGCATGTGTGCAAGGTTCCAGGCAAATCCTAAGGAAGTTCACCTTAGGGCCGTGAAAAGAATCATGAGATATCTAGTTTACACTCCTAAGTTTGGGCTTTGGTACCGCAAGGGATCCACATTTGATTTAATTGGATATTCCGATGCCAATTATGTAGGGTGTAAAATTGATAGAAAGAGCACATTAGGGACTTGTCAGTTTCTGGGAAGATCCCTGGTGTCATGGGCTTCAAAGAAACAAAACTCCGTAGCTCTTTCCACTGCCGAAGCCGAGTACATTGCCGCATGTCATTGTTGTGCGCAATTACTTTGGATGAGGCAAACCCTTAGGGACTATAGCTACAAATTGAGCAAAGTCCCTCTCCTATGTGATAATGAGAGTGCAATCTGTATGGTGGATAATCCTGTTGAACACAGCCGCACTAAGCACATAGACATCAGGTATCACTTTTTGTGAGATCACCAACAAAAGGGGGATATCGAAAAAGCTTATGTAAGCACCCACAACCAATTAGCCGATATCTTTACCAAGCCACTAGATGAGAAAACTTTTAGCAAACTTAGGAATGAGCTAAATATACTTGATTCTCGGAACTTTGATTGAAACATTGCACACATAGTCAATTTATATACCTTTGATCATGTCTCTTTCATTTGGTGCAAATGCATATTTCTTATTCTTCTTGTGCCAAGGCTAAGACTAACGTGCTTTCAAGTGCCTTTCTATACCTAGTCTTAGATTGAAAGGGAAATGGAGTATTCGGCAAAGAAAAGGCTTCCACTCCAACTCTGACAGTATCATTTACCCTTTGTCGTTGCTCATGTAACTCTCATTTAGGTATGACCCTTCACTCATACTTGTTTTACCATTTGGGAGAAAATATTAGGCCCCAAAGGGGAGAAAATACAAAAAGGGCTCTCAAGTTCTCCATTTTTGGCGATTAATGCCAAATGGGGGGGGGAGTATTAAGCCCAAAGCGAAAGGACCGCACCACCATTTCAAAATTTTCACTCATGTCTATTTCAATTGGTATTTGAGTTAGCCTCAAAATGAATTTTCAAAGTGGTATCTAATTTACAATTGGTATCTTTTGAGTCAATTTTCAATTAGTATCTTACTCGGTTTCAAAGTATCAAGTTAGTATGAAAAAAATTCAATTGATATAATATCACTTGGTATCTATTTCAAAAACCCTCTTGAAAGATAAGGGGAGAATTCATTTAGGGGGAGCTTTTAGTTAGTCAAACGAAAAGCATCTGAAATAGGGGGAGGAATTTCAAATCTTAAAATGCTTCTTGCAATCTTATTCCTATACCTTTGACTAGTTGCAAAAGACTTTGAAAGGATTTTTCCAAAGTATTTGCAAAAACAAACAAGTGGTGCAAATGTGGTCCAAAATGTTAAATAAGAGAAAAGCAATCCATTCATATGTATAAAGTCTTTCATTGGTTTAATTCCAAGTAACCTATGCACATCTATCTCAATTGCAAACTAGTTACATTTCTACACTTCATATTTTCTTTGGTTAGTGTTGCCATCAATCACCAAAAAGGGGGAGATTGAAAGGGAAATAGACTTAACCATTTCCTATAATCGATTTTGGTGGTTGACGTCCAACACAAACCACGTGGACTAACTAGTTTGCCTAGATATCATTTATCTCAGGTGCATAAGGTTCAACACAAACCAAGAAAGGAATCATGTTAGGGACACAATCAAAAAATGGAGCAAAGGACTTGAGTGTGCTGAATTTCGGCGCATCGGACACTGTCTGGTGCACCAGGCCCGTGTTGAATCAAACCAGCCACTCTCGGGAATTCTAGGGGCAGCCTCCGTTATAATTCACCGGACTATCCGGTGAGCCAGCGGAGCAACGGCTCCCTGCGCGCCAACGGTTGTATGACACGATGAACAGTGATGAACAGTGCCGCGACAGAAGTCAGAGCACAGAAGTCAGAGGTCACAAGACTGTCCGGTCTGCACCGGACTGTCCGGTGCAGCAAAAAGACAAACGGCTCCAACAGTCAATAGCTCCAAACCCTAACGGACACGCTGACGTGGCACGCACCGAACAGTGAACAGTGACTGTCCGGTGCGCCACCAGACTATCCAGTGCGCCCATCGCCAGCAACGGCTAGGAAGTGGTTGGGGGCTATAAATACCCCCCCCCCCCCCAACCACCTCATTCAAAGCCATTGAAAGGGAAATGTGCCCTTGGGCCATTTCTAAGTATTTTGGTGATTTAGTGTCCAACACACGTGCTTAAGTGTCAATACATGCCAAGTGACGGACTAAGTGCAAATCAAGATTAAAGGTATGTTTCTAGACTTAGTGCATTGTTTTGAAAGCTAATGTATTGTGTCTAAGTGCTGGAAACAGGAAAAATCTCTTTGGAAAGGAGATAGCTTTGTTCAGCCAAAGTCAGCTCAGTCTGGGTGCACCGGACTGTCCGGTGGTGCATCGGACAGTGTCCGGTGCGCCAAGCTGACTCGGGCGAACTGGCTGCTCTCGGGTTTCGTCGGTGACGTACGGCTAAAATTCACCGGACTGTCCGGTGCGCCAACGGTCGGCCGGGCCAACAGTCGGTCGCGTAATCCGCGCGCGACGCGTGGCCGAGCCAACGGTCAGAAGGGGGCACCGGACTGTATGGTGTGCACCGGACAGTGTCCGGTGCGCCAACGGCTCTGAATCTGCAATGGTCGGCTTCACCAAATAAGGAAAGAGATCCGCACCGGACAGTGTCCGGTGGTGCACCGGACTGTCCGGTGCGCCAGGCGATAGAAGGCAAGAATTGCCTTCCTGGAATGCTCTCAACGGCTCCTAGCTGCCTTGGGGCTATAAAAGGGACCCCTAGGCGCATGGAGAAGAATACCAAGCATTCTCTAAGTCTTCCTAAGCACCAAGACTTCAATTCCGCGCATTCGATTCTTTGTGATAGCAACTAGAGCTCCGTTTGAGTAGAGAACTCTTTGAGTTGTGTTGAGAGCTCGTGTTGTGACTTGTGTGTGTGTGTTGCTCTGATTTTGTGTCTTGTGTGTGTTGCTCATCCCATCCTTACTTCTATGCTTCTTTGTGAACATCTTTGTAAGGGCGAGAGGCTCCAAGTTGTGGAGATTCCTCGCAACCGGGATATAGTAAAGTGAAAGCAAAACACCGTGGTATTCAAGTGGGTCTTTGGACCGCTTGAGAGGGGTTGAGTGCAACCCTCATCCGTTGGGACGCCACAACGTGGAGTAGGCAAGTATTGGACTTGGCCGAACCACGGGATAAACCACTGTGCCATCTCTGTGTTGATCTCTTTGTGGTTATTGTGTTTTGCTAAGACTCCTCTCTAGCCACTTGGCCTTATTGTGCTAACTCCTAATCAAGATTTTGTGGCACTAAGTTTCAAGTTTTACAGGATCATCTATTCACCCCCCCCCCCTCTAGGTGCTCTCAATTGGTATTAGAGTCGTTCTCTTCAAGAAAGGGACTAATCGCCCGAAGAGATGGATCCTAAGGGCAAGAGGATGGTGGTCAATGATAAGGAGAAAGAGTCCTTCGTCAATGATCCAAAGGATGACAAGCCTACTGACTCGGGGTCAGGCTACAAAAGAAAAGACGGGAAGAAGAAGAAAACGAAGCGCATCAAGGAGATCATCTACTACGACGACAGCGACGAGTCCTCTTCTTCCCAAAAGGACAACGACGACAACGACTACGAGAAAAAGAAACCGGTCAATTCGAACTTTTCTTTTGATTACTCTCGTATTCCGCAAAGTACCAATGCTCATTTACTCTCCATTCCACTTGGTAAACCTCCTCACTTTGATGGAGAGGACTACGGATTTTGGAGTCACAAAATGCATAGTCACTTGTTCTCTCTCCATCTAAGCATATGGGAGATAGTAGAGAGTGGAATAAAATTTGATAGTACTGATAGTCCCATGTTCATTAATGAGCAAATTCACAAGAATGCACAAGCTACTACTGTTCTTCTAGCTTCATTGTGCAGGGACGAATACCATAAGGTGAGCGGCTTGGATAACGCCAAGTAGTTTGGGACACCCTCAAGATCTCACATGAGGGGAACGACGTCACCATGCTCACCAAGATGGAGTTGGTGGAGGGCGAACTTGGGAGATTCGCAATGATCAGGGGCGAGGAGCCAACCCAAACGTACAACCGTCTCAAGACCCTCGTCAACAAAATAAGGAGCTATGGAAGCACGCGATGGACGGATCACGACGTCGTCCGCCTAATGCTAAGGTCTTTTACCGTCCTTGATCCACATCTTGTGAACAATATTCGTGAGAATCCTAGGTACACCAAGATGTCGCCCGAGGAGATACTTGGAAAGTTCGTAAGCGGGCGGATGATGATCAAGGAGGCTAGATACATTGATGATGCGTTGAATGGCCCAATCCAAGAGCCTCAAACCATTGCTCTCAAAGCAACGAGGAGCAAGGAGGCGCTACCTAGCAAGGTGGCGCAAGTTGAGGCGACCGGGCTTAATGATGAAGAAATGGCCCTCATCATCAAGTGTTTCAAGACGGCGCTAAAGGGTCGCAAGGGGCATCCCAACAAGAACAAGACAAAGGGGAAGCGCTCATGCTTCAAATGTGGTAAGATTGGTCATTTTATCGCTAATTGTCCCGATAATGATAGTGACCAGGAACAAGGGAACAAGAGGGAAAAGAAGAAGACTTACAAGAAGGCTAAGGGCAAGGCACACCTTAGCAAGGAGTGGGACTCGGATTGTTCGTCGTCCGACTCCGACAACGAAGGACTCGCCGCCACCGCCTTCAACAAATCGTTCCTCTTCCCCAACGAGCATCACACCTGCCTCATGGCAAGGGAAAAGAAGGTAAGCACTCGTGATACAAGTACTTACGCTTCCTCAAGTGATGAAGAATCTAGCGATGATGAAATAGACTATTCATGTTTATTCAAGGGCCTAGATAGAACTAAGGTTGATAAGATCAATGAATTAATTGATGCCTTGAATGATAAGAATAGGTTATTAGAAAAGCAAGAGGATCTTTTGTATGAAGAACATGATAAGTTTGTAGAGGCACAAAAATCCCTTGCTTTAGAAATTAAAAGGAATGAAATGCTCTCTTGTGAATTGTCTACATGCCATGACTCTATTTCTAGCTTAAAGAGCATAAATGATGATTTGAATGCTAAGTTAGAAATAGCTAATAAATCAACATCTTGTGTAGAACATGTTGCAATTTGCAATAGGTGTAAAGATTTTAATGTTGATGCTTGTAGTGAACACCTAGTTTCAATTTCTAAATTGAATGATGAAGTGGCTAGTCTTAATGCCCAACTTAAGACTAGCAAGAGTGAATTTGATAAAATAAAATTTGCAAGGGATGCCTACACGATTGGTAGACACCCCTCAATTAAGGATGGTCTTGGCTTCAAGAGGGAAGTCAAGAACTTAACAAGCCATAAGGCTTCCATCTCCGCCAAGGAGAAAGGGAAGGCTCCTATGGCTAGTAGTACTCACAAGAACCATGCTTTCATATATCATGATAGGAGACATTCTAGGAATGCTTATAGAAGTTATGATGCTTTTGATTCTCATGCCATGTTTGCTTCTAGTTCTTCTATTATGCATGATAGAAATTTGGCTAGGAAAAATGCTATGCCTAGAAGAAATGTTGTTCATGTTCCTAGAAAAGTAAACAATGAACCTTCTACAATTTTTCATACTTGCAATGCTTCCTTTGCTATTTGTAGAAAGGATAAGAAGGTGATTGCTAGGAAGTTAGGGGCAAGATGCAAGGGAGATAAAACTTGCATTTGGGTCCCTAAGACCATTGTGACTAACCTTGTAGGACCCAACAAGAGTTGGGTACCTAAAACCCAAGCCTAAATTTGCCTTGCAGGTTTATGCATCCGGGGGTTCAAGCTGGATTATCGACAGCGGATACACAAACCACATGATGGGGGAGAAGAAGATGTTCACCTCCTACGTCAAGAACAAAGACTCCCAAGACTCAATCATATTCGGTGACGGGAATCAAGGCAAGGTAAAAGGGTTAGGAAAAATAGCTATTTCATCTGAGCACTCCATTTCCAATGTGTTTTTAGTTGAGTCGCTTGGATATAACTTGTTGTCTATGAGTCAGCTTTGTAATATGGGATATAACTGCTTATTCACAAATGTAGATGTGTCTGTCTTTAGAAGAAGTGATGGTTCATTAGCTTTTAAGGGTGTATTAGACGGGAAACTCTATTTAGTTGATTTTGCAAAAGAGGAGGCCGGTCTAGATGCATGCTTAATTGCTAAGACTAGCATGGGCTGGCTGTGGCATCGCCGTTTACCTCATATGGGGATGAAGAACCTTCACAAGCTTCTAAATGGAGAACACGTGATAGGTCTAACTAATGTAACTTTCGAAAAAGATAGACCTTGTGCAGCTTGTCAAGCAGGTAAACAGGTGGGAAGCTCTCATCATACCAAAAATGTGATGACCACATCAAGACCTTTGGAGTTGCTGCATATGGACCTCTTCGGACCCGTCGCCTATCTAAGCATAGGAGGAAGTAAGTATGGTCTTGTTATAGTTGATGATTTTTCCCGCTTCACTTGGGTATTCTTTTTGCAGGATAAATCTGAAACCCAAGGGACCCTCAAGCGCTTCCTAAGAAGAGCTCAAAATGAGTTTGAGCTCAAGGTGAAGAAGATAAGGAGCGACAACGGGTCCGAGTTCAAGAACCTTTAAGTGGAGGAGTACCTTGAGGAGGAAGGGATCAAGCACGAGTTCTCCGCTCCCTACACACCACAGCAAAATGGTATGGTAGAGAGGAAGAACAGGACGCTCATAGATATGGCAAGAACGATGCTTGGAGAGTTCAAGACCCCCGAGCGGTTTTGGTCGGAAGCCGTGAACACGGCTTGCCACGCCATCAACCGGGTCTACCTTCACCGCCTCCTCAAAAAGACTTCGTATGAGCTTCTAACCGGTAACAAACCCAATGTGTCTTACTTTCGTGTATTTGGGAGCAAATGCTATATTCTAGTGAAGAAAGGTAGAAGTTCTAAGTTTGCTCCCAAAACTGTAGAAGGGTTTTTGTTAGGTTATGACTCAAATACAAAGGCGTATAGAGCCTTCAACAAATCATCGGGTTTGGTTGAAGTCTCTAGCGACGTTGTATTTGATGAGACTAATGGCTCTCCAAGAGAGCAAGTTGTTGATCTTGATGATGTAGATGAAGAAGACGTTCCAACGGCCGCAATACGTACCATGGCGATTGGGGAAGTGCGGCCACAGGAACAAAAGGAGCAAGATCAACCCTCTTCCTCAACAATGGTGCATTCCCCAACTCAAGATGATGAACAGGTCCACCAAAAGGAGGCGTGTGATCAAGGGGGAGCACAAGATGATCATGTGATGGAGGAAGAAGCACAACCGGCACCTCCAACCCAAGTTCGAGCGATGATTCAAAGGAATCATCCGGTCGACCAAATTTGGGTGACATTAGCAAGGGAGTAACTACTCGTTCTAGATTAGTTAATTTTTCTGAGCATTACTCCTTTGTCTCTTCTATTGAGCCTTTCAGGGTAGAAGAGGCCTTGCTAGATCCGGACTGGGTGTTGGCCATGCAGGAAGAGCTCAACAACTTCAAGAGAAATGAAGTTTGGACACTGGTGCCTCGTCCCAAGCAAAATGTTGTGGGAACCAAGTGGGTGTTCCGCAACAAACAAGACAAGCACGGGGTGGTGATAAGGAACAAGGCTCGACTTGTGGCAAAAGGTTATGCCCAAGTTGCAGGTTTGGACTTTGAGGAGACTTTTGCTCCTGTGGCTAGGCTAGAGTCCATTCGTATTTTGCTAGCATATGCCGCTCACCATTCTTTCAGGTTGTTCCAAATGGATGTGAAGAGCGCTTTCCTCAACGGGCCAATCAAGGAGGAGGTGTACGTGGAGCAACCCCCTGGCTTCGAGGATGAACGGTACCCCGACCACGTATGTAAGCTCTCTAAGGCGCTCTATGGACTTAAGCAAGCCCCAAGAGCATGGTATGAATGCCTTAGAGACTTTTTAATTGCTAATGCTTTCAAGGTTGGGAAAGTCGATCCAACTTTATTCACTAAGACTTGTGATGGTGACTTATTTGTGTGCCAAATTTATGTCGATGACATAATATTTGGTTCAACTAACCAAAAGTCTTGTGAAGAGTTTAGCAGGGTGATGACTCAAAAGTTTGAGATGTCGATGATGGGCGAGTTGAACTACTTCCTTGGGTTCCAAGTGAAGTAACTTAAGGACGGCACCTTCATCTCCCAAACGAAGTACACGCAAGACTTGCTAAAGAGGTTTGGGATGAAGGACGCCAAGCCCGCAAAGACTCCGATGGGAACTGACGGACACGTCGACCTCAACAAAGGAGGTAAGTCCGTTGATCAAAAAGCATACCGGTCCATGATAGGTTCTTTGCTTTATTTATGCGCTAGTAGACCGGATATTATGCTTAGTGTATGCATGTGTGCTAGATTTCAATCCGATCCAAGGGAGTGTCACTTAGTGGCTGTGAAGCGAATTCTTAGATATTTGGTCGCTACGCCTTGCTTCGGGATCTGGTATCCAAAGGGGTCTACCTTTGACTTAATTGGATATTCAGACTCTGATTATGCTGGATGTAAGGTCGATAGGAAGAGTACATCAGGGACGTGCCAATTCTTAGGAAGGTCCCTAGTGTCATGGAGTTCTAAGAAACAAACCTCTGTTGCCCTATCCACCGCTGAGGCCGAGTATGTTGCCGCAGGACAGTGTTGCGCGCAACTACTTTGGATGAGGCAAACCCTCTGGGACTTTGGCTACAATCTGAGCAAAGTCCCACTCCTATCTGACAATGAGAGTGCTATCCGCATAGCGGATAATCCTGTTGAGCACAGCCGCACAAAGCACATTGACATCCGGCATCACTTTTTGAGAGACCACCAGCAAAAGGGAGATATCGAAGTGTTTTATATTAGCACCGAGAACCAGCTAGCCGATATCTTTACCAAGCCTTTAGATGAGAAGACCTTTTGCAGGCTGCGTAGTGAACTAAATGTCTTAGATTCGTGGAACTTGGATTGATTTATAGCATACATGTGTTTATGCCTTTGATCATGTTCCTCATGCATTTTGTTGTTTACTTATGGTGCTCAAGTTGTACAAACACTCCCCGGACCTCGCAAGTCCTTTTGCAAGTGATGCACATATTTAGGGGGAGATATGCTACAACTTGACCCTTTGAGACTAACCGTGTGCTTGAGCTTGCTTGCTTTAGTCTCAAAGGTGGATTGAAAGGGAAAGGTGGACTTGGACCATGCAAGACTTCCACTGCACTCCGATGAGAGGGTAACTTACTCCAAGTCCATCTCAATATCCTTATTGCCTTGGTACTATTATTTGAAGATTTCGGTGAGGCAATGGGGTTTAAGGGCCAAGATTGATCCTGTTTTGGTGCTTGATGTCAAAGGGGGAGAAAACAAGGCCAAAGCAAAAAAATGGATCAGCTACCACTTGAGAATTTTGAAAATAGTAGAATAGAGCTTTTGGTTTGTCAAAACTCTCTTGCTGTCTCTTTTGTCAAAAGTTGGCCTCTTATGGGGAGAATAGATGATTATGGGAAAAAGGGGGAGTTTTCGAAATCTTTGATCAATTTATCTTGGAACAACTCTTTTTCTGTCTCAACAAGTGTGTTTGACTTAGAGATAGGAAATTGAGGTTGATTTGCAAAAACAAACCAAGTGGTGGCAAAGTATGATCCAAATATGCCAAAGTTGAATTAAAACCAATTTGTGTTCTCATTTCCATTGATGTTGCACTTTTTTAGTTGCTTTTTGTTGTGTTGGCATAAATCGCCAAAAAGGGGAGATTGAAAGGGAAATATGCCCTTGGGCCATTTCTAAGTATTTTGGTGATTTAGTGTCCAACACATGTGCTTAAGTGTCAATCTATGCCAAGTGACGGACTAAGTGCAAATCAAGATTAAAGGTATGTTTCTAGACTTAGTACATTGTTTTGAAAGCTAATGTATTGTGTCTAAGTGCTGGAAACAGGAAAAATCTCTTTGGAAAGGAGATAGCTTTATTCAGCCAAAGTCAGCTCAGTCTGGGTGCACCGGACTGTCCGGTGGTGCACCGAACAGTGTCCGGTGCGCGAAGCTGGCTCGGGCGAACTGGCTGCTCTCGGGTTTCGTCAGCGACGTACGGCTAAAATTCACCGGACTGTCTGGTGGTGCACTGGACTGTCCGGTGCGCCAACGGTCGGCCGCGTAATCCGCGCGCGACGCGTGGCCGAGCCAACGGTCAGAAGGGGGCACCGGATTGTCCGGTGTGCACCGGACAGTGTCCGGTGCGCCAACGGCTCTGAATCTGCAACGGTCGGCTTCGCCAAATAAGGAAAGAGATCCACACAGGACTGTCCGGTGGTGCACCGGACTGTCCGGTGCGCCAGGCGACAGAAGGCAAGAATTGCCTTCCTGGAATGCCCTCAACGGCTCCTAGCTGCCTTGGGGCTATAAAAGGGACCCCTAGGCGCATGGAAAAGAACACCAAGCATTCTCTAAGTCTTCCTAAGCACCAAGACTTCAATTCCGCGCATTCGATTCTTTGTGATAGCAACTAGAGCTCCGTTTGAGTAGAGAACTCTTTGAGTTGTGTTGAGAGCTCGTGTTGTGACTTGTGTGCGTGTGTTGCTCTAATTTTGTGTCTTGTGTGTGTTGCTCATCCCATCCTTACTTCCGTACTTCTTTGTGAACATCTTTGTAAGGGCGAGAGGCTCCAAGTTGTGGAGATTCCTCGCAACTGGGATATAGTAAAGTGAAAGCAAAACACCGTGGTATTCAAGTGGGTCTTTGGACCGCTTGAGAGGGGTTGAGTGCAACCCTCGTCCGTTGGGATGCCACAACGTGGAGTAGGCAAGTATTGGACTTGGCCGAACCACAGGATAAACCATTGTGCCATCTCTGTGTTGATCTCTTTGTGGTTATTGTGTTTTGCTAAGACTCCTCTCTAGCCACTTGGCCTTATTGTGCTAACTCCTAATCAAGTTTTTGTGGCACTAAGTTTCAAGTTTTACAGGATCACCTATTCACCCCCCCCCCTCCCTCTAGGTGCTCTCAGCCATCCAAGCATTCTGAGTTTCTCATTCATTGCAAGAGCAAAGTGCAACACTCCAAGACACAATCAAAGTAATCAATCCACTAAAAGTTCCCAAAATCAATGCTAGTGCTTAAGGGCTTGTGAGAGGATTATTTGTGTTCTTTTGTTGCTCTTGTCGCTTGGGTTGCCTTCTTCCTTTCTCATTCCATTTCTCAAGTGCTTTGTAAAGCTAAGCAAGAGACACCAAGTGCTTGGTGGTCCTTGCGGGGTCTTAGTGACCCGTGTGATTAAGGAAAGGCTCACTCGGTCTAAGTGACCGTTTGAGAGAGAGGGAAAGGGTTGAAATAGACCCGGCCTTTGAGGCCTCCTCAACGGGGACTAGGTTCTTTGGAACCGAACCTCGGTAAAACAAATCACCATGTCTACTCGCTTTGATTCTCGCTTGATTTGTTTGCCATCTTTCCTCTCTCTAATGTTTCCTTGCTAGCATTGATTTGAGTTTGCTCCCATATATCATCCGCATCCTTTGAGCAACTCTTAGCAAGAGAAACAATCTTTCGGACTCGAAATTAATTCTAACGCTACCCCGGCCTTAGTGTGTGTTTAAGTTTATAAATTTCAGGTTTTGCCTATTCACCCCCCCCCCCCTCTAGGCGACTTTCACCCTGGAAATTTCTGACGAAGATTTCCTCGAGGTTAGCCCAATTTTGGATACACCTGAGTCTCAGGTTCTCGAGCCATGCTCATGACGAATCTACCAAATATAGGGAGAGGTTCAGATTATGAAGTTGATGCAGTCCGCCCCTCCTGCCTAACATACCAGCAAGTATCTCCCAGCCATAGGCTAGGATTTGATTCCCTAGAGTACTTCGCGATGTTGGCGTGGACCCTATACCATTGCAATACTGGCGCCCGGAGGATGTGGCGGCTAAAGGACCACGGTGGGGGCTCAAACTTCGGTCCTCATCGGGGTTGAAGTAGCCTCTGCGGTGCTGGTTGTACCGATGGTCGTTGTACGATCCCTTTCGCATCCCCTCTGTTAGAAATATGCCCTAGAGATAATCATAGAGATGAGCATATTTCTTTGTATCCATGATATATATATATTGCTTAATTGAATATCCATGGAAGGCACCTTATATTGATTAGCAATTATGTGAATTGTTTGTGAGATTCTTTACTTATATGGTTATTCTAAATGATGTCCCTAGTCAGAGTCGATGACTAGCACATGTATTACCTGATGACTACATTTCACAAGTCATGAACATGGAGATGTTAAACTAATAATGTGGGCGCATGTATGACATGAGGCTGGACCGACCCAACGTGAGATATTGTAATATAGTTCTCTTTTTGCAACATGAATACTGTATCCTTAGACCTGAGATTGTCGCATGTTCTCAAGATGTGAATTGACTTACTTAGGGACTATCAAACGCTATTCCGTAACTGGGTAGTTATAAAGGTAGTTTTGGGTTTGTCAGGAAGCACGCTGTGAGGCATGGTCAGTCAAGATGGAATTTGTCCCTCTCTTTGTGAGAGAGATATCTCTGGGCCCCTCGAGTGATTGGATCAAGAAATGCATGGCCATGCTAGGGTTAAGAGTTAACCATTGAAAGGATTCCAATTCACAGTATCGAGAAAGAGAGGTCAGCTTAGAGCCAGACCAAATATCGTGAGACAAAGGGAACAGCATGTACGTAATGTTGAAATGGTTCGTCTGATATGATCTTTACGTGCGCATAGGAGTTGACATGTCTTGCTAGAGGCCGCTGTCAATTATTGGGCCAAGTAAGAGTACTCGGGCTATGTCTATTTGTACGTGAACCTATAGGGTCACACACTTAAGGGGAAGGAAGCCTAACTCGGATTAGATCCAAAATTAGACTGGGCTTTAGGGTTACTGATGGGCCTCGGTGTCTGAAGCCCACCATAACGCCTATATAATGAGGGGCGGGGGCGCGGTTAGGCTAACACTAATTCGCCACCAGCAAACGAGTAGCCGCTCGCCTCTCGCCCTCGCCAAGCCGCCGTCGCGAACCTAGTAGTTCAGTACACGGCGCTTCCTCCCTGTACGTGTGGATACCTCGGAGGTGCTACATCTGGAGCACTAGGACGAACCGTGCGAGGACGTGAAGGACGCCGACGACTGCACGGCACTCCTCGATGCGTTCGTCTACATCAAGACGTCTTCCGCTGCTCTGCGCGTCTAGTGGTAATTCCATGACCTATAACCGCAGTAGTTCTTGGTTTTATGGGGTTGAAAATTGAAGCGTCTCGATCCTTTGGGACTCAAATGTGAAACAATTACTAGTCCCAGGAGGCTAGTAAACACATTTCTTACTTCAAATAGTACAGAGTTCTAGATAAATTTATTACAATACCGGGGTACAAGCTCGAGAGAGCCAAATAGAGAAGCGCAGCAGGAACTATACACTAGCCCAAGCCACAGGCAGAACTGGGTGCAGACACAGCCCTCTTAATCAAGCAAAGCAGAAAAGAAGTCCTCGGCTGCTGAAAAACATAAATAAATCTGGGTGAATACACTAGGTATTCCGCAAGCCCACCCCGCTCCCGTAAAGAGAAAGAGACCTATGATGTACATGCTCAATTTGGTGGAGTTGTAGTCACTCATTATTTTCTCAGAGAGAGACAGTTGCTTGAAGGTTTTCCCATGCTATTATAAGTAACCAAAAACTCAACTGCCACTGAGCTTCCCGCTCCAGAGGCTTTATCTCTTTTTCGAAACCCATTTAAACACACCTTTCCCCTGATAAGAACTTAGAGAAAAAGTTCTAATTGCCATACCATACCAGACTCATCCATACCAGTGGACACGGACTATTCGAATAGGTTTCAACTCTGCGCAGAGGGGTACACTTTACCCACTAGCCCGGTTTCTGCGATCTCACCGTCGCGAGACCCGAATGCCGGATCTCTTTCCTTACTCGTGCATCCTAACCTTAACGGTTATCCGGAAGGAGTCAGGCCACCACCATGCCCAAACCGGACAAAACTTCCCCTTCCTTATCCTCCGGTGCTCCCCAGCCTTCTTAACCCTGGGGTCGGACCACACGAGTTCGGATCGAGTGACTGCCCACACAGTCTCGAGTGGTTGTACGACAAAGGAGTACAGGTAGTGAAAATGACAAACCGGTCCTTATATGAGGGGACAATCCTTCTGCTCACGCCTAGACCAGCTGAGCCAACACCTTAGGCCTTCCCCTAAACCAGGGAGTCCCTGATCATCCCACTCTCAGGTGATGAGGGTGAGTACCCTTCATCGCATAATTTTTCAAAAGAGATTTTATTTGGAGATACACATAGCCTTTCCTCCCAATCCACTTTACGTATCCAGAATGTGTATGATAATGCGGGCCATCTCTCACTCACAATGCAATATTCCCCATAATTCCCGGCCTAGGCAGTGGTAGAGAGAATAGGTAATTTATGCATCAAGGGAAGGATGGACTTGCCTTCGTCGAAGCTTTCCTGGCACAGAAGATCTACTTCCGGAAGTTCGGGTTCTGGCCCTTCTTCCGGGGCTACGGGTTCCGGATCAGCGATCCCCGCTTCTTCTAGGAAACATGCAATAAAACAATACATCAATAGTGGTTTATCAATCATAGTGTGCCATTTTCTAACAACATTATTTTATGTAACCTTGGAAATCCTTTTTGATAATTTTTGGTGCATAAGATATTGAGAAAACTATTTAAATGAGAAAAAGGGTGGAAAAAGAAAAAGAAAGGAGAATTCCTCTCTCCTGGGCCGGGGACGCGGCTTTCGGCCCACCCCGGGCGCGAGCGCGCGCGCTGAGGCGCTTTCGGCCCAGCGCGGCCCACGAGCGAGGGGGGGGAGAACGGCGCGGCGCGAGGGTGACGGCGTCGCATGGGGCCCACTCGACAGAGAGAGGCAGGGGGGAAACGGCGCGGCGCGATTGACGACGGGGTGAACCGGCCGAGGGGGGGGAAAACCGGTCGCCGGGGGGGGTTCGACGGCGGCTTGCCGCCGGTGGCCTGGTTCTTGGGCAACGAGCAGGCGCCTAAGCATGGGGAGGGGATGGCGGACCTAGAGATGGGCTCAATTTGGCCAGAGGAGGTCGGGAGGGGGCTGCCCACGGGGAGGGGCGGAGTTCCGCGACGGGGATCGCCGCCGGTGGGCTCTGGGTGGAGAACGGGGGCTGGGAGGTGGCGCTTTGGGTTCGGGGCGACGCGAGGGAGCTGCTCTGCTCACTCAATTCCTTGCCGGATCAACAGAGAAGGAGAGGGAGGAGAAGGAAGAGACTCACCGGAGAAGAGCACGACGCCGGCGCTTTGCGAATTGCGCTCGGTGGAGGGGAGGAGAGGGATGGCTGAGGCCGGTGCGAGGAAGAAGGAGCTCGGGGCGAGCTTTTTATAGGCGCGCGGGGCAAGGGGGGGGCGGTGGAGCTCGGCGGACGCCGGCGAGCCTCACAGTGCCGGCATTAATGCCGCACAGCGCCGCCGAGGGGACGCTACGGCGGGGGCGGTACCGGCGAGGACGCGGTCACGGGGAGGAGGACGGAGCGGTGCCAAACTTCCCTGTGCGGCCGGACGGCAGGGGGAAGGACGGAGGCGACGGCGGAGGTGACTTCGGCGAGGGGACGGCGGACGGACGACGAAGCGTCTGACGGGTGGGGATGGCTTGTCAGCGAGAGCGAGCGAGCGAGCGGGCGAGCGAGCGGCTGACGGGTGGGGTCGCTTGGTCAGCGAGAGCGAGGGCGAGGGCGAAGGCGCGGGCGAAGGCGCGGGCGAAGGCGAGGGCGAAGGCGCGGGCGAAGGCGAGGGCGAAGGCGAGGGCGAAGGCGCGGCGAAGGGCGGCTGCCGCGCGCGCGGAAGCGGGCCGTAAACGGGCCGAATGCGGAGGGTAGCGCGAGCGCGAGGGGGGGGGCGCGCGGGTTTGGGCTGGAAAACGGCCCAGCAGGGGGGGAGAGGGTTTTCTCTTTTTCTTTTTATTTTTCCCAAAACCTATTCCCCTTTTTGCATCTTTTTCTTTGGAACAAAATATTTTGTAGATGCTCTAAGTGTTTAGAAAAATAGAACCCAAGTGAGGTGCTTTTGTGATCAAACAAAATGTATGCATATGATAAAGGAAAATTTAGGGGAGGATTTTAGAATTAGAGGATGAAGGGAGGGGTAAAAGGTGGATTAGGGTTTCAAACCTAGATTAGGATTTTGGGATGCTACAAATCTACCCCACTTAAAGGAATCTCGCCCTCGAGATTAGACGGGGCTCGAGAAAAGGTAAGGGTATTCCTTCCTCAGAGAGTCCTCACTTTCCCAGGTGGCTTCCTCTTCACCATCTCTGCTCCACTGAACCTTACAGAGTCTCACTTCGGAATTGCGGGTTCTTCTGACTGCTGAGTCGAGAACCTTCACTGGCTGTTCCCGGTACTGGAGATCTTTTTGAATCTGAATTGTTTCTGCCTCGATACGGGTTTCTGGTACTTTTAGACATTTGCGGAGTTGAGACACATGGAACACATTGTGAATATCTGACATGGATTCTGGTAGCTCAAGGCGGTAGGCCACAGGTCCTATTCGGGAAATGATAGGGTAAGGACCGACGAAACGGGGTGCTAGCTTTCCCTTCATTTGGAACCTTCTGACACCACGCATTGGAGAAACCTTGAGATAAACAAAATCTCCTTCCTCAAATCTGAGTTCCCTTCGCCTATTGTCTGCGTAACTCTTTTGTCGACTCTGAGCTTCAAGTAACCTTCTGCGGATCAAGGCAACTTTTTCTTCGGCTTCTTTAACGAAGTCGGGCCCTTCTAGTGTCCTTTCCCCTACATTGGACCACATGAGGGGAGTCTGGCATTTTCTTCCATACAGTGCTTCGAATGGTGACATTTTGATGCTGGCCTGATGGCTATTGTTGTATGAGAATTCGGCGTACGGCAAACTAGACTCCCAATCCCTGAGTTGGTGATATCCTGACCTGAGGTCTATCTTGGAGAAGTATTTGGCTCCTTGCAGTTGGTCGAAGAGGTCATCAATCCGGGGAAGGGGGTACTTATTCTTGATTGTAACTTCGTTCAAGGATCGATAATCAATACACATTCTCATACTCCCATCCTTTTTGGTCACGAAAAGAACGGGTGCTCCCCAGGGAGACGAACTGGGACGGATGTACCCTTTTTGCTGTAGTTCTGAAAGCTGAAGTTTCAGTTCTGCCAATTCAGTGGGGGCCATGCGGTATGGTCTTTTTGCGATGGGCGCCGTGCCGGGAATGAGGTCTATATAGAACTCTACTTCTCTTTCTGGTGGCATCCCGGGCAACTCTTCTGGGAATACATCTTCAAATTCCCTGATTACAGACATGCTTTCTACTGCCAGACTAAACACCATTGGATCTTTTGCAGGCGGTTGGGCTTGGCAGGAAACTGCCTTTCCTTGGTGATCTATGAGAAGGACAGTTCTGCTTGCGCAGCTGATAACACCCTTGTGCTTAGCTAGCCAATCCATTCCTAGGATTACATCAATACCTTGGGATGGCAAGATGGTTAAGTCTGCCAGGAATACTACCCCACTTAAAAGAATCCTGACTTGTGAACATCTGAGTTTGCATAGGAGGTCTGATCCCGGGGTTCGGGTGACCAAGGGGACAGCTAAAGGTGTAGAGGGTATGCCATGCTTCTCCACAAACTTAGCGGCTATAAATGAATGGGATGCTCCTGAATCAAAAAGCACAGAAGCGGGAGTAAATTCGACGAGGAACTCACCGAGCACTACTCCCGGGGCCTGCTGGGCTTCCTGAGCGTCGACGTGGTTGACTCGGGCCCTGCCCTGGTACTGAGCCCTGCTCTGCTGGCTGCTGGAAGGAAACGCCTTGGAGGTAGGTGCTGATGGGAACTTGGGGCCATTCACCGAGTTGGAGTGGGTTGGTCCGGGTGCCTTCAGCTGAGGGCAGTTGTTTTTGAAGTGACGGGGGTCTCCGCAGTGCCAACAGGCGTTTGCTGGCGGCTGGTTGCTTGCAACGGAGGGTGCCTGATGGGAACTCTGACTCTGCTGACTGTAGCGCGATGGAGAGGGTCCAGATTGTTTATCGAAGCCTGGACCCCTGGGTGGGAGCCCAAAGGGTCGAGCCCTCTGGTGACGCTCTTGCTGTTGAGCTCGCAGGACCTGGAACTTTCTCTTGATGTGCCCTTTTTCTTCCTCTTTAGCTCTTTCCACTTGAATAGCTTTGTTGGAAAGGTGAGAGAAGCTGTGGAAGTCCTGGCTGGCGAGGATGGTCTTAAGCTCGGGTCTTAATCCTCTCAGGAAACGGGCCATTTTCCTGGCCTCGGTGCTGACATCCTCAGGCGCGTAGCGGGCCAGCTCTGTGAACTTGTGCACATACTCACTGACTGATCGCCCACCTTGGGTTAGTTCCCGGAATTCATCCTCCTTGAGTTGAACTATCCCTTGGGGTACATGGTGCTCACGGAAAGCTGTCTCGAATTCTGCCCAGGTAGCATCTCTGACGGCTTCACTGAAAGTGTCCCACCATGCCAAAGCCATTCCTGAAAGCTGATGAGCTGCCAGCTGCACACGCTGATTCTCAGGGCAAGCGATGGCTTCCATCTTCCTCTTGATCGTGCGAAGCCAGTCATCTGCATCGAGGGGATTGCTGGACCCCGCGAACGTGGGAGGCTTAAGTCTCAGGAATTCTCCCATCCTGTCCTGGGGCCTTCCACCACCTGGGCGCTGGTTCTCCAGACTTCGAGTGAGGACTTCAATGAGTCTGGTTTGATGGGCTAGAACTTGGGCCAGATCTAGTGGTAGTTCTGGAGGTGCGGGGAGGTGGGTCCCATCCCCTTCTCCACCGGCTCCTCCTTCAGCTCCTAAGGGAAAACCTGCTCCAATCCCGGAGGCGGTAGGCGTGGTTTTATCCGAAGCCATCTGCCATGGGAAGAGAGTTACTATTATGCACATGCCATTTTTTCAACTGGTTATTTTATTCATTACATCAAGCCATTACATGACACGACACCCTGCTATCACCAGTTCGTTACACGCGAGTGCTATCTAGGGTACTCCCGCAGTCCTTCTCTAATGTGTCCCCAAACTCCTTGAGAAGGTCATCAAGACTAGCCAGGGACATCTCATCGGTGTCGGATAGGTTCCTTGGAGGGTTTTCTTCCTTCTGCTCAGTCTGGCATCCTTGGCTCTTGGTCTTCTTGCGGATTTTCTTTGCGGGGGCAAGCTTCTTCATCTTCTTGTCGTAGTCCATCTTCAGTGTGCTGTAGGCTTCTCGGGTATTGGTTTCCTCACCTTCAGCTATTGCGAGGCTCTCTTGAAGGGACACTTTTTCTTCTGAGAGTTCCCTGACTTTCTGCTCCAGGCTTTCCACCCGGGAGGTTAGAGAGGTGCAGTGGAGGGTGAGGTCATCATATTGGTTATCAAGGGTATGAAGGTATCCAGCCATGTAGACAATGGTGGGATCATTCTCAATAGGATCTCCTCCTGATAGGGCCTGAAGTCTTTTCCTCCAGGTGGGGGTATTCTTGTTGCTGGGTGGAAAGTAGCGAAGGGGGGTTTCAATGATTACTTTGTTGTAGTTTTGACATAGCTGACGGAGGGCTTTCCGGGCGACATTTTGGCAGGCATCTAGGAAATGAACTCCGGTAAAAGTGACTTGGAAGGAACGATGGTTTGGATAGCTGTGGCTTTCCTCCAGGTATACTGCCATAGAGCATTTTATCATCCCGCCCTCGAAATGTTCCGTCCAGACGTATTCCGGCTTCTTGCGGATTCCCAAGCGGAGCGCACAGCTTCGCAAGAGGCGTGGGAACCCTTCCACTTCTGAGCAGTAGGAGGTCTTAATGGCCAGAGAGTCTTCCATCTGGAATAGGAAAAGAAGGGTCTTGTTAACACCGGGGAAAGGAAGAGAAAACTTTTCTTGAGGTGAGAGGTATTTTCTGGTTAAGGTAGGTTTTAGGGTCAGGGCTGCGACCTACGGCCAGTCCTATGGCTCTGATACCACCTGAAGCGTCCCGATCCTTTGGGACTCAAATGTGAAACAATTACTAGTCCCAGGAGGCTAGTAAACACATTTCTTACTTCAAATAGTACAGAGTTCTAGATAAATTTATTACAATACCGGGGTACAAGCTCGAGAGAGCCAAATAGAGAAGCGCAGCAGGAACTATACACTAGCCCAAGCCACAGGCAGAACTGGGTGCAGACACAGCCCTCTTAATCAAGCAAAGCAGAAAAGAAGTCCTCGGCTGCTGAAAAACATAAATAAATCTGGGTGAATACACTAGGTATTCCGCAAGCCCACCCCGCTCCCGTAAAGAGAAAGAGACCTATGATGTACATGCTCAATTTGGTGGAGTTGTAGTCACTCATTATTTTCTCAGAGAGAGACAGTTGCTTGAAGGTTTTCCCATGCTATTATAAGTAACCAAAAACTCAACTGCCACTGAGCTTCCCGCTCCAGAGGCTTTATCTCTTTTTCGAAACCCATTTAAACACACCTTTCCCCTGATAAGAACTTAGAGAAAAAGTTCTAATTGCCATACCATACCAGACTCATCCATACCAGTGGACACGGACTATTCGAATAGGTTTCAACTCTGCGCAGAGGGGTACACTTTACCCACTAGCCCGGTTTCTGCGATCTCACCGTCGCGAGACCCGAATGCCGGATCTCTTTCCTTACTCGTGCATCCTAACCTTAACGGTTATCCGGAAGGAGTCAGGCCACCACCATGCCCAAACCGGACAAAACTTCCCCTTCCTTATCCTCCGGTGCTCCCCAGCCTTCTTAACCCTGGGGTCGGACCACACGAGTTCGGATCGAGTGACTGCCCACACAGTCTCGAGTGGTTGTACGACAAAGGAGTACAGGTAGTGAAAATGACAAACCGGTCCTTATATGAGGGGACAATCCTTCTGCTCACGCCTAGACCAGCTGAGCCAACACCTTAGGCCTTCCCCTAAACCAGGGAGTCCCTGATCATCCCACTCTCAGGTGATGAGGGTGAGTACCCTTCATCGCATAATTTTTCAAAAGAGATTTTATTTGGAGATACACATAGCCTTTCCTCCCAATCCACTTTACGTATCCAGAATGTGTATGATAATGCGGGCCATCTCTCACTCACAATGCAATATTCCCCATAATTCCTGGCCTAGGCAGTGGTAGAGAGAATAGGTAATTTATGCATCAAGGGAAGGATGGACTTGCCTTCGTCGAAGCTTTCCTGGCACAGAAGATCTACTTCCGGAAGTTCGGGTTCTGGCCCTTCTTCCGGGGCTACGGGTTCCGGATCAGCGATCCCCGCTTCTTCTAGGAAACATGCAATAAAACAATACATCAATAGTGGTTTATCAATCATAGTGTGCCATTTTCTAACAACATTATTTTATGTAACCTTGGAAATCCTTTTTGATAATTTTTGGTGCATAAGATATTGAGAAAACTATTTAAATGAGAAAAAGGGTGGAAAAAGAAAAAGAAAGGAGAATTCCTCTCTCCTGGGCCGGGGACGCGGCTTTCGGCCCACCCCGGGCGCGAGCGCGCGCGCTGAGGCGCTTTCGGCCCAGCGCGGCCCACGAGCGAGGGGGGGGAGAACGGCGTGGCGCGAGGGTGACGGCGTCGCATGGGGCCCACTCGACAGAGAGAGGCAGGGGGGGAAACGGCGCGGCGCGATTGACGACGGGGTGAACCGGCCGAGGGGGGGGAAAACCGGTCGCCGGGGGGGGTTCGACGGCGGCTTGCCGCCGGTGGCCTGGTTCTTGGGCAACGAGCAGGCGCCTAAGCATGGGGAGGGGATGGCGGACCTAGAGATGGGCTCAATTTGGCCAGAGGAGGTCGGGAGGGGGCTGCCCACGGGGAGGGGCGGAGTTCCGCGGCGGGGATCGCCGCCGGTGGGCTCTGGGTGGAGAACGGGGGCTGGGAGGTGGCGCTTTGGGTTCGGGGCGACGCGAGGGAGCTGCTCTGCTCACTCAATTCCTTGCCGGATCAACAGAGAAGGAGAGGGAGGAGAAGGAAGAGACTCACCGGAGAAGAGCACGACGCCGGCGCTTTGCGAATTGCGCTCGGTGGAGGGGAGGAGAGGGATGGCTGAGGCCGGTGCGAGGAAGAAGGAGCTCGGGGCGAGCTTTTTATAGGCGCGCGGGGCAAGGGGGGGGCGGTGGAGCTCGGCGGACGCCGGCGAGCCTCACAGTGCCGGCATTAATGCCGCACAGCGCCGCCGAGGGGACGCTACGGCGGGGGCGGTACCGGCGAGGACGCGGTCACGGGGAGGAGGACGGAGCGGTGCCAAACTTCCCTGTGCGGCCGAACGGCAGGGGGAAGGACGGAGGCGACGGCGGAGGTGACTTCGGCGAGGGGACGGCGGACGGACGACGAAGCGTCTGACGGGTGGGGATGGCTTGTCAGCGAGAGCGAGCGAGCGAGCGGGCGAGCGAGCGGCTGACGGGTGGGGTCGCTTGGTCAGCGAGAGCGAGGGCGAGGGCGAAGGCGCGGGCGAAGGCGCGGGCGAAGGCGAGGGCGAAGGCGCGGGCGAAGGCGAGGGCGAAGGCGAGGGCGAAGGCGCGGCGAAGGGCGGCTGCCGCGCGCGCGGAAGCGGGCCGTAAACGGGCCGAATGCGGAGGGTAGCGCGAGCGCGAGGGGGGGGGGCGCGCGGGTTTGGGCTGGAAAACGGCCCAGCAGGGGGGGGAGAGGGTTTTCTCTTTTTCTTTTTATTTTTCCCAAAACCTATTCCCCTTTTTGCATCTTTTTCTTTGGAACAAAATATTTTGTAGATGCTCTAAGTGTTTAGAAAAATAGAACCCAAGTGAGGTGCTTTTGTGATCAAACAAAATGTATGCATATGATGAAGGAAAATTTAGGGGAGGATTTTAGAATTAGAGGATGAAGGGAGGGGTAAAAGGTGGATTAGGGTTTCAAACCTAGATTAGGATTTTGGGATGCTACAAAAATTTTGTTTTGCGCTAGCGTAGCCTCCCTGTAATCCTTCAGTGGTATCAAAGCCAGGTTCTGCGTAGTTTTAGGTCTGGATCTAGGTTCATGAGATGGATCTACTTGATGCACGGTTTGATTAGATCAATTGGTTATAAAGGGTTGAAGTAGATTACATCGGATATGACTGAAGAGATTAGTTCGTCCTTCTCTGTTATGTGCGCGACTTGCCCCTACCGGCTGGAATCACCATCGGGGCTAACTGCGTACACAACCAGCAGATTGACGTAACAGATCGACGTCATGAGTGTAATCTTCTTCGGGTCGAAAGTCTCGGATTTGGGTTGATTTGATCAACCGCATGAGATTTTCAGTGGAATTTCCATACATACGATGCATGGAATCCTGTGGCGAACATATAGAAACGTGTTTGTCTAACCTGTTTTTGCAGGACATCTTGTGATCGGTATGGCTATTGTGTGTATATGATGCATATTAATGAATTATTCATGACCTGCGTGTCGTGACCAGGGCAATACGGCTGGAGCCACATGTATTGTCCAAATTTAATGTAATGACCTGCGTGTCAACATGTGATGATCCAAAGCGTATATGTAATTTGTTTACCAGCATACGTTAGATAGGTCTTGAAGGACTCATCACCTGAAGGATGGCATACCTATATCATGGAGATGGAGATCATCGTGATGGACAGATTATTGGAGATGGGGATCACCATGTGACAGCAAGCCATACCGAATCACAACTGTTGTGTGAATGCCATTCTTAATGTTCTACTTGTTCATATTGCATATATGTCCTTGCGTGCGATGATATAAGTAAGACGATCCCTCATAAATGTTTAAGCTTAAATGCCTCTCCAAACCTTGCACTATCATAAGTCTTGTACAATTGGTGGTGGGTCTATGAAATTAGGGTGCCACCAGTTTTCCTTGACTAGATAGGTTTGTATCGGATACGAACTGCAGAAAGGGTTGGTTAACTTAAACAAAGTCAGCTTAATGGTTAAGGACTTTGGGGCATAAGGTTGGGAGCCGAGACATAGAGATGTCACCCAACAACAGAAGTCATATATATGATATGATTAGCAAGGAGTTGCTTACCGATCTACCTTGTCTTCTAGCGGTGATGCTAAAGCTCACTAGTAGACTTGTTAGTTGTGGGTTCTGAATCACTAAGTATCAATCGAGGGATATTGATTTTAGTGGGAGTAGACTATTAAATGTTTAATATGATTTACTCTGTCATGGATATTTTTGTCTTAGTATTTTGCATTATTTTGTTGTAGATAAATGGCACCTAGCACACCAACATTTACTTTGCGATCAATTCTTGAAAAAGATAAGTTAAATGGAACAAACTATACGGATTGGATCCGTAACCTGAGAATTGTTCTCAGGGCTGAAAAAAGGAAGACGTTCTAGACACCCCACTGCCAGAGGATCCTAGTGAAAATGCAACTGCTGCAGCTAAAACCGCTTACAAGAAAGCAATGGATGCTAATCTTGAAGTGAGTTGCCTAATGCTTGCTTGCATGGAGCCTGAGCTACAGATGCAGTTTGAGACAAACCATGAGGTGCACGATATGATCGTGGCGCTCAAGGATATGTTCCAGAATCAGGCTAGGACTGAAAGGTTCAATGTGTCTAAAGCCTTTCTGGAATGCAAGCTAGCAGAAGGTGCAGCAGTTGGGCCACACGTAATCAAAATGGTTGGTTACAGTCAGAGGTTGTAGAAGCTAGGCTTCCCAATAAGCCAAGAGTTGGCCACTGACTTCATTTTGGCATCTCTTCCGCCCAGCTATGGAAACTTCATTACGAACTACCATATGCATGGGGCGGAGAGGGGCCTCAATGAACTATGTGGCATGCTGAAAACAGCAGAGGGGGACATAAAGAAAAGCGCTGGCAGCAGCGGCCATGTGATGGCGGTCCAAAACAAACCCAACTTTAAGAAGAAGGGTAAATCTCAAAAGAAGAAGGGCAAGGAAAAGGATACAGTATCCAAGCCAAATCAAAAGCCCAAGGCTGGACCAGCTGCAGATGCAGAGTGCTTTTATTGCAAAGAACTTGGTCACTGGAAAAGGAATTGCAAGCAGTACTTGGCCTCTATTAAGGATCGCGGCGGTAAGGGTATAGCCGCAGCAGGTACACTTGCTATTCACATTACAGAAATTTTTCTTGCTGATTCTTATATTAATTCTTGGGTATTTGATACCGGATCGGTTGCCCATATTTGCAATTCGATGCAGGGAATGATAAGAAGTAGAAGCGTGAAAAGAGGAGAAGTTGATTTCCGGGTAGGCAATAATGCAAGAGTTGATGCGTTGACCCTCGGGACGATGCAACTCCACCTCCCATCAGGATTTATTTTGGAGTTAAATAATTGTTATCTAGTTCCTAGTATGAGTCGAAACATTATGTCTCCTTCATGTTTGATGAAGGATGGTTATTCATTTGCGAGTGAAAACAATGGTTGTGTGATCTCTAAGAATGGCATGTTTGTGGCTTTTGCATCCATTATGAATGGGTTATTCATTTTAAATCTTGATGATGCACCTATCTGTAATATTAGTGCTAAAAGGTCTCGGCCTAATGATTTAAGTCCTACCTACATGTGGCACTGTCGTTTGGGTCATATAAGTGAGAATCGCATGAAGAAGCTTCATTCTGATGGGCTTTTAACTTTGTTTGATTTTGAATCATACGAGACATGTGAAGCTTGCTTACTTGGTAAGATGACCAAGGCGCCCTTCACGGGTTTACTGGAGAGGACATTAGATTTATTGGAACTCATACATACTGATGTGTGCGGACCAATGAGTATGACAGCTAGGGGAGGATTCCAATACTTCATAACCTTCACTGATGATTTTAGTAGATATGGGTATGTCTACTTAATGAAACACAAGTCTGAATCCTTAGAAAAGTTCAAAGAGTTTCAGAATGAAGTAGAAAATTAGCGTGGCAAGAAAATTAAAGCACTGCGATCGGATCGTGGAGGTGAATATTTGAGTCATGAGTTTAGCAATCATCTAAGGAGTTGTGGAATTGTTCCACAGCTTACGCCGCCTGGAACGCCTCAGAGGAATGGTGTGTCTAAGCGACGTAATCGGACTTTATTGGATATGGTTCGATCAATGATGAGCCAGTCAGACCTACCTTTGTCGTTTTGGGGATACGCTCTAGAAACAGCACCTTTCACACTAAATAGGGTATTGTCTAAGTCCGTAGTTAAGACACCATATGAGATGTGGACTGGGAAGACTCCCAGTTTGTCTTTTCTGAAGATTTGGGGTTGTGAGGTTTACGTCAAGCGACTTCAGTCGGATAAACTCACTCCAAAATCGGACAAGTGCATGTTCGTGGGATATCCAAAGGAAACTTTAGGATATTACTTTTACCACCGGTCAGAGGGCAAAGTGTTTGTCGCCCGGAATGGTGTGTTCTTAGAGAAAGAGTTTCTCAAAAGAGAGAAAAGTAAACAAAAGGTGTATCTTGAAGAAGTTCAGGATGAGCCAGTGGGACAAGATTCAACAAGTGATGCTAATGTAGCAGAACAAGTTGAGACATCTATGGCAAGAGAATCACCACCACAACCACGAAGGTCAGCAACGCTTCGCGAGGCACGAGGAGAAGTGCTATTGTTGGGCAATGGGGAAGTGTTGTTGTTAGACAACGACGAACCTGCAACATATGCAGAAGCGATGATGGACCCAGATTCCGAGAAATGGCAAGTCGCCATGAGATCCGAGATAGATTCCATGGGAGAAAATCAAGTTTGGAACTTGGTTGACCCGCCTGATGGTGTAAGACCCATAGAATGCAAATGGATCTATAAGAAGAAGAAAGACATGGATGGAAATGTTCACATCTATAAGGCTCGACTTGTTGCAAAGGGTTTTCGACAAGTTCAAGGAGTTGACTATGACGAGACATTCTCGCCAGTAGCGATGCTTAAATCTATTCGGATCATTCTAGCTATTGCCGCATATTTCGATTATGAGATTTGGCAGATGGATGTCAAAACAGCTTTCCTTAATGGAAACCTAGATGAGGACGTGTATATGATACAGCCCGAGGGTTTTGTCGATCCGATCAATGCTGGAAAGATATGCAAACTTCAGAAATCCATTTATGGGTTGAAGCAAGCATCTCGGAGTTGGAACATTCGTTTTGATGAAGTGATCAAAGGGCTTGGTTTTCATCAGAATGAAGAAGAAGCTTGTGTTTACAAGAAGGAAAGTGGGAGCGCTGTTGTATTTCTGATCTTGTATGTGGATGACATATTATTGATTGAGAATGACATTCCTATGTTGGAGTACATCAAGGCTTCATTGAAAAAGAGTTTTTCTATGAAGGACTTAGGGGAAGCAGCATATATTTTGGGCATAAGGATCTATAGAGATAGGTCGAAGAGGCTTATAGGATTAAGTCAAGATACGTACATTGACAAGGTTTTGAAACGGTTCAACATGGAACAGTCCAAGAAAGGGTTCTTACCTATGTCACATGGTATACACCTTAGCCAGATGCAATGTCCTGCGACGGCTAATGAGCGGGAGCGCATGAGTAAGGTACCATACGCCTCAGCAGTTGGATAAATCATGTATGACATGATAAGTACACGCCCAGATGTTTCATACGCTATAAGTGCTATGAGTAGGTACCAGGCTGATCCAAGTGAGGGTCACTTGACAGTGGTAAAAGGCATTCTTAAGTACTTAAGAAGGACTAAAGATATGTTCCTGGTATATGGGGGTAAGGAGGAGCTCGTTGTAACTGGTTACACCGATGCTAGCTTCCAAACTGACCAAGACGAGTTAAAATCGCAATCAGGTTTTGTGTTCACAATAAATGGTGGTGCTGTTAGTTGGAAGAGTTCCAAACAGGAGACTGTGACTGATTCTACAACAGAAGCCGAGTACATTGCAGCTTCTGAATCTGCGAAGGAAGGTGTTTGGATAAGGAAGTTCCTTATCGAGCTTGGTGTGTTTCCTAATGCATCTAGTCCATTGAACCTCTACTGTGACAACAATGGGGCTATTGCGCAAGCTAAGGAGCCAAGGAACCACCAGAAAAGCAAACACGTACTGCGGAAGTTTCACCTCATACGGGAATTCGTTAGGCGGGGTGAGATAAAGATATGCAAAATACATACGGATTTGAATGTTGCTGATCCTTTGACAAAACCTCTTCCACAACGTAAGCATGAGGCACACATGAGATCTATGGGTATTAGATATCTTCTAGATTAACTCTAGTGCAAGTGGGAGACTGTTAGAAATATGCCCTAGAGATAATCATAGAGATGAGCATATTTCTTTGTATCCATGATATATATATTGCTTAATTGAATATCCATGGAAGGCACCTTGTATTGATTAGCAATTATGTGAATTGTTTGTGAGATTCTTTACTTATATGGTTATTCTAAATGATGTCCCTAGTCAGAGTCGATGACTAGCACATGTATTAACTGATGACTATATTTCACAAGTCATGAACATGGAGATGTTAAACTAATAATGTGGGCGCATGTATGACATGAGGCTGGACCGACCCAACGTGAGATATTGTAATATAGTTCTCTTTTTGCAACATGAATATTGTATCCTTAGACCTGAGATTGTCGCATGTTCTCAAGATGTGAATTGACTTACTTAGGGACTATCAAACGCTATTCCGTAACTGGGTAGTTATAAAGGTAGTTTTGGGTTTGTCAGGAAGCACGCTGTGAGGCATGGTCAGTCAAGATGGAATTTGTCCCTCTCTTTGTGAGAGAGATATCTCTAGGCCCCTCAAGTGATTGGATTAAGAAATGCATGGCTGTGCTAGGGTTAAGAGTTAACCTTTGAAAGGATTCCAATTCACAGTATCGAGAAAGAGAGGTCAGCTTAGAGCCAGACCAAATATCGTGAGACAAAGGGAACATCATGTACGTAATGTTGAAATGGTTCGTCTGATATGATCTTTACGTGCGCATAGGAGTTGACATGTCTTGCTAGAGGCCGCTGTCAATTATTGGGCCAAGTAAGAGTACTCGGGCTATGTCTATTTGTACGTGAACCTATAGGGTCACACACTTAAGGGGAAGGAAGCCTAACTCGGATTAGATCCGAAATTAGACTGGGCTTTAGGGTTACTGATGGGCCTCGGTGTCTGAAGCCCACCATAACGTCTATATAATAAGGGGCGGGGGCGCGGTTAGGCTAACCCTAATTTGCCACCAGCAAGCGAGTAGCCGCTCGCCTCTCGCCCTCGCCAAGCCGCCGTCGCGAACCTAGCAGTTCGGTACGCGGCGCTTCCTCCCTGTACTTGTGGATACCTCGGAGGTGCTACATCTGGAGCACTAGGACGAACCGTGCGAGGACGTGAAGGACGCCGACGACTGCACGGCACTCCTCGACGCGTTCGTCTACATCGAGACGTCTTCCGCTGCTCTGCGCGTCTAGTGGTAATTCCATGACCTATAACCGCAGTAGTTTTTGGTTTTATGGGGTTGAAAATTTTGTTTTGCGCTAGCGTAGCCTCCCTGTAATCCTTCACCCTCATCGTTCCCTAGGTCAATAGTGCTCCGTGCTGTTTTGCCTGACCTTAAATACAGATGGGTTGGGGCTTGTGTCGTGTCTTCCTTGGGCTCGACGGTTGTCCCAACAAGGTGTTGTTGCCCACTGGCGTGGATGCGGTATATTGGTCAGCCCAGGGCTCCTGATGCCACGACATGGAACTCTCGACCTGCTGTTGCACGATGAGGTCGAGGAGGCCTTAAATTTCTTGGTGGATTCTTTGTTCGCTCGGAGTTTTTGCCTCGTGGAGTTTGTCCAGGAGCTAGGGTTGGTCATGATCTCTAGATTTTACACTATAAACTTTAAGGATCGAATTAGATTAGGGTTGGGCTCTATTCCTATTCATTTTTTAACTAAAGTTATTTAAGGGCCCCAACTTTTTGTGAAGGAGCATTTGGATCGTGATCCATTACCACCCCTACCAGGAGCGCTACAACGGTTGCGACGTTATGGCTCGACCAGGGGAATCGTAGCGGGTCGGCCCCGCCGTAGGTCAAACGGTGGTGGACACTAGTTGTCATGGCGTTCGTTTGCCAAGTGCCCAACGTAACCGCCCTGTTCGCCATCATGCTAATCCCCACTTCCCAGTTGCGGGGCCTCGGCTGCTCCAAGAGGGGCTTTCCCAGGCAGCGATTTCTAGGAAGGCGGGTGGAGCCGAGGCAGGGCGGATGTCGTGGCATACATTGTGGCACCTGTGGGGTCCTCCTGGGGCTCTCCACGAACAGGGAGGGGTCCCCCATCGAGTTGTCCATGACGCATTCTTGGGCTAGGTTGTGGCTGGTCCCACTTTATGGGAAACTGAGTCCGCATTTTGATCCCGATAGGAGGAGGTCATGGAACGAGTCCCAGACTCGGTCTAGCATTCTCACGATCTCGGCAAAAGTGGGTTGTAGCAAACGTCGTCGCCCGTCATCTCCTCGTGGGGGACCGAGCCGGAGGCTGCCGAGGCCTTCGATAATGCCGAGCGAGTCGCTCGTTGGGAAACCGGGCTTCCGGGCCCCTTTCCATTGTTCCCTTGTCGCAGATGACGAAGTCGAGACTTCCAAACCAAATGGTCGTTTCGGGGGTCCAAACCATGTCATCGTCGTTGTTGGCCATCCGGAACCTGGAAAGTTCATCGAGAACGTGCAAGCCCCCTACCTGGCATGCCAACTATCAGTGTTTTGAACCTCCACTCCGACAAGTAAATTTCTATGTGCGCGTTCTTGGCTCCAGACTATGTGCTCGTTGGGCGCAAGGTTTATACTGGTTCAGGCAGAACGTCCCTACATCCAGTCTTCGGTGGCTCGCGCTACCGGCACCTCTTTTGCTCGATGCTCGTAGTAGGGGTTACAAGCGGGTTACAAGTGGGCGAGAGAGGGAGTAAAGGCTCCCAAGTCTCTTATGGGGGAGTGGCCCAAAAGACTATGGAACTGGAGTCCTACACTAAGCCTTGGCTCCGGCCTCCATGTCTTCAGGTCTCTCCAAACGTGTGTCTTCTGTCTTGAGTCTTCTTCGGTTCGTCTTGGTCCATCTGGGCTTAATACCGTATCCTCGTGGCCAATCTCCTCCTTTTATAGGCCAAGGCGGAGGGTCGGTGGCCCCTTTTAGAAGGAGCCACTATACCATGGTAAAATCGAGTGCCTTTACCATGGCATAGTCGTTCATCCGTATGCACCTTGTCATCTTTGTCTGTGCTCATTATGACATCTAGCATGGGCGCGTGGGCCTTGGTGCCATCATTACTATCTCTACGCCACGTTGATCCCTAGTCTCCGTGACCTGGTCTCGGCATGGCTCCTCACGTTGCGGGTCCTGTGGATGGTTCGCGCTCTTAGGCCTAGGCTTGATAAGTCATGAGTGCTACGTAGGTCGAGGGGCTCGTAGGTCATGAGTGCACCGCTGATCACAGGTCCGCGCAGGTCATGAGTGTGTCGTAAGCCAAGGAGCTGCACAGATCATGAGTGCAGGCAGGCCGACTCTTTACTATGACCTGGTGTCAGGCGTAGTTAATGTGGTCGGTCACTTACATCGGGCCGATCTCGGGTCAGGCAAGGAACCCACTCGAGTGGTTTCCTTTTGGTTCATCCAACCTCCCCTCTGCTACTCTGCCATGCCCGACCCCAGGCTCGGTGCCTCGGGGCTTATCCGAGGGCGGGTGCTTTCTGGGTAGACGAATCCCTTGCCTCCTTACCGGCCCCTCGTACCCGGAGGTCCTTCCCTCGCACGTTCTCCCCTTACCGGTGGGCCCCAGGGGTCCAGGGATCCTTTCCCCGACAAGGGGGAATAGGTAAAGCCTAAAATTTATTAATTAATAACAAAACTTGATCCCTGATTAGGCATTAGTACAAGATATATAATATTTGGAGTAAGAAGCTAAGTTTAATCTTGCAAAATGTTGCTTCTAATGATTGCATAATTATGATGGTAGCAACACAAAAAGGATTTGGACGAAGATGAATGCATGAAAACTTAGGGAGGAAGAGGAAAACAAATCACAAACAATCAAATGCAAGTGATACGGTGAATGGTTTACCGGAGATTGGTTTTCAAATGAAACATATATCTCCATTAAGGTGTCCTAAAGGGCTAGGTCTCTTTCAACCCTCTCAATTGATTTTAAAGATCGAACTTGAGCTCTCTTTTCTCAATCACTCTAAAGACAGAAGTCTCCGTAAGACTCTCTACAATATTAGAGGCTCTCGCTAGCTTTACAATCTCAACGGAAGTCAAAACTCCAAACACAAGAATCACAGCATGCACAAGAATCACGTGGTGGTGGCCTTGCTCCTGCACGGCAGTGGGGGTGTGGCTGCGAGCCCTTGAAGGCAGGCGCAGCGTTGAGCTCCATGTGGAGCGCGACAATAACGACGCTAGATTCCATTACAAACAGCGCATAGTAGTGTTAAATACACCATTTATCTCATGTGTCTTCATCCCTCCTAACGAACAGAAAATAAAGAGCATCCTATCCCCTCAACCAAACAGATAGTAGGGACGGTCCCATTTCTAAAAACTGTATTTTAGATCCGTCTCATCCCACTACGTTCCTAAACCAACACACACTTTCCCTACTCCTTCAAAATACGAATTTCATGTATCGTGTGTTGTGTCCTTCCGCTTCTCGCCTACTAGTAGCTTGTTATCCCTATAGTTAGTACGTAAGAAATCATCAACCCAACACGAGCGTATTCGCCTATCAGTAGGTTGTTACCCATAGACTATGAGAAATCGTCAAACCAATATGTCGGAAAGTCACACATAAAAAGCACTCACACATTGTACCACCTTGCTAGTTGAGAGAGGACGAATGGCCGAACAAGCTATAAAAAGGAGTCGAGCTCCTTTTTAACTCATACATTTCTTAGTCATTTGACTAAGATAAAATATAATATTTGTTTTAATCAGTTTAATAACTAGTATATAAACAATATGTTCACTTTGATATTAAATTTATTTATTATTGATATTTTTTGTGAGAATGGTCTACCACTACCATACTGGTTTATTAGGTTGTCATATGTCGCTCAGCCATTACCCTATTGGTTAGGTTTGATCTACTCCAAACAATATTATTAAATATGATTGTGTGCCGTTGTAACACATGCATATTGTACTAGTCTATATCTATATTATTATAAAGCATCAGCTTTGACGGTCGTCCTGTGTCACGCGTGAAACATGTAGGTCTATTTCTTTTCCCCTAACAATGGGGCGTTACCACACAGATACACCGTGAAAACCACCGCCAAGTCATATTAGTGTTTGTTGTCTTATAAATGGGCCGTGAGAAACCATTCAACCCCAACACAACCTCTATTAGTGGGCTATTATGTTATAGATGAGTCGTGGTATACATTCGAATATTTGAATACTCAAGATTTTGCAAATATATACTATTTTATCAATAATGCATAGCAAAAAAAAGTTGGAAGCACTAATTCCTTTAATCTTTTGAATTTTTTAATACCCAATCTTAATTTTCTGGGCCCGCCACTGGAGCAATGAGAAACCACTCAAGCCTAATATGATAGAAAGTCACAAACAACATGACTCTCATTAGAACATCTCCATCAATGACTCAAACTACTGTCTCAAATTAAAATATAGGGCTCTACACAGGAAACACTACTCCAACAGTACCTCATTTTGTAAAATTTTGTCAAAAACATACATCTCAAGTGCCTCAAATATACTACACCCTAGTGGACTGCCATATAATCTAGACTTAGGGCTTTACTGTTGGAGCAGAATATTTTGTTGTTGCCATAAATCATATAAAATATACTCATTTTTAAATTATAAGGCATTTTTATAGGATACTTTGTTGGAGATGCTCCAACTGGTATCTCACATCGAAATATGGGGCTCTACGCAGTAAAAACTACTCCAACAGTGCCTCATTTTATAAAATTTGGTCAAAAAATTTTAGGACACTCTCTCTCAAGTATCTCAAATATACTACATCGCAGTGGGGTGCCCTATAATCTAGATTTGAGGCTCTACTGTTGGAGCGAAATGTTTTGTTGGTACCCAAATTCTATAAATATACTCATTTTTAAATTATACGTCATTTTTATAGATCACTTTGTTAGAGATGCTATTAAGGAAAGTCAAACTCATTTTCAACTCATATTCTCCTAGACGAACATAGATTGTAATACTAGTCGGTTGCTCGTGTGTTGCCACGGCTTACAACAATACCCATGTAAAATATTCACAAAAAAATCAATATTTTTTATTGATTGTTTCCGCTCTCCGTATAATATTTTTTTGATTTGGCTAACTGATGTTATTATTTACTCTATCCAATATGTTTTGGTACAACACGACCAATGAAGTGAGTGATTAAAAGAGAGTTCACAACAATTGACTGAATGAACAGAGATTATAAAATGACATAATTCCACCATACATAGACCAAATAAGAGAAAGTTTGTGAGCTCAAGTTTCTAAAATAAGTCACATGAACTCAAACTTATAAAAAAGATAAATCAAAATATGGAGTGATTGTTAAAGTCATGCATCAATAAAAACTGGATACGCTCCATATAAATTATGCTACTTCGTAGCAATTACTAATATTTAAAATCAATAAATAACCTTCCATTTTTACTGTTGTTAGTGTGACAAATCATTGTTGCTTCATCCAATTCAGCAACCTCAAACATCATGAAGTTTATTGTGCCAATATGGTCTTAGAAACGACATAATGCTTAAAAGAGTCAAGAACGTCGTGTTGTGATTGGAATGTAGCCTCGGCCCGTAGTGCTGGTCTGGCCCAACATGATTATATATTTTTTTTATTTTACAAAAAAATATATACATATATATAATTTATACTCAATATTAAAAACATCTAAGTATGATGTTCTACTGGTTATACATTTGTTTGTTAGTTGTTTTCGCCGTCCCAACGCACAGCAATGTTTATACGCTAAACATGATATAGTAACTGCCCTCGCCGGCGGCCGGCCTCCGATTCCGTCCGCGTTGGAGTAAGCTATTAGATCCTGCAATGCGCCAAACAGATCAGGAAGACTGCTGGCCCGCCTCGGCCTCCTTTGCCTCTATATAATAAGACGATGGCCATGGCGAGCAGCTCTTGTGGCTCGGTCCCTATTCCGCTGCACAGATTATTTTCGCAACGCCCAGACAAGCCATGTCGACGAGCGTGGCAGTGGGATCGCTCGGCGAGTCTCCTTCCCCGAGGAAGGCGCTGCTTCTGCTGCCGCCGCTCTGCGCGGTCCTCGCCGTCGTCGCGTGGTGCGCCGCGCGAGCGGTGGAGTGGGCGTGGCTGAGGCCGCGGCGCCTGCAACGGGAGCTGCGGGCGCAGGGCGTCCGCGGCACGGCGTACCGCCCGCCGGCCGGCGACGCGCCGCTGGCTGACCGGCTCGGCCGCGAGGCCAGGTCCCGGCCTCCCCTGCCGCCGGGCTTCCACGGCATCGTCCCCAGGGCCTTGCCGCTCGTCCACCACGGCATGAAGGAGCACGGTAACGGCTCTCTCGCTGATGTAACACTTGAGGGTTGAGGCAAAGTAACACGTACGTGGGCACTGGGCAGGCAAGAACTCGGTCACCTGGTTCGGACCCATGCCGACGGTGACCCTCACCGAGCCGGAGCTGGTGCGCCAGGTGCTGTCCAACAAGTTCGGCCACTTCGAGAAGGTCAACTTCGGGCAGCTCACGCGGCTCCTGCACAACGGACTGAGCAGCCACGAGGGCGACAAGTGGGCCAAGCACCGGAGGATCATCAAGCCCGCCTTCCACCTCGAGAAGCTCAAGGTCTCCATCACTCAACTACTAACCTTGATGAGGCATGCATGCATCACGTCGTCGTCAGTTATCAGTAGCTTGCTCGAGCTGATCAGTCGGTGCTCGATACCACCTTGGATTTTCGCAGCTCATGCTGCCGGCCTTCGCAGCGTGCTGCGCCGACATGGTGAGCAGATGGGAGGGCTTGGTCGCTGAGGCGGCCGGCGAGCCATGCGAGGTGGACGTCTGGCCGGAGATGCAGAGGCTGACCGGGGACGTCATCTCCCGCGCCGCCTTCGGCAGCAGCTACCTCGAAGGCAGGAGGATCTTCGAGCTCCAGGGGGAGCAGGTGCGGCTGGGCACGCTCATCGCCAACAAGATACACATCCCGGGTTACATGTCAGCCCGTGCTCTGCCCTCTGCCTCTCGATCGGATCCGCCCTCTGCCTCTCGATCGGTGCGCTGCAAAATTTCTGGCGTACGTGCAGGATGCTTCCGACAAGGATCAACCGGCGGATGAAGCGGATCGCGGCGGAGATCGAGGGGATCCTGCGAGGGATGATCGCGAACAGAGAGAGCGCGCTGAGGGCAGGCAAGGCGGCGAGCGACGACCTCCTCGGCCTGCTGCTGGAGTCCAACATGGAACAGCTCAGGGCCGGTGACGGCGGCGGGCGCGGGACGAGCTCCGGCGGCGGTGGCATGACCAGCGACGACGTCATCGGGGAGTGCAAGCTGTTCTACTTCGCCGGCATGGAGACCTCGGCGGTGCTGCTCACGTGGACCACGGTGCTGCTCTCCATGCACCAGGACTGGCAGGACCGCGCCAGGGAGGAGGTGCGCCGCGTCTTCGGCGGCGGCCCCGGAGTGCCAGACTACGACGGCCTCAGCCGGCTCAAAATCGTAACCTTTTCTTTTCTCAGCTCTGATGGTTCTTGATCCATCCGTTCAGCGTCTTGTGATGATGGTCATCGCGCGCAATCGCGTTTTTTCATTCATTGCAGGTGACCATGGTGCTGCACGAGGTGTTGCGGCTCTACACGCCGCTGCCGGCGATACCCCGGCGGACGTACAAGCCGACGGAGCTCGGGGGCGTCAGGTACCCGGCGGGCGTGATGCTCATGCTGCCGACGCTGTACATCCACCACGACAAGGACGTGTGGGGGCCGGACGCCGACGAGTTCAGGCCGGAGAGGTTCGCCGAGGGGGTCGCCAGGGCGTCCGCCGGGGACGCGCCGGCGTTCTTCCCGTTCGGCGGGGGGCCTCGGACCTGCATCGGCCAGACCTTCGCGCTGCTAGAGGCCAAGATGTGGCTCGCTGTGATGCTAGCCAACTTCGCGTTCGAGCTCTCCCCGTCCTACTCGCACACACCGTTCCCCGTCGGCCTGCTCAGGCCGGAGCACGGCGCGCAGGTCAAGCTCAGGAAGCTCCCATGAGCTGCTTGTTGTGATCAAGCTCAGTTGCGTTGTCGTGCCGTGCATGAGCCCATGTTGTGGCTGTGTGCCATGCACGATCGTGTAAGCCAGTGACACTGGTATATTGTGACGACATAAGCCCACAGCTGAACGGGATCAAAACTGAGAATGCTGGCTCTATATACAATTTCTAGGAGATGCGCTGCTTCCAAACTCTATGTAAGAATTTCGTAGGCTCCCTCTCATTTTTGAGAATCTTGTAGGTAACATCGATTCAGCGAGGACCCACCTGTCCATGGCACTTTGTGCTTGTCTCGCACAAAACTGGTAGGTCATCAAAACTTTCGACTCAAAACATCATACCTACTGACTTACTTGCAATCTACAAAAGTACAAAAAAGCTGCATCAAGTAATGTGAATTCTAGCTGACATTCCAAGCTTTAATGAATTCAAGCTTTAGTGAATCCAAGCTTTAATGAATTCTAGCTGGCATTCCCAAATAAATTCTCAAACAACTTCGGAGCCATTGGAGGAAGAACCATGGGCTCTGGGGCCATGAAATTAGTGACCTTCTCATGGACATGGTACCTGAAAAAAAAATCACAGAAATGAGCACACTTACCAAAAGTAAAGCTATTGAAAAAATTTCAAGCGTCGGCAAACAGCAGAGGATTGAGACCGCACCGTATCTTTCTGCTTTTTGAAGCACGACGATCAACGAGTTTTCTCTTTTTAACCTGCTGCTTTTTCAGAGCATAAAATGCCGACTCTGCATACAATAAACGGTATTTGATGGACGCTCAAGTCGAAGTAAAAAAAGGTTTCATTTCTTACAAATCTTAGAATGGTAACAATGTATGAATATGCAAATAAAATTTGAGTATTCTTGAAACATGTATCTTCTGTTAGATGAACCAGGTTTCAGTATGCATGAGAGAAAGAGAGGACACAGATAGATTTAATGCATTTTTCAAAAGATAGCAAATTTGAATGTTTCGACATGGAAATATGAGCTAATTCAGATTTCAACAGATTTTTAGTGTGATCTGAATCACTAAGGCTAGCCGAGATATATGCTCACGGTCACGGGGATAAAAGACCTGACAATTTATTGCCTATTGCTGGGGAAGACCTACATGTGTAATAAATAATAATAAGTGCAATAGCTGAAAATGAACTAACCTGAGGCCCCCTTATCACATGACTCAAGAAACTCCTTGAGAAGTTGTTGATAAAACTCAGAATCGTCAATAAGTTCAGGATCACCTTCCATATTGTGCCCCTAAGTTACAACAAAGGCGATGAAATGAGCCCACGAAGTATAGTACGCGTTATATCCTAATTTTATAAATAAAAACATTCTGATATCAATGTTGGTGTGCAGATAAAACTAACTCGGCCAGGGAGGGAAAGACCACCCTCCCGGTATTATATTAAGAAGAGACCGAAACATGGTGCCGGTCGAGAAAATCCCCGAACCCTGGCCCCACATCGCGGGCCGTCACCGCCCACTCTGCAACGGCCCAGGCGGAGGGTGGCACGCAGGACGTAACCCAGGACCGGGCGGGGCACAGCGAGGGGATTTTTTTAACCAAGCCAGAAATTTGCCCCCGAAGTGGGACCTGGAGGTGCTACTCGGAAGCCTTAACCATTACGCTAGAGGCTCTTTCGCTGGTGTGCAGATAAATAACCAAAGTTATGATAAAAAGGGAAATTCATCTCAGTGGAAGAAATGTGCTTCATTTAACTACAGGATGTTTACATTTCAGTAGACTTAAGGGGACCAAATAAAGATTAAAATATTTTCAAGAGAACAATGTGGTAAATGATCAAACCTCCTCAGCTGTTCCAGGTTCTCCCACATCCTGAAATATGAACGGCAAGACTCTGGTTAGCCAGATCCACAAATATGGCTGGTGGTATTTAATTCTTAATGATAGATAAAATACCTTTCCAAATACACTAACAGCAGAGTTGGTCAAGTACATCCTGTTAATCATCCGGCTTGGATCTCTCATGTAACCAGCAACTTGGTCACTAATGTTCTGTTCTCATACAAGGGGAAGAGTTGAGCTTTAAATATTGACTTGTTAAACAGTAAAAATTACACAAAATAGCTAAATAAGCATTTGGGTAACCTGATTAAATGCATGTAGCTTTCCTTTAAGTGCAGCAGCACCCGTTGTCACCTGTATTTTCCTCTGCCATTTATCTATCTCAGTATTTCTGAATGTTGTTATCCTGTACACAAATAATTTACCACATTCAGGGTTCATTTTGTATGAGCAAACCAAGTACCAACACCAAGCAGAATATATGCAAATGCAAGATGAAAGCTCTAGAACGTCCATATAGGATATAATTCTCAGAATCTTCATGTTATTGCGATGCACCCTTAGATCTAATTGCAGTTCTTTCTTCACATGTGCTACATCATATATTTGCAATGCATTGAATCCAATGTTGGAGAACCAGCTTTCTAGAAGGATGTCAATGCAATGCAACATTCACATATAGGACCACCTTCATACTTTTTAGAGACACTATGAAATAAGTCAAGACACTATAATTCCATGCACCTTAATAAAAGATGTCACATTACTCTATTAGCATTTCTTATGTGAATAACTAACCTTCCCATCTCCTTCAAACATGAGTTAAGTGAGGATTAAAAAAGATTCCATCAACTATTATCCTTCATTTATGTTACTTTGTATTCTAGATTTCAGGCAATGTATTTGTTTCTTTGTTAAATGCCTTTCCTGCTACTAGGTTTGGCAAAGAAAGGCGTACCAACAAGTATACCTTGGATGCAACCTACTCCCAACTGTATAACTTATTGGGCAGAGAGCAGCAATTAGCTTGTTGCACAGCTAATACCTTCATATGAAACGGGATTTGTGGCAACTGTGTTAACTTCATATGAAGGGCAGCCTAGTGCAGTGGTAAGAGCTATCTCACTAAGTTACCAGGTCACGGGTTCAAAGCATATGTAGAAGGAAAGCATATGTAGAAGGACGGTTTGCATCAGTTTATTCCCTTCTCAGACCCCCACCTCACGTGGGAGCCTTTGACTCTGGGGTTTTTTTGGCACTGCAATTTGATGGTTGAGACTCATATAACGAACTACAGGCTACAGGCCGGATGGTAACAGTCTATCGCCAAATCATAGAGGTAGTTAACAAACTGCATGATTTTTTTGCATGGGTGTTTTTAGTAACTTAGCTGCTACATTTACTACATTGTGGCTACCTCAAAATGGTTTCTGCATAAAAAAACACTATTAGGAAGCTAGAGCAGACTTCAGTTACACGTAAAAGAAACGAAAGCATTTCAAGTACTCATATTCAAGTGATTCTCAAAAGTAGACAAGTGGTTACTAGAAACCATAGGGGTGTAAGCCTCTGTAAATAAACAAATGCTTAGTGTACTGCAGTGTTTTTTAAGCGCTGCCAACTTCTCCTAAGTTATACTGATTAGATCGTTGAAGTCCAAGGGTCGATGAAATCCCTTGTGACCGGGACCGGGCCTTAGACCTATGCTTTGGCGTGGGACAGATGATGGGATTTTTTTAACCACGGTCTGAAATTCGCTCCCACAGGGAGTCGAATCCAGGACCTGAGGAGTGCTACTCAGACCACCTAACCAACTCGGCTAGAGGCCCTTTGTGTATGAGTAGGGCAGGGGTTCGGGGGTTTTCTCGACCTGCGTGAGAAGGTCTTCTTAATATAATGCCCAGGGGCTGTCTTAACCCCCCCCCCCCGCAGGTCGAGTTTTTTTATATGAAACCCCCTGTGGCCCAGTCAACAGCCCAGATTCAAAGGCTACCACAACCTTCTTAAGAACAAAATCAGAAGATGTTCCTCCCCCTGGTCGAGCTTTTTTCACTGATGGTTAATTATTTCTAAGCCAAAATTTACCTTGTCTGCAATCTCTGTACTTCTGACCACTCGTCGTTGTCTCCATTTAAGGCAGAAGGAATTTCTGGCATCAAGTAAAGAGTTGTGTTATAAAATATAGATGGCTTGCCAATTGCCATTGTTTTTACAGTAGAACAAGAACAGTGTGGAGAGTAGCAATACCATTGGCACCCTTTGTAGCCTGATTACTCTCGAGCATAGCCTACAGGGAGTTTTAGAGGTTGGTACAATGAGAAACATTTCGATCATTATTTGCGAAAAGAAACATGTCAATCATATTGGGGAAAATCGTAGGAGTGAAAGGAAAACAATATGTGCAACTAACTGAACCTCCTGCAGCTCCATCATGCTGCTCAAAGTCTGCTTCGATGAATTCAACAGATCATCATAGGCTTGTTCTATCTGCTTATCATGATTGCAAAACCTTGCTCTGATGGGTTCCTGCAACAGCACAATAGAGAACAAACTAGAGTTTAGAAATCAACTTAGCCACAATCATGCATCAAAAGGAGAACAATTAACAAGAACATAGGGTGATGCTTGCTACAACCTGGGGCAACTTGTTGGAAATAGAAAATGCCTTCTGCAGCAAGAATCTCATTTCCAGGGTCTTGTCCCATATCGCCTTGAGGGAGCATAATCAAACAAAGGTAAGAAATTTGATAGGATAATATATATGTAGCACATGATAATGCCAAGACGCAAAGAAGGTGGGTCAGCACCTTCTGATTTTTGACTGCTTGACCTCTCAATGCATCCTCCTCCCTGTGCTGGTTCATCATCTTCAAACTATCTCTATACAGAGGCTTCACTTGGAAAATCCCTAAATTTGGGTTGCCCTTGTTTAGTGTGATCTCCACACTACAATGAAGTGAATGGAAGGAAACAAAGCTTGCCTGTTGCAAAAAACAAAAATAAAACAGTAAACTTCAGAGTTGAAACGAAACTAGTATTCACCTATGTAGCACGGATACAGATATAAGTACTGTTATCAGAAAAATGGAGATATGTGGATTCGTTATTTTCTCAAAAAAACATGATATCAGTACATTTTATTCTTTTTTAACAAATAATGCATATACTTAGCAGGAGCATTAAAATTGTCCTGCGTCCTTGAAACTGTCATGATTTGCACCTCTTTTCCAGATTTCCAATAAGCCAAACACTCAGACAGCCAAGGTCAGGGTGACCTGCTGTGCTGCTAGGGGTGGTAATGGATCACGAACCAAATGTTTCTTCACTATTTGTTTGAGACCGTAATTAATTTTAGTTCAAAAATGAATAGGAACAGAGCTCGATTCTAATCTGATTCGATCCTTAAATTTTGTAGTTTAAAATTTAGAGCCCATTACCATCCCTATGTGCTGCACTGCTGCTGGCACCACAATCAGACCAAGTGACCAGAAAATTTGACTATGGGAGAGGGTACTACGAGAGAAGAAATAGGGAAGAAATTCGTTGCTGACTTGCAGCCAGCTCACGGTCGATAGGCAGTGGTGACCAAGAAATGAGGCAAGGGAGGTTGAATTATAAATAATCAAAGGCTAGAAATCTTATCTTACTATAGTCAAACTAAAATATATAACAATAGCAAAAGATATAATAAAGAGCAAAAATATTGACATTGATTGAAAATGTTTAAGCAACATGTAGAACAAAAATGTAAACAAAGAAGCCAAAAGATCAAATTACCCAATACCCTACCGTATGAAATATTATTACAGTGCAATTTTTAGAAAACAATAATTGGCATTCATCAATCAAAATAGGATGCGTTGATGCAATGATATCGCTAATCAGTAAAATATACTCACTGTCTAGTTCACTGTGCAGCAGAAAGACGCAAACAGGCAAGGGCTAGGCCGCGGCCTGCAGGGGCACTCCGGCCGCTTGGGAGCTGGGGGCTGGGAGCCTGTTGGTCAGTGGACGCTGGCGAGCACGGGAGCTATGTGGGGCGGAAGGCTTCGAGGGGTAGGGGCGCCGCCAAAGAAGACGTAGGCGCAGCGAAGGCGCCGTCGTCGCTACTCGCTCGAGAGGCGGACAGAAGGGAGCGCGCTGCGATGCCTGCCTCTGTTTAGGGTGGAACGGTCGAGTCGAGCTAGGCTGGAGGAGATCTCTTTCGTATGGGCCGCAGCTGGGCTAAACTGAAGAGGGGAAAGTGACTCCTCTTGGGCTCGTCCTGGGCTGTTTCGGAGTAGAAAGGAAAATGGTAAAAGGCTAATTTAATTTTGTTTCCATATTTTTTAACAGGACGAGAAAAAAAACGGTCGAAATACATGATCAGAACTATACTGTAGTCCGAAAATTAAATATTTTGTACTTTCCACAAATACATAATAAAGTGACATATTGCCTAAAATATATAAACAACTCATCTTCATCACTCATATTAGTTAGAGTAATTACAACTTTTGTTTTTCTCTTATTCATTCACTTGAACACAACAAAAATATATAACTTGCATAAATTACACGCTAGATTTATCTTCTGTTATATAAAAATGGTCAAAATGCTATGAAACGAAAAATACGAAAACGATCAAAAAATTAGCTAAATCATTTTCATATTATTTCTAATCTGTTCTCGAACAATTAAAAATTAAGAAAAATAGTGTTCACAACAGGACAGTACGGGATTTTCCCCATCTAGTTTTCATCCCTAGTCCCCAGGACGTGTGTGGCGAAGATGGCCGACGTGCGTCGCCAACTGCTACGGGTTATCAAAGCTCATGGCCAAGTCGGAGACCCATAAGAGCAAGTATAATAAGAGGCTATAAGCTATCTAAATGATGAGATGAAGGAGAGAGAGGCGGGCTATAAACTTACATTCGGTTTTGACACAAGAACCAAGAAGTTTTATGAGAGAGAGTTAAGTAAGGTCCTACCTAATTAATATTGAAGATATAACCACTATATAAATGGACTAAATGACAGGCTACAAGGATCCTTGCAGCCAGCAGTTGGCTCTATTATTAGGACATGTACATTAGTGTTTAATGTAGAGGCTCTTGATGTGTTTAAAGGGGTATTTACGAAAAAATCGTGGAGTCGTCTATCCATGAAGAGACGCCTCTGGCTCGTAACCCAAGTAGCAACGAACGTCTCACTTCCCACTGTACGAATTCGTCGTCTGTTCTATCGATCCGATGTTGTACAAGCATTTACTTCTGTATTTATTAATAGACTACATTTGTATACACCCCCATTGTATAATAGTCTTTTAGTTTTCTCTTATGCTTGGAGAACTGTTTTAGTGTCTCTCCACTATACATGCCCTTAAGCCTACTCTAAACCAACCGAGTAGCTCGAGCTTCGAGGTGAGTTACGGCCAGGGATCACCTTGGCGAGGAGGGTGAGCGCCGAGCGGTTCTTCTTGTGTCGGTTAGAGTGGCATCCACTGTCGCCGCCCTACAAGTATAGTGGCGGCGATGGAACAGAATAGGGAAAGAGCCCGACCACATCAGGCTAGCAAATTATGTGGATGCCTAGGGCCTTGGGCTAATCAAAGGCCTTTGGGTCTTGTGTCGAAAGACGATGCATAAAAAATCCTATGGACGACTGAGCTCAGTTACTTCACGACACTCTACTTGTTTTCTGGCCTCATCGAGCACCTCTCTTATCTCATTCTATTTCTCACCTTCTATTTCAAACTTCACTCTATAAATCACTATCTACAGGGCACAACCTCACTATTGACCTTTGCAGTTCGTGCTACTTCTATGCACATCTCCTCCAACAAATGGCATGCAGTTGTGTTTAAAACATCGGTAAGGGCTTGTTTGGAAGTAAGAAGATTAGAGGGGTAAAATCCTCTTAAGTAGGGGCGGATATAGGCTTATGGCCACTAGGGCCTGGGCCCTACTCTTGGACCAGCCAGCTAGGGTTAGAAGAGAATGAGGGGAGAGTAAGTATAGGGCCCTACTCTTGGTTTGCTCTTAAAGTATGATTGGTGACAATAAAATTGAAGAGAATTAGGGGGGTAAGACTTGTTTTGGAGCCAGAGTAATGGAAGGAGTCAGATGGTCTAAAATCCCCTTGTTATTCAATTTTAAATAGCAAGAAGATTTTAGGCCCTCTATTTCCCTTGCTCTCAAATATACCCTAAATGTCTTGTTATTCAAAGGATTTTCTCCCCTCAATCCCACTCAATTTCCCACCAAACCTGCCCTAATAGTAAAGAGATTTTAGCCAACACACGGGTAGGATCCCATACCACGTGAAAAATGGTTCGTTTATGCATTAGGGTTTATGTGCAAACAAATAGGTGAATATTTGGGTCGCCCAGCCTGACATAACCCAAAACCAAAAAGTCCGACATATTTACATTTAAATTTTGGGATGTGTCAAGCCGCCCACGGTCCGACACATAATTATTTAAACGTGTTGGACTCATTTTAAACGAACTAAAATTATAAAAGCCCAAAATTAAAAACATATTTAATAAAAAATGAAAGGTAAAGGTATAAGGCAAAGAAATTGAACCAAAAGAGCATGTTCACTTGTCTTTAATTCGTATTGGCTTCTACTGCTTCTGGTGTTTTTGTCTCTATAGATTGCAGCTGCAGAAGTCAAAACACTCGACTTTATTCTGAAGTGAACAACCCTTTTATCAAAAGAGAGAAAAAACTTTTATCAAAAGAGAAAAAAGTATAACTAGCTCTAGATAGAGTTCATAAGTTTACTGTCTAATGATTATAACAAAAGTAAAATTGCATTACCTCCTCTAATTCAAAAATTGCGAAAGAAAACATCTAACTAGCATCAATGGTAGTTCATTGTTTTTTATTCAAGTACATGGAAGTGTGAAATATCCAAGTACATGGAAGTGTGGAATAAAGTGTGGTTTTAATTAATACTAGTCGGTTGCCCGTACGTTGCGACGGCTCACAACAATACCCACATAAATTATCCACCGAAAATATCTCAAGATTTTTTATTGATTGTCTCTGCTCTCCACATAATTTTTTTATTTGACTAACCGAGTCGACATCGTGGTAAAGGAAAGGCCATGTAGACAGGCGATGTTGAGCCATCGAATGGGTACCATAGGCAACAAATCAGGAACCCACATCCCTCACCTCCCCCACTTCCAAGGTTTCGTAGAGCAGGAAGGGAAAGGGGAGAGGCAGTCATACCTGTTCGTTGCCGGAGAAGGACACGATGAATACATGGACATCTGGAGGCAACATAGGTAGTATACCGCTAGATACATACATGGAGAGAGCACACAAGCGGAGAAAGAAGCCCAGCCAGAGCAGCTCCAAACCGAGAGGCACCCGCACCAGGCGTCAATACAAAAAGGGCGAGAGAATGCGAGTGCCTTCCAGCCCTGGACCCGCCGAGGCGACACAACACCACCACCAACTCCATAGCATATGCCGACTAATGCCGCGCTACGGGCCTTGGTTGTCCAATATCTCAGATCTGGACTCGTCATCGCCAAGATAACCTAAGCGTGGCAGGCGCCATCGTGTCCTCCTCGGCGGTGCGCACGAAGAAAAGCCAGGAGCAAAAGTGGCTCGCCCGTACCCGCGTCGATGAGCGTCAGTCGGCTCGCGACTGCGACGGTGGGCAAGGGCATCAGGTTGGGGAGGAAGAACAGGACGAAGGCCATGAAGACGAACGGGACGTCCGACGACGGTGAAAACGCTGGTGCGTGCATGCTGTGAAATACCCTCGTGGACGTGCAATAGCCACTGCACGGGTTGGTGCCGGGGCTGGTGTCGGACGAATACGGGAAGGAGGCGCCTGCTTCCATGCCCTCTGCCGAGAATGGGTGGCGTGGAGGCGGAGGCATGAGGGGAGAGAGAAAATAAGCAGGATGACGAACGAGGTGGCGACAACTGAGGCGAGGATCATCATTATCGTGCGAAGGTATAGATGACCAAATGGGCCATGTCTGGCGGGCTAGTCCGGGGCACGGCCCATTTAATAGTGCCTGGATCAGCCCGACACGATCATCGTGTCGTGCTTGGGCCGTAGCCTCGGCGCGTAGTGCTGATCCGGCCCGGCACGATTATATTTTTTTATTTTACAAAACTCGTATATACATATTGTCCGGTACCGTGATTAGGGGTACCCCCAACACTTCGAGACACGGCTGGTAACCACCCTCAGCACGAGTCGCAAAGACTGATGGGCACGGTTCAGGTCAAGGCTTCGTCTACCCAAGGGACGCGATCTCGCCTCGCCCGAGCCCAGCCTCGGGCGGGAACTGTAGCCCCGGACGAAGTTACGTCTCGCCCGAGGGCCTCCTCAGACAGTGGGCGCACCCTCGGCACGCCCGAGGCCCAGCTCGGGCAGGCTTTGTCGAGAAGCAACCTTGGCCAAATCGCCTCTCCAACCGACCGTATCGCAGGCGCATTCAATGTGAGGATCGCCTGACACCTTATCCTGACACGTGCGCCTCAGTCAGCAAGGTTGAAGTGACCGCAGTCACTTCGCCCTTTCACTGACCGATCTGACAAGAAAATAGTGCCGCTCATCCCGCTCCGACTGCTGTGCCAGCCACCCGGGCAAGGCTGACAACAGCAAGTTCAGCCTCGAGCGCAACAGGAAGCTCCGCCTCGCCCGACCTTAGGCCTCGGCCTCGGGAGGAGGTCTCCGCCTCGCCCGACCCCAAGACTCGGCCTCGGCCTCGGCCTCGGGAGAAATCGCGTCCTCGCCCGACCTCGGCCTCGGCCTCAGGAGAAGTCTCCGCCTCGCCCGACCTTGGGCTCGGACCGACCGCGCCACAAGGGATACATCATTATCCTCACCTAGCTATCTCAGGCTACGAGGGAATAAGACCGGCGTCCCATCTGGCTCATCCCGGTAACAGGTAATGATGGCTTCCCGCGTGCGTCCATGACGACGGTGGCTCTCAGCCCCCTACGGAAGCAAGGAGACGTCAGCAGGATCCCAGCAGCACCGACAGCTGTGCTTCTACAGGGCTCAGACACTTTTCCGACGGCCACGTTATCGCCTACGCAGGGCTCAAGCACTTCTTCGACGGCCACGTTGGCATGTACACAGGGCTCAGGCACTTCCCTGCCAGACACGTTAGCGCCTAGCTACACCCCCCATTGTACATCTGGACCCTCTCCTTGCATCTATAAAAGGGAGGTCCAGGGCCTTCATGCGGGAGGGTCGCGCGGGGGGAACGAGCTAACGAACAGGCTCACTCTCTCTCGCGCGAACGCTTGTAACCCCTACTACGAGCACACCCCCTGGTGCGAGATAATACGAGCCGCGTTTTCCCCCTTGTGTTCCATCTCGCGCCAACTCATCTGGGCAGGGGCACACAGCGACAAATTTACTCGTCGGTCCAGGGACCCCCGGGTCCGAAACGCCGACACACACACACACATATATATATATATATACAATTTATATTCAATATTAAAGATAATTAACCATGATGTTCTACTGGTTAGATGGTTTCACTCAGTGTCTCCCGCCTTTCTTCCATCAGTGCCTGGATTCGAACCCCACCTCCTGCACTACCTTTTTTTAAATATTTTACGCTAAATTAACCACGCGACTAGCTAACGAGCCGGACATGGAGTTTGTGTGCATGGAGAGATGCAACGAGTTAATTTGAGATAGATGTAAAGGGTTATTTGTAAAAAATGACGTAGGACGACCGTTGAAACTGGTGTTTTAAGTATAGTAGAGATATGGACCTTTTCGTGACCATTTCGTGCATACATTAAACAACTTGTGCTCGTGCTCACCCTTGGGTAGGGATGGCAACGGAAAATTCCCTGTCTAGGAATAGCTCCCCCATCTCTGTCCCACAAGAAAAAATTTCCCCATAAGGATCCTCACGAATGCTTGCGAAGGAGATCTATTTCCCATCCTCATTCCCCACGAGGATCTCCAGAAACGTTTCGTAAACATCCTTAATCCCCACAAACGTTTCGTGACCATCCTTATTCCCCACGAGGATCCTCGCTCCGTTTAAATTATAATTAGGACATACATGCGTTGTTATTACAAAAACATTATCAGTTATACAAATTGTCATATATAAGAAATCATTGTGTGCCTTAAAATGAACATATTTGTACAATGAGTGATCAGTGATCTCTTGACAATATAGTTATTTATATTTGTATAGTTAACTATTATACAAAAACATTGTCATGTGCAAGTTTAAAGGATCCCCATGAAAACGAGCATGGAGAATGTTTCTTCGTCCCTGTTTATCTGTTAGAGGATATTTTTTTTCTCTCGTTTACATCCCTGAAATGGAAGAAACTTTCACATCCCTATCCTCTAACGAAGGAATTTTCTACGGATAATCGGGGATCAGGTCCCCTTGCCATCTCTGTCTGTGGGCCGCGACCTCGATCTACATGGTCCGATATATCGGACCAGACCGATCCGAGACTACAATATTTTAGACTGTGTCATGCTTGGGCTATGTTTTTTTTTCGTGTTTTGGAACAGCCCATCACATCCGGGCCAAATTTGCAGCTATACAAACAATGTTGCAAAAGCATTATCGTTTCGTGCCTGTTGCTTGCCTACTTCCCCCTCTGAACATCACAAGACATGTTGCTCCTTTCATACTGGGTACAATTCTACCATTTCTTTTCTTTTTTATTAGGTGTGGTTGGCATGAATGCACAGGCCAGTAGGCCACACCCGACACCCTTGAAAACGATAAAGACAATAATCGACGACATGAGACCCTGGCAGATGGGAACAATAAAAACAATGACAACACCAGAAATGCTGCCATTCGCTGGACTTGATTTTTTTTTTTTACTTTCACAGTTTCATCTGTTGTTTTCAAGTATAATATGTACAGATTTCCTGAAATAAGGCAACCACAGATACGTCAACCATTTGCCATATACTCCCACCTATAGGGATAGTTTGGAAACTGAAATTCTCTTCAAGATTAAAGGGGATTGGAAAAAAATTAATTCATTTACACATCAATCCCCTCCAATCCTGAGGAAATTTGAGGTTCTCAAAGTAGCCCATAAGGTATATAGCAGAAGTGCAGAACCATTGCCTGGCCAGCCAGTTTGAAAGCAAATTGACGCACAAAGTGAGAGGGTGCACAGCATACCCCTTGGCCTTGCAATCCTGAATATTGCCGGATCTTGGAGATATGTGCGAGGCTTCAGGTCAACACTGCTCCACCACACCCAGATAGCAATACATGATGGAGAAATATATAGTTTTTTTCTACAAGGGGAAAGCAGGCTCTTCAACTTTCTTTATCGTCACTAGAACCCCCTTTCAATGACTGCGCTTCAAAGATAAAGGTAGAACACTCAGAGACGAACCTTAAAGCAGACAGCACAGATGTTTAGAAGAAAGAACTTACGATGTGTTTGGTCGAGTAAATAAGAATAGAGCAATTTCATTCCTATTTTTTAAGTTTGGTTTCAACAAATAAGAGCGGAGCAGCTCTTGGAGTTTCTATATGAAAATTTACCGTAAATATTTAGAATCCACCAAAACGACCGAATGCGAGTGCTCTCCCAAACGCGAGTGCTCTCCTCCCTCTCCTCCCCTCTGCACTCATATGGTTCTCCAACCAAACAAAGAATAGAGCGGCTGCGCTCTATTCTACTCTTCAACCAAATAAAAAATAGAATGACTCTGTTCTTACCAAACACGGAATAGAACGGCTCCATTCTTAAAAACTGGAATGGAGCCGCTCCATTTTAGTTGACACTCCAACCAAACACACCCTTAACGAATGAAAAAGCTACTAAATGTATATATAATAAAAAAGAAATTACCTTGTACAAGTACTTCTTCCTCAGTATAGGAAACCGTAACCCTCTCAAGGGGTTGGGTGATTGATATATAAAATGAGTTAAATGGGTCAGGCCCAATACACGGGGCAAGAGAGTAAATGTACAGTAGAGGACCAAAACCCTAACCAGTACGCTAACACCCCCGCAGTCACAACTATATCCTGTACAGATGTTGATACTGGACCGAAAGTCTAAGAATACACTCGACGACAGCCCTTGGTGAAGATGTCGGCGAACTGCAACGTTGTGGGGACACTGAGAACCCGAACGTCGCCTGCTGCGACACGCTCCCGGACGAAGTGCAGGTCGATCTCCACATGCTTCATGCGCTGATGCTGCACGGGATTAGTGGAGAGGTAGACGGCGCTGACGTTGTCGCAGTAGACTAGGGTGTCGCGCTGTAGGGGGCTGTAGAGCTCGTGGAGGAGCTAGGCGCATCTAGGATGCCTCTGCCACACCGTTGGCAACAGCGTATTACTCGACCTCTCCGCTGGAGCGGGAGACAGCGGGCTACCGCTGGGTGGCCCAAGAGATGAGGTTGGCGCTCAGGAACACGACATAGCCAGAGGTGGACCGGCGCGTGTCGGGGCAGCCGACCCAGTCAGCGTCGGTGTAGACCACAAGTTTCCGACATCGAGGATGGTCGGAGTAGGAGGCCGTAGTCGAGGGAGCCCCTGAGGTAGCGCAGAATCCGTTTGAGAGCAGTGAGATGAGGATCCCGTGGTGTGTGTGAAAGTCGCCTAGAGGGGGTGAATAGGGCGAAACTGAAATTTAACAATTTAAACACAACTACAAGCCGGGTTAGCGTTAGAAATAATAATGAGTCCGAGAGAGAGGGTGCAAAAACAAATCACGGGCAAACAAAGAGTGAGACACGTGGATTTGTTTTACCGAGGTTCGGTTCTCTCAAACCTACTCCCCGTTGAGGAGGCCACAAAGGCCGGGTCTATCTCAACCCTTTCCCTCTCTCAAACGGTCCCTCGGACCGAGTGAGCTTCTCTTCTCAAATCAACCGGGAACAAAACTTACCCGCAAGGACCACCACACAATTGGTGTCTCTTGCCTCAGTTACAAATGAGTTTTGATCACAAGAACAAATGAGAAAGAAAGAAGCAATCCAAGCGCAAGAGCTCAAAAGAACACAACAAATCTCTCTCACTAGTCACTAAGGCTTTGTGTGGAATTGGAGAGGATTTGATCACTTGGGTGTGTCTTGTATTGAATGCCTAGCTCTTGTAGATGGTTGTAAGGTGGAAAACTTGGATGACTTGAATGTGGGGTGGTTGGGGGTATTTATAGCCCCAACCACCAAACTAGCCGTTTGGTGGAGGCTGTCTGTCGCATGGTGCACCAGACAGTCCGGTGCGCCAGCCACGTCACCCAGCCGTTAGGGTTCGACCGTTAGAGCTCTGTCTGCTGGGCCTGCCTGGATGTCCGGTGGCGCACCGGACATGTACTGTAGAGTGTCCGGTGCGCCATGTCGCGCGTGCCTGACTTCTGCGCGCCCTGGCGCGCATTTAATGTCGCTGCAGGTGACCGTTGGCGCCGAAGTAGCCGTTGCTCCGCCGTTACACCAGACAGTCCGGTGTACGCCGGACATGTCCGGTGAATTATAGCGTACTAGCCATTGTGGATTCCCGAAGCTGGCCAGTTCAGAGTCGCTTCTTCTTGGAGCACCGGACACTGTCCGGTGTACACCGGACAGTCCGGTGAATTATAGCGCGGCGGCTCTGAGTTTTCCCGAAGGTGCGAAGTTTAGCTTGGAGTCCCCTGGTGCACCGGACACTGTCCGGTGGTGCACCGGACAGTCCGGTGCGCCCGACCAGGGTGCCTTCGGTTGTCCCTTTGCTCCTTTGTTTGAACCCTTTTTCTTGGTCTTTTTATTGGCTTATTGTGAACCTTTGGTACCTGTAGAACTTATAAACTTGGGCAAACTAGTTAGTTCAATTATTTGTGTTGGGCAATTCAACCATCAAAATCAATTTAGGAAATAGGTGTAAGCCTAATTCCCTTTCAATCTCCCCCTTTTTGGTGATTGATGCCAACACAAACCAAAGCAAATATAGAAGTGCATAATTGAGCTAGTTTGCAATATGTAAGTGTAACGGTTACTTAGAATTGAGCCAATAAATATTACTTACTAGATATGCATGGATTGTTTCTTTATTTTTAACATTTTGGACCACGCTTGCACCACATGTTGTGTTTTTGCAAATCCTTTTCAAAGTTCTTTTGCAAATAGTCAAAGGTAAATGAGTAAGATTTTGAGAAGCATTTTCAAGATTTGAAATTTTCTCCCCCTGTTTCAAATGCTTTTCCTTTGACTAAACAAAACTCCCCCTCAAATAAATTCTCCTCTTAGTGTTCAAGAGGGTTTTAAGATATCAATTTTGAAAGGTGCTACTTTCTCCCCCTTTAGAACACAAAGAGATACCAATTTGAAATTTACCAATTTGAAATTTACCAATTGAAAATCATTAATTTTAAAATTAGGGTGGTGGTGCGGTCCTTTTGCTTTGGGCCAATACTTTCTCCCCCTTTGGCATGAATCGCCAAAAACGGATACTTAGAATGAAATATAGGCCCTTATTGTAACTATTTTCTCCCCTTTGGCAAATAAAACATATGAGTGAAGATTATACCAAAGACAGAGAATTGCTCGGAGCGACGACGAAGGAAGAGTAATAGAGTGGAGTGGAAGCCTTTGTCTTCGCCGAAGACTCCAATTCCCTTTCAATACACCTATGACTTGGTTTGGAATTCACTTGAAAACACATTAGTCATAGCATATATAAAAGGAGTCATGATCAAAGGTATATTTATGAGCTATGTGTGCAAAACATCAAAAGAAATTCCGAGAATCAAGAATATTGAGCTCATGCCTAAGTTTGGTAAAAGTTTGTTCATCTAGTGGCTTGGTAAAGATATCGGCTAATTGATCTTTAGTATTAATGTATGCAATCTCGATATCCCCCTTTTGTTGGTGATCCCTAAGAAAATGATACCGAATGGCTATGTGTTTAGTGCGGCTATGCTCAACGGGATTATCCGCCATGCGGATTGCACTCTCATTATCACATAGAAGAGGAACTTTGGTTAATTTGTAACCATAGTCTCACAGGGTTTGCCTCATCCAAAGCAATTGCGTGCAACAATGACCTGCGGCAATGTACTCGGCTTCGGAGGTAGAAAGAGCGACCGAATTTTGCTTCTTTGAAGCCCAAGATACCAAGGATCTTCCCAAGAACTGGCAAGTCCCCGATGTGCTCTTTCTATTAATTTTGCACCCCGCCCAATCGGCATCCGAATAATCAATCAAATCAAATGTGGATCCCTGAGGGTACCAAAGCCCAAACTTAGGAGTATAAGCCAAATATCTCAAGATTGGTTTTACGGCCGTAAGGTGAGATTCCTTAGGGTCGGCTTGGAATCTTGCACACATGCATACGGAAAGCATAATGTCTGGTCGAGATGCACATAAATAGAGTAATGAACCTATCATCGACCGGTATACCTTTTGATCGACGAATTTACCTCTCGTGTCGAGGTCGAGATGCCCATTGGTTCCCATGGGTGTCTTGATGGGCTTGGCATCCTTCATCCCAAACTTGTTTAGAATGTCTTGAGTATACTTTGTTTGGCAAATGAAGGTGCCCTCTTGGAGTTGCTTTACTTGAAATCCCAAGAAATACTTCAACTCCCCCATCATCGACATCTCGAATTTCTGTGTCATGATCCTACTAAATTCTTCACATGTAGATTCGTTAGTAGACCCAAATATAATATCATAAACATAGATTTGGCATACAAACAAATCATTGTCAAGAGTTTTAGTGAATAAAGTAGGATCGGTCTTGCTGACTTTGAAGCCATTTGCAATAAGGAAATCTCTTAGGCATTCATACCATGCTCTTGGGGCTTGCTTGAGCCCATAAAGCGCCTTAGAGAGCCTATAGACATGGTTAGGGTACTCACTGTCTTCAAAGCCGAGAGGTTGCTCAACATAGACCTCTTCCTTGATTGGTCCATTGAGGAAGGCACTCTTCACGTCCATTTGATAAAGCTTGAAGCCATGGTAAGTAGCATAGGCTAATAATATACGAATTGACTCAAGCCTAGCTACGGGTGCATAGGTTTCACCAAAATCCAAACCTTCGACTTGGGAGTATCCCTTGGCCACAAGTCGGGCTTTGTTCCTTGTCACCACACCATGCTCGTCTTGCTTGTTGTGGAAGACCCATTTGGTTCCTACAACATTTTGGTTTGGACGTGGAACTAAGTGTCATACCTCGTTTCTAGTGAAGTTGTTGAGCTCCTCTTGCATTGCCATCACCCAATCCGAATCTTGGAGTGCTTCCTCTACCCTGTGTGGCTCAATAGAGGAAACAAAAGAGTAATGCTCACAAAAATGTGCAACACGAGATCTAGTGGTTACCCCCTTATGAATGTCGCCGAGGATGGTGTCGACGGGGTGATCTCGTTGGATTGCTTGGTGGATTCTTGGGTGTGGCGGCCTTGGTTCTTCATCCTCCTTGTCTTGATCATTTGCATCTCCCCCTTGATCATTGCCGTCATCTTGAGGTGGCTCATCTCTTTGATCTTCTCCTTCATCAACTTGAGCCTCGTCCTTATTTTGAGTTGGTGGAGATGCTTGCATGGAGGAGGACGGTTGATCTTGTGCATGTGGAGGCTCTTTGGATTCCTTAGGACACACATCCCCAATGGACATGTTCCTTAGCGTGATGCACGGAGCCTCTTCTTCACCTATCTCATCAAGATCAACTTGCTCTACTTGAGAGCCGTTAGTCTCATCAAACACAACGTCACAAGAAACTTCAACTAGTCCTAAGGACTTGTTAAAGACTCTATATGCCCTTGTGTTTGAATCATATCCTAATAAAAAGCCTTCTACGGTCTTAGGAGCAAATTTGGATTTTCTACCTCTTTTAACAAGAATAAAGCATTTGCTACCAAAGACTCTAAAATATGAAATATTGGGCTTTTTACCGGTTAGGAGTTCGTATGATGTCTTCTTGAGGATTCGGTGTAGATATAACCGGTTGATGGCGTAGCAAGCGGTGTTAACCGCCTCGGCCCAAAACCGATCCGGCGTCTTGTACTCATCAAGCATGGTTCTTGCCATGTCCAATAGAGTTCTATTCTTTCTCTCCACTACACCATTTTGTTGTGGGGTGTAGGGAGAAGAGAACTCATGCTTGATGCCCTCCTCCTCAAGGAAGCCTTCAATTTGTGAATTCTTAAACTCTGTCCCATTGTCGCTTCTAATTTTCTTGATCCTCAAGCCAAACTCATTTTGAGCCCGTCTCAAAAATCCCTTTAAGGTCTCTTGGGTTTGAGATTTTTCCTGCAAAAAGAACACCCAAGTGATGCGAGAATAATCATCCACAATAACTAGACAGTACTTACTCCTGCCGATGCTTATGTAAGCAATCGGGCCGAATAGATCCATGTGTAGGAGCTCCAGTGGCCTGTCAGTCGTCATGATATTCTTGTGTGGATGATGAACACCAACTTGCTTCCCGGCTTGGCATGCGCTACAAACCCTGTCTTTCTCAAAATGAACATCTGTTAATCCTAAAATGTGCTCTCCCTTTAGAAGCTTATGAAGATTCTTCATTCCAACATGGGCTAGTCGGCGGTGCAAGAGCCAACCCATGTTAGTCTTAGCAATTAAGCAAGTGTCGAGTTCAGCTCTATCAAAATCTACCAAGTATAGCTGACCCTCTAACACTCCCTTAAATGCTATTGAATCATCACTTCTTCTAAAGACAGTGACACCTACATCAGTAAAGAGACAGTTGTAGCCCATTTGACATAATTGAGACACGGAAAGCAAATTGTAATCTAATGAATCAACAAGAAAAACATTGGAAATGGAATGGTCAGGAGATATAGCTATTTTACCCAAACCTTTGACCAAACCTTGGTTTCCATCCCCGAATGTGATAGCTCGTTGGGGATCTTGGTTTTTCTCGTAGGAGGAGAACATTTTCTTCTCCCCTGTCATGTGGTTTGTGCACCCGCTGTCGATGATCCAACTTGAGCCCCCGGATGCATAAACCTACAAAACAAGTTTAGTTCTTGACTTTAGGTACCCAAACGGTTTTGGGTCTTTCGGCATTAGAAACAAGAACTTTGGGTACCCAAACACAAGTCTTGGAGCCCTTGTGTTTGCCCCCGACAAACTTGGCAACTACCTTGCCAGATTTGTTAGTAAGCACATAAGATGCATCAAAAGTTTTAAATGAAATGCTATGATCATTTGATGCACTAGGAGTTTTCTTCTTAGGCAACTTAGCACGGGTTGGTTGCCTAGAGCTAGATGTCTCACCCTTATACATAAAAGCATGATTGGGGCCAGAGTGAGACTTCCTAAAATGAATTCTCCTAATTTTGCTCTCAGGATAGCCGTCAGGGTACAAAATGTAGCCCTCGTTATCCTGAGGCATGGGAGCCTTGCCCTTAACAAAATTAGACAATCTTTTAGGAGGGGCATTAAGTTTGACATTGTCTCCCCTTTGGAAGCCAATGCCATCCTTGATGCCAGGGCGTCTCCCACTATAGAGCATACTTCTAGCAAATTTAAACTTTTCATTCTCTAAGTTATGCTCGACAATTTTAGCATCTAATTTAGCTATATGATCATTTTGTTGTTTAATTAAGACCATATGATCATGAATAGCATTGATATCAACATCTCTACATCTAGTGCAAATAGAAACATGCTCAATGGTAGATGTAGAGGGTTTGCAAGATTTTAATTCTACAACCTTAGCATGTAATATATCATTTTCACTTCTAAGGTTAGAAATAATAACATTGCAATCATCAAAATCTTTAGCCTTAGCAATCAATTTTTCATTTTCAATCCTAAGGCTAGCAAGAGAATCATTCAATTCTTTAATCTTAGCATGTAAATCAACATTATCATTTCTAAGATTTGGAATTGAAACATTAGAATCAACCTTAGCTAACAAATTAGCATTCTCATTTCTAAGGTTGTCAATAGTCTCATGGCATGTGCTTAGCTCACTAGATAGTTTTTCACATTTTTCCACTTCTAGAGCGTAAGCATTTTTAACCTTAACATGCTTCTTATTTTCTTTAATAAGGAAGTCCTCTTGAGAGTCCAAGAGATCATCCTTCTCATGAATAGCACTAATCAATTCATTTAATTTTTCCTTTTGTTGCATGTTTAGGTTGTCAAAAAGAATGCGCAAGTTATCCTCCTCATTGCTAGCATCATCCTCATCACTAGAGGTTTCATATTTAGTGGAGGATCTTGATTTTATCTTCTTCTTTTTGCCGTCCTTTGCCATGAGGCACTTGTGGCCGACGTTGGGGAAGAGAAGGCCCTTGGTGACGGCGATGTTGGCGGCGTCCTCGTCGGAGGAGGAGTCGGTGGAGCTCTCGTCCGAGTCCCACTCCCGGCAAACATGGGCATCGCCGCCCTTCTTCTTGTAGTACTTCTTCTTCTCCTTTCTTCTCCCCTTCTTGTCGTCGCCCCTGTCACTGTCACTAGAAATAGGACATTTTGCTATAAAGTGACCGGGCTTACCACACTTGTAGCAAACTTTCTTGGAGCGGGGCTTGTAATCTTTCCCCCTCCTTTGCTTGAGGATTTGGCGGAAGCTTTTGATGATAAGCGCCATTTCCTCATTATCGAGCTTGGAGGCGTCGATTGGTTGTCTACTTGATGTAGACTCCTCCTTCTTCTCCTCCGTCGCCTTGAATGCCACCGGTTGTGCTTCGGGCGTTGAGGAGATGCCTTGCTCGATGATTTTCTTTGAGCCTTTAATCATTAGCTCAAAGCTCACAAATTTTCCTATAACTTCCTTGGGAGACATTAGCTTATATCTAGGATCACCTCGAATCAATTGAACTTGTGTAGGGTTAAGAAAAACGAGGGTTCTAAGAATAACCTTGACCATTTCATGGTCATCCCATTTTTCGCTCCCGAGGTTGCGCACTTGGTTCACCAAGGTCTTCAAGCGGTTGTACATAGCTTGTGGATCCTCCCCTTGGTGAAGCATGAAACGACTGAGCTCCCCCTCGATCGTCTCCCGCTTGGTGATTGTAACACTCAAAATTGTATAAAAGAATATATAGTGATTCCCTTATTTGATGTGTCTCATTTGCATATTAAAAAGAACACACACAAAATTTAGAGATCAATGCAAACAGATTATAAAAACGCATCATGTTGGAGTTTATATGTTTGTGCATTAAATAAAATAGTAATGATAAAAATAAGAAAATAATAATCCTAAAAGTTGGATTAAACCCTAAATTGAAATTAGGGTTTGGGAAATAAGAAAAGATAAAGGAAATGAATAATAAATAATATATATAAATAACTATCTACAGAATTTGTACCTCTAATATCACCAATATAATCTGTAATGATGAGCCACAAAGGTTTGAATTAAATTTGAATTCAAATAGAATTTGAAAAGGGAGAAAAGAAAATAGAGAATAAAAAGGAAAAGAAAATAAAAGGCTATTTGGGACTCAGTACTCTAATTCGGCCCACTTTCGCTTCCACAGCGGCAGCCCATACTCCCACCGTGGGCGCTCACTTACACCTGGGCCCCACTTTCCAGCCCCTTAGCCACCTCACGCTCGCGCTTCCCTCTGTCACTGCCATGTGGGATCGGGCAGTCAGCCCCTCGCATCGCGCGCTGCGCGTTCTCTCTGCGCCCCTTTCCGCTCCGTGTGTATGATGTGTAGGCCCTGCTTACCAGCTGCTCCCTGCTCCGCGCAATTGTCGCCATGGCCGAACGTCCCCTGCTCAACAACCCGCGCGACTTCCCCGGGCGTCATGCGCTCGGTACCGAACCAACCGGCCTATATGACCGTGGAGTAAGCCGCCATCCCTGGACTACCTGACAACCCGCAAGAAGCTCCAGCTCCGTCGAGTGTTAGTCGTCGCTGCGAGGGAGTAGTAGAGAGAGCGAGGTTCCCGCCGCCGTGGTTTCGCGATTTCGACGCTGGCACGGTCGGAGTTGTTGTCCTGAGTGCTTCTACGCGACCTCCGGTGTATTCCCTCGGCCTCTATTGGCGCGATTGAAGCTCTGCGCGCCGGTGATTGCTCGTTGTCGTCCGCTCGCCGCCGTGGGGACGAACTGCACCGTGTGCCGTGAGCTTCGTGCCGCACCAGACGGTAATACTCCCCCCTGCGTCTCGCTTTTCATCTGGCATCGTGTAGAAGGGCATTAATTGGATTTTGGAGTATTGGGGGCCGGGTTTCAGTGTGCTCCGGCGATGGTCCGTCGTGTGCCGGGGCGGCGCCGCCGGTCGGCTGTGCGGGGATTGGGGGGGATACACGTGTGCCGTCGGATGAGGAATGGACGGTCCCGATTAGTAGCCGGGAGTACCCCTTTCACGCGTGTGATCCCGACCGTGCGATTCGATCGGACAGAACGGGTGGAGTCCAGAGTTTGTAAAACCCACGCCGTAGATTTTTGATCTGACGATTAGGGTAGCGTACCGATTCGGTATTATGTAGATCTAATCCTGGCCACTGAAGTCTAATCGAGCGGCCAGAGCTCCCCGAAACCCCTCAGTGGGCGCAGATTTGCGTATAGGCCCCTGAAGTATTTAGTTAACAACCCGCAGTCCATTGGCCACTGTTCTCTATGTGTTAGGTAGTTTGCGCAGAGACCCCTACCTTCTCTGAAAATTGAGGCCCTGTCCAGAGAACTCGAAAACCAGAGAATATAAATGAAAAATAGATTTTTAATATGAAAATAATTACTAGAATTTGATAAATTCATATTAAATTTATTTTAGCTCCAAATTAATCCATTCCACTTCCTATAATTTTGTATTATTATTGTCTATCATTTAGTATCTCTGTTTTGACATGAACACAGTAAGAAAATTAATTTATCATTTAATCCTATTTCAAGCACATTAAATCTTAGGAAATCCATAACTTGAATTCTATATCTCCAAATTTAGTGATTCCAGTTCCTATGATCTCATTTTAATGTGTAGATTTTTACTATATATTTCATTTACATGTTTGATGTGATGTTAATTTATGCTATACTATGTATGTATTGTGTTGATGCGTGTAGACGAACAAGCCACTGTGGAATCTGAGGTTCAGCAAGTAGAAGTAGCTGAGCAGGAGCTCATTGAAGGCAAGTTGTGCCCTTGATCACTTACTTTTCCCAGCCATGTTCTTATTAATTATAATGATCTGCATATGTTAATTTTGATGGGATCCAATAGGATACCTCAGTTTTGGTTATCTTTATACCTTGTTCACCCCTGAAATATTTTTGGGTAGTACTTGCTATTGCTTTATGTGGATTGGGTATGGAGATACACTACTCATGATTATTTTGTTATTATCTTGTTATTATTACTGTTCATGTTAAGATCATTAAATTAATGGGAACATGGAGTGACCACCCGGGAAAACAGTGCTACCACAAGGGTTTAATGGGACGCCCTTGGCTGATTAACTAGGAAAGCTAGTGGAGGTCTTCCTTACCCGAAAGGGGCAAGGGCAGTAGGGGAGTGGTCAGTGTAGGGAGGTCCTTGGTTGATTTTGCTGCAATGGCGGTCAGGCAAGAACCCTGCACTGGAGCTTCCTATAAACTGTAGCGAGATTTCTGAAGCTAGTGGAACTTTGTAAAGGCCTCGTAGTGTTACCCTGCCTCGCCTCCTCGGTAGAGGTGTATGGGATTGGCCGTATCTTGGCAGATGGGTAACATGACTTGTGGGTAAAGATGCGTAACCTCTGCAGAGTGTAAAACTAGTATACTAGTCGTGCTCATGGTCATGAGCGGCTCGGACCCTCACATGATTAATGATGGAACTAAATTTAATTTGACATTTGCATCGCATTTGGGATTATTTTACTATTACTATTCTTTATTATTATTAAGGTTTGGTATTTACTTACACTTAGTAATTGCTAATAAAATTTTGACCAACTTATAAAAGCAATGCTCAGCCTCAACCTTTATTTCATTGATCAGCCCTACACTACATGAACTCCCACCTTTGGTGAGTTCATGCCACATTATTCCCCACGACTTGTTGAGCTATGAACGTATGTGAGCTCACTCTTGTTGTCTCACACCCCCCACAGGAGAAGAACAGGTGGTCGAAGAGGAGCCGCCTAACACTGAGGCATTCGACTTGATCTAGGTGGCATTTCTCAGTCGACATTGGCGCCGACGATCCTTAGTTCGTTTTATATTTATTCTTTTATTTTGTAATAAGTCTTCCGCTATGTAATAAGTACTCTGATGTTATTGTGACATTTATCTCTATACTCTCTGTTATTATATATGTTGTCTTCTTGGCGCATGTATGAGATGCACCCAGCTTTGTTCCTTAAAACCGGGTGTTACAGAAGTGGTATCAGAGCAATGTTGACTGTAGGACGAAACCTAGATAGAAATGGACAAAACCCTTACCTACTTATCTTATTCTGATTCATTCTATACTTACCTTACTCTGATTCTTTCTACACTCATCTTGATCCTGTCTCACCTTCTACTATTCTACTCTGATCATTCTTACCTTTTCTACTCTTAGACAAGATGGATTTCACACCTTGGAATCCCTACCCCTATGACATTTTTAAGAGATAGGAAGCCTAAGACAAAATTAAAACTATTTTCTCTATTAAAAATGTTGGTTGATTGTTCTGATGATCAATGCCTGATTTGCTTCTTTGATTGATTGAAATATTATATATGGACATCTTAGCAGGTGCCAGCATAAGGTAATAAATTAGCTATGGTAGGTAAGACATTAAACTGCTTAGCTAATAAATCCCCCAAAGTAACATGAATCGTAATTACTGCCTTGTCTACTGCTCTCTCTTACCATATGTATCTAACTCAGATGGTCAATACCAGGAGGGGTGGTGGAATTGATTTGCCTCCTAACCGGCACACTCGAAGGATATATAGACAACCTCAGCCACAGCCTGCAGAGATGAATCCTCCTAATCCTCCACCAGGTGGTGTTGTTGTAACACCCAGGTGTTACCCTGGCTAGAGCCACTTTGGCACTAGAAGCTGTGATCACATAAGATAAAGGCTTAGGGCAGCACATAAGAACCTTGGGGCTCATGTTATAATTAAGTTGCCCATGACATGAGAAACTTTACCCTAAATCCTTGTACACTTACTATCTTGGACAATAGGGGGAGAAGAACCCTAGTTCTCTCCAAAGCCCTACCTTCCTAAACCCTAAGTAAGGGGGGGGAGAGAATGATCAAGTAGGTAAAGCATGTGTAACTTTTACCCAAACCCTAAGCAACATTATAACCATCATTTTGGAGAGGGAAATTTTGCAAAAAGGCCCCTGGAGAAACCCCATTTCAAATCTCCAAGTGGAGAGAGAGCTAGAGCTCTCTAATTTTCTCTAAGTCACATTTTAGCCCTAATTCAAAGACCAGCCGTGTTCACTTTGAAAATGGCGCCAAAACCACTTGGGTTCTATACCAAAAATGTGCTATACCACTTAAGGCACCCCCTGGAAAAATTTGAAACCGAGACTTGGACATTTGACAAGCTTTGACATCAGTTTTGTCACTGAGTGGGCAGTGAGACAAACCAAACTTGGCGCCGGTCTATCTCCTAACCTAGGGCGTATCCTCCCTTGGAACTCACATGAAATAGGTAGCTCTAGGTGCAGGGAAGAGATCTTTCACAGTCGACATGGCGAGATTCGTACGCTTGGCCGCTCAGCAGAGCGAAGAACTCGGGCAGAAGCAAAGCGCCACGTGTTCGACGCGCTCTGAGCACGCCAGAGCACGCCCGCGCGCGCCCCTCGCGCCCGCGTCGCGCCAAACGGACAAGCAAGCGCCCTGGTCTGCGCCCGCGCCTATAAAACCCTCCCGAGCGTCGACCATACCCGTCCGCACCCACCCGACCCTCGCCGGAGCTTGTTTCGCCGTCGTTGGCCCGTGCGCCGCCGTCCGCGGCCACCCAGTCCCCCTGCCATCGTAGACCGGCCCGCTCCGCCATTTCCAGCCCCGTCCAGCCCTCGGAGAAGCTTGTGCACCCCTCTGCGAGACTCCCCGAGCAGGGAATCGGAGTTTCCTTCACCGGAGAAGCCAGTCCACCCACGCCGGAGCACTTACCCTCGCCGGAGTTCGTGGACCGGGTAATCCACTCAGCCATTCTTCGATTCCTTGTGCACACAGTCGCTGCGTGACCCCGTGAAGCTCACCGTGCCGTCGGATTGAACCAGCTCGCCGTAGTTTGGCCAGTATACTCGCCGCCGACGAGGACACCCGCCTGCGCTCGTGGACCAGGCAATTCCGGCCACCTCCGACGACGAGCCGTACCTCGACGTGACCGCCAGAGCCTCCCCGAGCCGACCCCACCCTTCGCCGGACCTCCCTCGCCGCCGGTAAGCCGCGCCGTCCTTTCTTTCCTACGGCTACTGTTCGGTTTAGAAGAAGGACCGCGGGTGTGAGGAAGAAAACCCTGGGGGGTTAAGTGTAAAGCCCAAGACTCATATGAATAGTGACCTGAGGGTAGATCTGCGAGAGTTGAATCGGTTTAACCCTAGGGGTCTCGATGCAAACTGGTTTTTTCCAGAAAACCTTAAGTAAATCTGTTTTTTTAATTTGGACATCAACTTTGAAAATGCATAACTTCTGTTTGAATCGTCCAAACTTAGTCAAACCAATTTTGCCAGACTCTAAATAATGTAACCTGTCTAAGAAAAATATAAAACCCCATATGAACTAGAGAAAAATATAAGGTTCTGATTTATTTTCAGTTTTGGCCAAAAGCTTAATAATAGCAAGAAAAATAGTTACACTATTTAACTAGGGTTAGAAAAATTTGGAGAAGTTTATATCTACCCACTGACCTAGTTAAAAATGTTAAACCTCTCTGTCCATTTCATCAAGATAGTTTTAACCTCTTATTCTATAAAATGCTTAAGTTTAAGAAAAATAGAAAAGGTGATATAAATGATGAACCAGAGAGCACACCTATTTTTGTTAAGATACTTAGTCAATGTAGTTCACTGGAAAAATATATCATACCCTGTTGTAGTGTAAAATAAACAAGAAACCTTTTAAATAAAGAAAATAGGGGTAACTTAGAAAAACCCTACAAAAATATCCCTACGGTGAAACCTCCCCAAACCTTAGGATAACTAATGTGTTGATAATAAGAACTTAAGAAAAATCTGAAATCTGTTGTTTGATATTTTTCAAAAGACAAGTTAGTTCTAAGCACCCTTGTTGCACCAAAGTTTAGAAATTTACCACAAATTAACCATCTTGTAGCTCTCTGTCATTTTTGGCACAAGAGCTTTTCATCACTACTAGAGGCCAGCAAAAATAACCATTAGGTCAGAAACCACTTTAATAAAGGACTTGTAGTGTAAAGTGGCCCATTTTGCCTAACCATTGTTATTTTTGTTTAAAGATTAGCTTTTATACTTTAAGCCTCAAATTTTCAAAACAAGCTAGTATAGCCAGTGACAACCCACTGTAATTTTTACAGAATTTTTGGAAAGTTTTAAACTACCATCATAGTTCAAAACCCCTACTAGAAACCCTAGATAGGACTTAAGAAAAGAAAATGGATGGTGGAATTTAATGTCCCCCTAAGACCTTTATAATTGTCCACTAAAATCTATAAAGGCAATACAAATCCAATATGTTATTTTAAAAAGGAAGCCTAAACCTAAAAGGGTGATAAGTCCATGTATACCTCTAGAAGGCCCTCGTAGCCAAGGAACCCTAAGTTAACTCTTAATTTAATTTTCTGTAGCTTAATGTCCTTAAATTTTGCATAATCATGACATACATGTTCATTGCATTTCGATAGACTGTAACCTTGCTGACGGAGAGTACGTCCTCGTGCCGGAGCAAGGAGCTGCCCAGGAGGTTGCCCCCGACCCAGCACCAGAGCCTGCACCAGAGGACCTGCCTGCCACTGCTTTGGAAGGCAAGCCCCGGTTTTATGCATAACCCGTTATTTATGCTATTTTACTTCACTTAATGATTGTAGGATTGATTGTGCACTTAGGTGTAGGAATTGTTTGAAACCCTAGTTGCATGATCTCAGGAATCCCTTTTGAGGTGAATACTAGTATGACAGGTCGAGTAGCTGCTTTATTTAATTAGGGTCTCGGTAGAAGACGAGTGATTTTTCTAGCACTCGCGCGAGATCAGGAAGTTGATTGTACCCACTTTCATACTGTCAGGATACTAGTTGGTGGACCACAATCCATGGGGATTGGTTGTCCACGAGATGGAAAATGGAATAAGGATTAACGTGCGGATACCTATGTCAAGCGTTTGAACGTACTAAACACATACCGAGAAATATGGTAAATCGGTAAGCCTAGTACCTGAGTGAACCCGGCAGTGGACATACCTCCTCACGCGACCTGAGACGTAGTCTCCCATTCCGGTTATGGTGGGTACAAGTGCGGCCACTGCACGACGGCCAGTCGGGGTCAGTGGGGCATTGTACGCCAAGGCGGTGAGCCCTGATCTGCTGACGGGGAATTGATGGGGACGGTTGATGTGTGTGGGGACGGAGTGCCCCTACATGTCGTGTGTTTAGGTTTACCTTGCAAGGATAAAACTCGATTCGAATCGTCTGCTTCTCGCAGCTAATGAGACTGCTTGATCCATTGTACTGCATTGAGTAAGAAGTGGAACTGTGATGAGATGATACAAAATGATGATTGCTAAAAATGCTTGCTACTATGTATGAGTAGATAGTACACTTTTAGCCTTAAGAGAGTCACACTTAATATTGACAAAGTTAAAATCTTGATTCAGAAACTCAGCTAGTGCTTTTGGCAACCAAACCCCACAGCCAAACAGCTGCATGTCTAGAGGTAGAGGAGTATAGACTCCTCACACCGGGTAAGTCTAGCTGAGTATTAGTATACTCAGCCTTGCTTGTGGCATAATTTTACAGGTTCTCTGGAGGACATGGTTGCTGGAGTGACTTGGCCGTCCACCCTGCCACCGGGTTGGACTGTCGAGTGGGACCCTGCCTCGGCTGAGGAGGAGCATGAGGAGTGATGGGACAGGCTTCCCCACCCCTCCATTTATTTACCGTTAGTTTATTTTCCGCTGCACTCCAAAAACAATGATGGTTATTTTTGCGAAAACTCCAATGATGACAATGGTGATGTAATAACTTAATACTCTTCCATGCATGGTTTTATGCTTTATTGTATTTGCTCTGTGACTCACCATCGAGTGAGACTGTGGTACTTGATCCTGTCAGTGGCCGTGTCGGACTAGATCCGAGGGATTGACGGGTTATTCCCATTTAAGTGTGGTCTAGCCTCTAAGGTCGGACTTAGGCACTTAAGTCGGAATAATTCGGGCAGTTCCGCCACAGCTGGTATCGGAGCTTGTACCACCACAGAGGAATCAATAAAACATGGATACCATCCCTTTTCAAAAGTAAAACTTGATAGAAACAATGATTGGATAGATAGTAGGGCGAGCAGGATAGACCTAGGACGTGAAGCCTTAGGATGATAGAAGGGTAGCTAGGTGGCTAAGTGACTAGGCCCTACAGGCCACTTTTACATGATGGGACTTCTTCCCTATTCCTCTTATTTTCTTGTGAGGTCGTTCAGGACGTGCATGCATGCATTCTTAATTAAGTAAATAATTGACTAAATAAAAAGGACTTAAAAGTGAGATAGCAGCCAACTAGGTCCTCAATACCTTTTTCTTTTAACCAGAGGCAGGTTGAGTTTTGTTTTCCCTGTTCTTTTTACTTCTTTTTCTTTACTTACGCTTAACCGTGCACAGATGACTTCCCACGGATCCTCCGAGGATGGAGATGCACTGACCCACACTGACGGACTTGCGCGAGAGGGTTTTCCTCGCATCTTGTGGGAGGTGCTTCAGGGGGCAGGATATTCGACACCCCCTCAGTACGCGGTGCAGCTATTCGAGAAGCACCGGGTACCTCGCTGTAGGGTGAGGATGACCTTGGAGCCTCATCCCTTGCAGCCAGGCTGGCGTTCACTGGACTCTGAGTCCTATGGATACCGGGCTGAGGACACTATTGAGGCTATCGCTCTGCATGGACTGACCACCTTCTGTGGATTTCACCCCTTGGAGTTGGCTACCCACCCCATTGGGTTGTTCCCTGCGGAAAAGGAGGACGACCCGATGTGGAAGGACCGGGTGGAGCATGCCAAGGACATCTGGGCTCTCTACCCAGGCCATACCGCTCACTTGTCTGTGCGATGCATGAATGCTCTGTATCGTCTGCAAGTGATGCGTGGGGAGGCCATGTCCCACTTGATGGCATTGCTAGAGGACACCAAGATCACCCTGGATAACAGGGAGGAGCTCGTGGTGGATTTATCCCAGGAGCTGGTGGAGAAGGATTTACAGGTGGAGCAGCTGACTGACGAGGCTCATGAGTTGGAAGAGCTGGTGGGTACCAGGGAGAATACCATAGAGGTCCTCGAGGATCAGCTCCTCAACACTCAGCAGCAGTTAGCAGAGGCTAATGCGCATCTGGACATGCATCACCAAGAGATCCATGATGCGGAAGCTGACGAGGACGTTGACATCGAGGGAGGAGACGAGTCCGCCTCCAGTGTAGACACCGCTGGCTCGGGGAGACCACCTTCCCCCGAGTCTAGCGTCGCCTCGTTCGCTCAGTAGATGCCAGACTAGTGCTAGAGGATGGTGATAGTTGGACTCCTCGCCGCTAGCTTAGCTTTTGCACCCTTAGGGTACTAGGCTAGGTAGAGTTGAGTCTTTTTGCTCCTTGATGTAACCAGTAGTGAAACTCTTTTGGATGTCTAGGGATGACTGATGGTAATTTAAATTCGGATGGAAGGATCATGTTTTCGTTCGTTTTTTTTTGGAAATCTATCAATTACTTTGACTCCCCTACCATGTCCGAACCTTAAGCTTGGAGATATGTTATTAAGCAACCATGTGACTTTTTCAGATGGCTGGGAGAGCGCGCCGTGGTCAGAATGAGCACGTTCCTCCACCGCCACCGCCTCCCACTCTGCAGGAGCTCATGGCCCAGCAGAATGAGATTCTAAGGCAGCTAGCTCAGCGGCAGCCACCACCTCAGCAGTATGGTGGAGACCATCAGCGTCACCCCGTCGCTGCTACTTACCAGGAGTTTCTCAGCACTCAGCCACCATTGTTTACCAGGACGGAGGACCCCCTTGATGCAGATGTGTGGTTGAGGGTGGTGGAGTCCAAGTTCCCATTGCTCCATGGGGCTTGTTCGGAGGTCACCAAGGTCAGGTTCGCCACACAGCAGCTTCGCGGACCCGCAAGGACTTGGTGGGACCATTTTCTGGCTATGCAGCCGGATGGTAGAGAGGTGGAATGGAGGGAGTTCAAGGCCGCTTTCAGAGGGCATCATATTCCCGCTGGCATCATGGACCGGAAGCTCAATGAGTTTCTGGCACTCACTCAGGGCAGCAGGACAGTGTTGCAGTATGCCCAGGCCTTCAACGATCTGTGTCAGTATGCCGGATACCATGCAGATACGGATGAGAAGAAGCGAGACCGGTTCAGGAGAGGGCTCAGCACTAAGCTCCGTGACCGTCTCAACACCGTCCGGGCCAACAGTTACAATGAGTTGGTCAATATGGCCATCTCCCAGGAAGACTGCATCTTGGCTCGGCAGGCGGAGAAGAAGAGGAAGGCCCCTGTGGCCGGATCCTCGTCACAGCCCCAGCGCTTCAGGATTGTGTCTGATTCCCAGAGCAGGGGACCCCAGCAGCAGCAGGGAAGGTGGGTGATCAGGCCACCACAGCAGCAGCAGCAGCAACAGCAGCAGGCACCCAACCGTGCCCAATTCCCAGTACAGAGGAACAACCAGCAGCAACAGTACCGCCAGGCTAATGATAACCGGTGTTTCACTTGTGGCAGTACTGGGCACTATGCCAAGAATTGCCCCAAGAATCAGCAGAGACAGGGGCAAAATGTCAACCAGAACCAGGGAAAGAGGCAGAAAGTGCAAGTAAGGCAGGGCAAGCTGAACTTCACTACAATGGCTGACATTCCAGAGGGAGCACCCGTCATGACTGGTATCTTTACAGTTTTAAATTTTCCTGCTATTGTTCTTTTTGATTCTGGTGCTTCACATAGTTTTGTCAGTGCCAAATTTAGTGTCAAGTGCCAGCTGCCTTTTTGCCACACCCACGGGGCCATTACCATTTCAACCCCGGGAGGCAGGATTGCCACAAATCAAATCAGCAGGCATGTGCCCATAAAGTTTGGTAGTTTGATAGTTAAAACTGACCTTCTTATCTTGGGACTGGATAGTGTGGATATCATCTTGGGAACTGATTGGTTGGCCAAACATCAGGCAATATTGGATATTGCAGCCAGAGCCATTGAAATTCATTCTCCTGCTTATGGCGAGACTGTTTTGTATTTACCCAACCAGGGTGATGCCCAGTCTTGTGCCTTTGTTATGGCAGAGTCTCCCGTAAGGCAGATCCCAGTGGTCTGCGACTACCCCGACGTTTTCCCGGATGAATTGCCAGGGATGCCACCTGACCGAGACATTGAGTTTGCCATTGAATTGCAACCCGGGACTGCTCCTATCTCCAAGAGACCTTATAGGATGCCTCCCGCAGAGTTGGCGGAATTGAAGAAGCAACTGCAAGAATTGCTGGACAAGGGATTTATTCGACCAAGCACTTCACCATGGGGATGTCCCGCCTTGTTCGTGAAGAAGAAGGATGAGAGTTTGAGGATGTGTGTTGATTACCGCCCTCTCAATGCGGTGACTATCAAAAACAAGTACCCGTTACCCCGCATTGATGTTCTGTTTGATCAGTTGGTAGGAGCCAAGGTATTCTCCAAGATAGACCTTCGCTCGGGCTACCATCAGATCAAGATTCGAACCAGTGATATTCCCAAGACGGCTTTCTCTACCAGATATGGACTCTATGAGTTTTTGGTGATGTCTTTTGGGCTAACCAATGCCCCGGCTTATTTCATGTACTTGATGAACTCAGTATTTATGCCAGAGCTGGACAAGTTTGTAGTTGTCTTCATTGATGACATTCTGGTTTATTCCAAGAATGAAGATGAGCACACGGAGCATCTGCATATTGTGCTTCAAAGGCTTCGTGACCATCAGTTGTATGCTAAGTTGTCCAAGTGTGAGTTCTGGCTGAAGGAAATAAAATTCTTGGGTCACACAATCTCTCAGGATGGGATATCAGTTGACCCTGAGAAGGTGCAAGAAGTGATGGACTGGAAACCCCCGACTACAGTGAAGCAGATTAGGAGTTTTCTGGGATTGGCAGGGTATTACCGACGATTTATTCCGAATTTCTCTAGAATTGCCAAGCCAATGACTGAACTGTTAAAGAAAGGAGTCAAATTTGAGTGGAGCCAAAAGTGTGAAGATGCTTTTCATACCCTGAGGCAACAATTGACAACAGCTCCAGTGCTAGCTCAACCAGATAATACCAAGCCATTTGAAGTTTATTGTGATGCTTCTGGGACAGGATTGGGTTGTGTGTTGATGCAAGAGAACAGAGTGATTGCTTATGCTTCCCGAGCCCTTAGACCTCATGAGCAGAACTACCCGACCCATGATCTGGAGTTGGCAGCAGTAGTTCATGCTCTCAAGATATGGAGACACTACTTGATGGGAGCCCACTGTAACATTTACACTGATCACAAGAGCCTCAAGTACATTTTCACTCAGGCAGATCTGAATATGAGGCAGAGGAGATGGCTGGAATTGATCAAGGACTATGATTTGGAGGTGCATTACCATCCCGGCAAGGCAAATGTTGTGGCAGATGCTTTGAGCCGAAAGGCCCAATGTAATTGCATGAACATGGATGCAAGAATCACCACCTTGTGTGATGAGTTGTGCAAACTGAACCTGGAAGTTGTTCCTTCCGGTGAATTGGGATATATAGCAGTGGAGCCCACATTGCAAGAGCAAATAGCTCAGGCACAGTTCAGGGATAAGGGTGTTCAGATCATCAAGGATATGATCAAGCAAAAGGCCGAGAAATACAAGTGTTTCCGTCAGGACAGCAAGGGAATTTTATGGTTTGAAGATCGATTGGTTGTTCCCAAAAATCCAGAGCTCAGAAGGAAGATATTGGATGAAGCTCACATTTCTAAGTTCTCCATGCACCCTGGTAGCAGTAAGATGTACCATGATCTCAGACCCCTTTATTGGTGGACCAGGATGAAGAGAGAAATTGCCAAGTACGTTTCAGAATGTGACACTTGTCAGAGAGTAAAAGCTAGTCATCTGAAAGCAGCAGGCCCTTTGCAACCCCTTCCCATACCATCTTGGAAATGGGAGGACATCTGCATGGACTTCATAGTGGGATTACCCAATACCTCCCGGCACCATGATTCCATATGGGTTATTGTGGATAGATTGACCAAGACTGCTCATTTCTTGCCAGTGCACACCACCCACAAGACAGAGAAGTACGCAGAGATTTATGTTGATCAGATAGTAAGGTTGCATGGTACGCCAAAAACCATTGTATCTGACAGAGGAGCACTGTTTGTGGCACGCTTTTGGGAGAAACTGCAAGAATCACTTGGAACCCAAGTAATCCGAAGCTCAGCCTATCACCCTCAGACTGATGGCCAGACAGAAAGGGTGAATCAGATTTTGGAAGACATGTTGCGGGCATGTGCACTACATTATGGGAAGGATTGGGACAAGTGCCTCTCCTTGGCAGAGTTCTCTTATAATAACAGCTATCAGTCTAGTCTGAAGATGGCACCTTTTGAGGCCTTATATGGGAGTAGATGCAGAACCCCGCTAAATTGGTCTCAAACAGGAGAAAGGGAAATTTTTGGGCCAGATTTGGTGCTTGAAGCAGAAGCAAAGGTTAGAATTATCAAGAAGAACCTAGAAGCTGCGCAGGCCAGACAAAAGAGTTATCACGATAAGAGGCGGAAGCCTCTACAGTTTGCGGTGGGAGATCATGTCTATCTTAAGGTATCACCAACCAAGGGTATCCAAAGATTTGGGATCAAGGGCAAGTTGGCCCCTCGCTACATTGGACCTTATAAGATCAAGAAAAGTTGTGGACCCGTAGCCTACCAGTTGGAATTACCATCCCATATGTCCGCGGTTCACAATGTGTTCCATGTGTTTCAGCTGCGGAAATGTGTTCGTCTACCCACTGAAGTGCTACCAGAACCAGACATTGAGATAGAACCAGACTTGTCCTACCAGGAGTACCCCGTCAAGGTATTGGATCAGAAGGAAAGATCAACTCGGGCAAGGTCGATCAGAATGTATAAGGTTCAGTGGAGTCATCATTCAGCAGAAGAAGCTACGTGGGAGACAGAGGATTTTCTACGCTCTCGCTTCCCCGACTTTCTACCCAAAGAAGCCGGTACGTAACCCCAAAACCCCACCCCCACCTGCCCTTTGAATACAATTATAAGAAAAACTTAGATAACAAGGATAGTCTAAGTTATGGATACAACTTAAGAAGGGCTTCCTTCTGAAGTTGCAAAGAGGATGACATTCGAAGAACAGTTGACAAGAGAAACTTGTGAAAAGGAGAAACACCACCATCACCCCCTCAAGCACCCCTCCAAGGAACTCTACCCAAATCTCGGGACGAGATTCCTTTAAGGGGGGAGGGTTGTAACACCCAGGTGTTACCCTGGCTAGAGCCACTTTGGCACTAGAAGCTGTGATCACATAAGATAAAGGCTTAGGGCAGCACATAAGAACCTTGGGGCTCATGTTATAATTAAGTTGCCCATGACATGAGAAACTTTACCCTAAATCCTTGTACACTTACTATCTTGGACAATAGGGGGAGAAGAACCCTAGTTCTCTCCAAAGCCCTACCTTCCTAAACCCAAAGTAAGGGGGGGGGAGAGAATGATCAAGTAGGTAAAGCATGTGTAACTTTTACCCAAACCCTAAGCAACATTATAACCATCATTTTGGAGAGGGAAATTTTGCAAAAAGGCCCCTGGAGAAACCCCATTTCAAATCTCCAAGTGGAGAGAGAGCTAGAGCTCTCTAATTTTCTCTAAGTCACATTTTAGCCCTAATTCAAAGACCAGCCGTGTTCACTTTGAAAATGGCGCCAAAACCACTTGGGTTCTATACCAAAAATGTGCTATACCACTTAAGGCACCCCCTGGAAAAATTTGAAACCGAGACTTGGACATTTGACAAGCTTTGACATCAGTTTTGTCACTGAGTGGGCAGTGAGACAAACCAAACTTGGCGCCGGTCTATCTCCTAACCTAGGGCGTATCCTCCCTTGGAACTCACATGAAATAGGTAGCTCTAGGTGCAGGGAAGAGATCTTTCACAGTCGACATGGCGAGATTCGTACGCTTGGCCGCTCAGCAGAGCGAAGAACTCGGGCAGAAGCAAAGCGCCACGTGTTCGACGCGCTCTGAGCACGCCAGAGCACGCCCGCGCACGCCCCTCGCGCCCGCGTCGCGCCAAACGGACAAGCAAGCGCCCTGGTCTGCGCCCGCGCCTATAAAACCCTCCCGAGCGTCGACCATACCCGTCCGCACCCACCCGACCCTCGCCGGAGCTTGTTTCGCCGTCGTTGGCCCGTGCGCCGCCGTCCGCGGCCACCCAGTCCCCCTGCCATCGTAGACCGGCCCGCTCCGCCATTTCCAGCCCCGTCCAGCCCTCGGAGAAGCTTGTGCACCCCTCTGCGAGACTCCCCGAGCAGGGAATCGGAGTTTCCTTCACCGGAGAAGCCAGTCCACCCACGCCGGAGCACTTACCCTCGCCGGAGTTCGTGGACCGGGTAATCCACTCAGCCATTCTTCGATTCCTTGTGCACACAGTCGCTGCGTGACCCCGTGAAGCTCACCGTGCCGTCGGATTGAACCAGCTCGCCGTAGTTTGGCCAGTATACTCGCCGCCGACGAGGACACCCGCCTGCGCTCGTGGACCAGGCAATTCCGGCCACCTCCGACGACGAGCCGTACCTCGACGTGACCGCCAGAGCCTCCCCGAGCCGACCCCACCCTTCGCCGGACCTCCCTCGCCGCCGGTAAGCCGCGCCGTCCTTTCTTTCCTACGGCTACTGTTCGGTTTAGAAGAAGGACCGCGGGTGTGAGGAAGAAAACCCTGGGGGGTTAAGTGTAAAGCCCAAGACTCATATGAATAGTGACCTGAGGGTAGATCTGCGAGAGTTGAATCAGTTTAACCCTAGGGGTCTCGATGCAAACTGGTTTTTCCAGAAAACCTTAAGTAAATCTGTTTTTTTAATTTGGACATCAACATTGAAAATGCATAACTTCTGTTTGAATCGTCCAAACTTAGTCAAACCAATTTTGCCAGACTCTAAATAATGTAACCTGTCTAAGAAAAATATAAAACCCCATATGAACTAGAGAAAAATATAAGGTTCTGATTTATTTTCAGTTTTAGCCAAAAGCTTAATAATAGCAAGAAAAATAGTTACACTATTTAACTAGGGTTAGAAAAATTTGGAGAAGTTTATATCTACCCACTGACCTAGTTAAAAATGTTAAACCTCTCTGTCCATTTCATCAAGATAGTTTTAACCTCTTATTCTATAAAATGCTTAAGTTTAAGAAAAATAGAAAAGGTGATATAAATGATGAACCAGAGAGCACACCTATTTTTGTTAAGATACTTAGTCAATGTAGTTCACTGGAAAAATATATCATACCCTGTTGTAGTGTAAAATAAACAAGAAACCTTTTAAATAAAGAAAATAGGGGTAACTTAGAAAAACCCTACAAAAATATCCCTACGGTGAAACCTCCCCAAACCTTAGGATAACTAATGTGTTGATAATAAGAACTTAAGAAAAATCTGAAATCTGTTGTTTGATATTTTTCAAAAGACAAGTTAGTTCTAAGCACCCTTGTTGCACCAAAGTTTAGAAATTTACCACAAATTAACCATCTTGTAGCTCTCTGTCATTTTTGGCACAAGAGCTTTTCATCACTACTAGAGGCCAGCAAAAATAACCATTAGGTCAGAAACCACTTTAATAAAGGACTTGTAGTGTAAAGTGGCCCATTTTGCCTAACCATTGTTATTTTTGTTTAAAGATTAGCTTTTATACTTTAAGCCTCAAATTTTCAAAACAAGCTAGTATAGCCAGTGACAACCCACTGTAATTTTTACAGAATTTTTGGAAAGTTTTAAACTACCATCATAGTTCAAAACCCCTACTAGAAACCCTAGATAGGACTTAAGAAAAGAAAATGGATGGTGGAATTTAATGTCCCCCTAAGACCTTTATAATTGTCCACTAAAATCTATAAAGGCAATACAAATCCAATATGTTATTTTAAAAAGGAAGCCTAAACCTAAAAGGGTGATAAGTCCATGTATACCTCTAGAAGGCCCTCGTAGCCAAGGAACCCTAAGTTAACTCTTAATTTAATTTTCTGTAGCTTAATGTCCTTAAATTTTGCATAATCATGACATACATGTTCATTGCATTTCGATAGACTGTAACCTTGCTGACGGAGAGTACGTCCTCGTGCCGGAGCAAGGAGCTGCCCAGGAGGTTGCCCCCGACCCAGCACCAGAGCCTGCACCAGAGGACCTGCCTGCCACTGCTTTGGAAGGCAAGCCCCGGTTTTATGCATAACCCGTTATTTATGCTATTTTACTTCACTTAATGATTGTAGGATTGATTGTGCACTTAGGTGTAGGAATTGTTTGAAACCCTAGTTGCATGATCTCAGGAATCCCTTTTGAGGTGAATACTAGTATGACAGGTCGAGTAGCTGCTTTATTTAATTAGGGTCTCGGTAGAAGACGAGTGATTTTTCTAGCACTCGCGCGAGATCAGGAAGTTGATTGTACCCACTTTCATACTGTCAGGATACTAGTTGGTGGACCACAATCCATGGGGATTGGTTGTCCACGAGATGGAAAATGGAATAAGGATTAACGTGCGGATACCTGTGTCAAGCGTTTGAACGTACTAAACACATACCGAGAAATATGGTAAATCGGTAAGCCTAGTACCTGAGTGAACCCGGCAGTGGACATACCTCCTCACGCGACCTGAGACGTAGTCTCCCATTCCGGTTATGGTGGGTACAAGTGCGGCCACTGCACGACGGCCAGTCGGGGTCAGTGGGGCATTGTACGCCAAGGCGGTGAGCCCTGATCTGCTGACGGGGAATTGATGGGGACGGTTGATGTGTGTGGGGACGGAGTGCCCCTACATGTCGTGTGTTTAGGTTTACCTTGCAAGGATAAAACTCGATTCGAATCGTCTGCTTCTCGCAGCTAATGAGACTGCTTGATCCATTGTACTGCATTGAGTAAGAAGTGGAACTGTGATGAGATGATACAAAATGATGATTGCTAAAAATGCTTGCTACTATGTATGAGTAGATAGTACACTTTTAGCCTTAAGAGAGTCACACTTAATATTGACAAAGTTAAAATCTTGATTCAGAAACTCAGCTAGTGCTTTTGGCAACCAAACCCCACAGCCAAACAGCTGCATGTCTAGAGGTAGAGGAGTATAGACTCCTCACACCGGGTAAGTCTAGCTGAGTATTAGTATACTCAGCCTTGCTTGTGGCATAATTTTACAGGTTCTCTGGAGGACATGGTTGCTGGAGTGACTTGGCCGTCCACCCTGCCACCGGGTTGGACTGTCGAGTGGGACCCTGCCTCGGCTGAGGAGGAGCATGAGGAGTGATGGGACAGGCTTCCCCACCCCTCCATTTATTTACCGTTAGTTTATTTTCCGCTGCACTCCAAAAACAATGATGGTTATTTTTGCGAAAACTCCGATGATGACAATGGTGATGTAATAACTTAATACTCTTCCATGCATGGTTTTATGCTTTATTGTATTTGCTCTGTGACTCACCATCGAGTGAGACTGTGGTACTTGATCCTGTCAGTGGCCGTGTCGGACTAGATCCGAGGGATTGACGGGTTATTCCCATTTAAGTGTGGTCTAGCCTCTAAGGTCGGACTTAGGCACTTAAGTCGGAATAATTCGGGCAGTTCCGCCACAGTTGATCCACTGATTGCTGCTCAGATAGCGGTGATGCAGCAAATGGCGGACACTATGGCTGATATGCGTGCACAGATGCAGCAAGAACGCCAGGAGATGCGTCAGGAAAGAGAAGATATACGCCAGGAGTTGCGCCAGGAGAAAGAGGAGATACGCCAGGAGAGAAGGGCGCAACAACAGCAGTTGCAACAACAACTTCAACAACAGCAGCAACAGCAGCAAGTGCCATTGCCTCCACCACCACCACCAGTTCCACCCCGAGATAAGCATAGGGAGTTCATGAGCCATAAGCCACCAACATTTGCAAGCTCACCGGATCCACTGGACGTGGATGATTGGCTGAAGTCTGTTGAGAAGATGTTGAATATTGCACAATGCACTGATCGGGAGAAGGTTTTATATGCTTCTGGACGTCTGACAGGTCCTGCTGCTGATTGGTGGGATTCATATACTGCTGCCCACGATGCTGCTGATACTATCACTTGGGTAGAGTTCAGTACACAGTTCCGGAATTATCATATTCCAGTTGGTATGATAAAGATCAAGAAGAAGGAGTTTCTGTCATTGAAGCAAGGCAACATGTCAGTCAGCGAGTACAGAGACAAATTTATTCAGCTGTCGAGATATGCTCCGGAGGAAGTTGCTGAGGATGAGAGGAAGCAGGAGCACTTCATTGAAGGACTTAATGGACCCTTGCAGTATGCACTGGTTGCACACACCTTTCCATCCTTTCAGAGGCTACTGGATAAGGCTCTTGCTATTGAACACAAGCGTGTTCAATTGGGTGATTTGAAGAGGAAGGCTATCTCACAAGGACAGGGTAGCAGCAGTGTTCGTCCCCGCTACATTCCACCACAGGGTACACCGACTCGACCAGGAGGGCCACGTACAGCTCAGTATGCTCCACAGGGGTCTCCATGGACACCTACTCGACAGGCTACCCCCACTGGCACCCCGACGAAGTTTTCAGGACAGAGTCCAGGCACTACTTGTTTTAAGTGTGGGAAGACTGGTCATTATGCAAATGTCTACCCACAGAGGATTGCTGCTACTCCAGTTCAGAATAGGCAGCAAACTCCAGGATCTGGCAAGGGATATTCTATTGCCAAGGTTAATCAAGTCAGCGTTGATGCTACTCCGGATGGTGGGGACATCGTACTTGGTATGTTTTATGTTAATGCAATTCCTGCAACCATATTATTTGATTCTGGTGCTACACATTCATTCATGTCTGCTAGATATGCCAACACAAATGAAATACCACTGCTAAATATGAGAAAACCCATGATAGTAATTACACCTAAAGGGCCTGTTGAGGCGAATCAAATGACACGTAGATTGACATTAACCATTATGGGTAGAGAATTTGGAGCTACTGCTATAATATTAGAGTCAAGCAGTATAGATCTGATCCTTGGTATGTCATGGCTAAGAAAGGCAAAGGCCGTTATAGCATGTGGTAGAGGTACCGTAGAGCTCACTACCACTAAAGGAGAAAGATTTCAAGTTAATATTGCAGTAACCTCCTCATCCATGCGTGCAATGTTCTTTATACCTGAGGAGTTTGTTGGAGACAACATCCGGGTGGTTAGAGATTTTTCGGATGTCTTTCCAGAGGAGTTACCAGGGATGCCACCTGATAGAGAAGTTGAGTTTGTTATTGATCTCTTACCTGGAACCGCCCCTATTTCTAAACGGACATATAGGATGTCCGTAGAGGAGTTGAAGGAACTTAAGAAGCAGTTAACTGAGTTACAGGAGGCGGGGTATATTCGTCCGAGTTCCTCACCTTGGGGAGCACCGGTGTTATTCGTACAGAAGAAGGATGGATCGCAACGAATGTGCGTGGACTATAGATCACTTAATGATGTCACGGTGAAGAACAAGTACCCATTACCCCGTATTGAGGATTTATTTGATCAGATGAGAGGAGCCAGGGTATTCTCGAAGATTGATCTCTGATCGGGATACCATCAGATGAAGATTAGACCCTCGGATATTCCTAAGACGGCTTTCTCAACCCGATATGCATTATATGAGTTTACTGTCATGTCATTTGGATTAACCAATGCACCGGCTTATTTCATGAATTTGATGAACAAAGTGTTTATGGAATATTTGGACAGATTCGTCATGGTGTTTATCGATGATATTATGATCTATTCTAGGAATGAAAGTGATCATGAACAACATCTAAGGTTGGTGCTACAAAAGCTGCGAGATAATCAACTCTACGCTAAGTTCAGCAAGTGCGAGTTTTGGATTGACAAGGTGCCATTCCTTGGTCATATTATTTCTAATGGAGGAATAGCAGTGGATCCTGCTAAAGTGAAGGAGATAATGGAGTGGAGAGTGCCCACTACAGTTACTGAGATTCGGAGTTTCTTGGGACTCGCAGGATATTATCGGAGATTTATTGAAGGGTTCTCTAAGATTGCCAAGCCTATGACATCGCTTTTGGAGAAAGGAAGAGAATTCAAGTGGGATGAGAAATGCCAAGAGAGCTTTGATCAATTGAAGGAGAGATTGATGTCACCACCAGTATTGGTTATGCCAGATCTACAGAAAGGGTTTGACATTTATTGTGATGCATGTGGCCAAGGACTTGGATGTGTGCTCATGCAAGAAGGACATGTGATTGCCTATGCATCTCGTCAGTTGTAGAAGCATGAACTGAACTACCCCACTCATGACTTGGAACTGGCTGCCGTTGTGCATGCACTTAAGATTTGGAGACACTACATCATGGGAACTAAGTGTCAAGTATATACGGATCATAAGAGTTTGAAGTACATATTCACTCAGAAGGATCTCAACCTTAGGCAACGCCGTTGGTTGGAGCTCATTAAGGATTATGATTTGGAGATTCACTATCACCCAGGCAAGGCGAATTTGGTTGCAGATGCCTTGAGCCGGAAGGAGCATGTTCACTCCGCTTTCGTTGTCCAGCTACCTGATGAATTAGCAAAAGATTTTGAGAGACTCAACCTGGGAATTGTTACACATATAGAAGGAATTACCATTGAATTGGAACCTACCTTGGAGCAAGAAATTCGTAAAGGTCAGGTTGGTGATGCTAAGATTCAGGAGATCAAGGATCTGATAACAGAGGGTAGAGGCCCAGAGTTCACGGAGGATGAGCAAGGCACGATATGGTTCAAGAATCGGATCTGTGTTCCCGAAAATGATAGTCTTCGGGAAACTATATTGAAGGAAGCACATGACTCAGTTTATTCTATCCACCCTGGGAGTACTAAGATGTATCAGGATTTGAAGCAAAAATATTGGTGGTATGGGTTGAAGAGAGATGTGGCTGCCCATGTGGCTATGTGCGATGTATGCCAAAGAGTTAAGGCTGAACACCAGAGGCCAGCCAGACTACTGCATCCATTGAAGATACCTGAGTGGAAATGGGAAGAGATTGGCATGGACTTCATTGTTGGATTACCCCGCACGTCTGCTGGATATGATTCGATATGGGTGATTGTGGACAGGCTAACTAAAGTGGCCCACTTTATTCCAGTGAAGACCACATACTCAGGAGCTAAGTTGGCAGAGTTGTACATGACACGGATTGTCTGCCTGCATGGTGTGCCCAAGAAGATTGTATCAGACCGGGGATCACAGTTTACCTCTCGGTATTGGAAGAAGTTACACGAGTCAATGGATACGAGATTGAATTTTAGTTCGGCTTACCATCCCCAGACCGACGGGCAGACTGAGAGGACTAACCAAGTGCTGGAAGATATGTCAAGAGCTTGTGCCCTTAAGCATGGTGGTAGTTGGGATAAGAGTCTACCGTATGCGGAGTTCTCTTACAATAATAGCTATCAGGCCAGTTTGAAGATGTCACCGTTTGAGGCTTTGTATGGCAGAAGCAGAGGAACAAGTTCAGCAAATAAGGGAGAATTTGAGAACTGCACAATCCAGGCAGAAAAGCTATGCTGATACCTGGAGAAGACTGCTTGAGTTTAAGGAGGGAGATTATGTCTATTTGAAGGTGTCACCCCTCCGGGGTATGAGAAGATTCAAGGTCAAAGGAAAGTTGTCCCCTCGCTTTATTGGACCCTTCTTGATCTTAAAGCGAGTGGGAGAGGTTGCATACCAATTGGAGTTACCGGATCATCTTGCGGATGTTCATGATGTATTTCATGTATCTCAGCTGAAGAAATGTCTCAGGGTGCCTGAAGAATAGTTACCAATAGAGGACCTTAGTGTTCAAGAGGATCTGACTTATGCTGAGTACCCCATCAAGATTCTCGATACACTGACTCGAGTTACGAGGAATAAGGTTATAAAGATGTGCAAAGTGCAATGGAGCCACCACGGTGAAGACGAAGCAACTTGGGAAAGAGAAGAAGAGCTTCATATAGATTTTCCTCACCTTTTCCCTAGATCTTCCTAATCTCGAGGACGAGATTATTTTTAAGGGGGGTAGGATTTGTAACACTCAAAATTGTATAAAAGAATATATAGTGATTCCCTTATTTGATGTGTCTCATTTGCATATTAAAAAGAACATACACAAAATTTAGAGATCAATTCAAACAGATTATAAAAACGCATCATGTTGGAGTTTATATGTTTGTGCATTAAATAAAATAGTAATGATAAAAATAAGAAAATAATAATCCTAAAAGTTGGATTAAACCCTAAATTGAAATTAGGGTTTGGGAAATAAGAAAAGATAAAGGAAATGAATAATAAATAATATATATAAATAACTATCTACAGAATTTGTACCTCTAATATCACCAATATAATCTGTAATGATGAGCCACAAAGGTTTGAATTAAATTTGAATTCAAATTGAATTTCAAAAGGGAGAAAAGAAAATAGAGAATAAAAAGGAAAAGAAAATAAAGGCTATTTGGGCCTCAGTACTCTAATTCGGCCCACTTCCGCTTCCACAGCGCGCAGCCCATACTCCCACCGCGAGCGCTCACTTACGCCTGGGCCCCACTTTCCAGCCCCTTAGCCACCTCACGCTCGCGCTTCCCTCTGTCACTGCCATGTGGGACCGGGCAGTCTGCCCCTCGCATCGCGCGCTGCGCGTTCTCTCTGCGCCCCTTTCCGCTCTGTGTGTATGACGTGTAGGCCCCGCTTACCAGCTGCTCCCTGCTCCGCGCGATTGTCGCCATGGCCGAACGGCCCCTGCTCAACAACCCGCGCGACTTCCCCAGGCGTCATGCGCTCGGTACCGAACCAATCGGCCTATATGACCGTGGAGTAAGCCGCCATCCCTGGACTACCTGACAACCCGCAAGAAGCTCCAGCTCCGTCGAGTGTTAGTCGTCGCTGTGAGGGAGTAGTAGAGAGAGCGAGGTTCCCGCCCCCGTGGTTTCACGATTACGACGCTGGCATGGTCGGAGTTGTTGTCCTGAGTGCTTCTACGCGACCTCCGGTGTATTCCCTCGGCCTCTGTTGGCGCGATTGAAGCTCTGCGCGCTGGTGATTGCTCGCTGTCGTCCGCTCGCCGCCGTGGGGACGAACTGCACCGTGTGCCGTGAGCTTCGTGCCGCACCAGACGGTAATACTCCCCCCCTGCGTCTCGCTTTTCATCTGGCATCGTGTAGAAGGGCATTAATTGGATTTTGGAGTATTGGGGGCTGGGTTTCAGTGTGCTCCGGCAATGGTCCGTCATGTGCCGGGGCGGCGCCGCCGGTCGGCTGTGCGGGGATTGGGGGGGATACACGTGTGCCGTCGGATGAGGAATGGACGGTCCCGATTAGTAGCCGGGAGTACCCCTTTCACGCGTGTGATCCCGACCGTGCGATTCGATCGGACGGAACGGGTGGAGTCCAGAGTTCGTAAAACCCACGCTGTAGATTTTTGATCTGACGATTAGGGTAGCGTACCGATTCGGTATTATGTAGATCTAATCCTGGCCACTGAAGTCTAATCGAGCGGCCAGAGCTCCCCGAAACCCCTCAGTGGGCGTAGATTTGCGTATAGGCCCCTGAAGTATTTAGTTAACAACCCACAGTCCATTGGCCACTGTTCTCTGTGTCTTAGGTAGTTTGCGCAGAGACCCCTGCCTTCTCTGAAAATTGAGGCCCTGTCCAGAGAACTCGAAAACCAGAGAATATAAATGAAAAATAGATTTTTAATATGAAAATAATTACTAGAATTTGATAAATTCATATTAAATTCATTTTAGCTCCAAATTAATCCATTCCACTTCCTATAATTTTGTAATATTATTGTCTATCATTTAGTATCTCTGTTTTGACCTGAACATAGTAAGAAAATTAATTTATCATTTAATCCTATTTCAAGCATATTAAATCTTAGGAAATCCATAACTTGAATTCTATAACTCCAAATTTAGTGATTCCAGTTCCTATGATCTCATTTTAATGTGTAGATTTTTACTATATATTTCATTTACATGTTTGATGTGATGTTAATTTATGCTATACTATGTATGTATTGTGTTGATGCGAGTAGACGAACAAGCCACTGTGGAATCTGAGGTTCAGCAAGTAGAAGTAGCTGAGCAGGAGCTCATTGAAGGCAAGTTGTGCCCTTGATCACTTACTTTTCCCAGCCATGTTCTTATTAATTATAATGATCTGCATAGGTTAATATTGATGGGATCCAATAGGATACCTCAGTTTTGGTTATCTTTATACCTTGTTCACCCCTGAAATATTTTTGGGTAGTACTTGCTATTCCTTTATGTGGATTGGGTATGGAGATACACTACTCATGATTATTCTGTTATTATTCCTTAGTTCGTTTTATATTTATTCTTTTATTTTGTAATAAGTCTTCTGCTATGTAATAAGTACTCTGATGTTATTGTGACATTTATCTCTATACTCTCTGTTATTATATATGTTGTCTTCTTGGCGCATGTATGAGATGCACCCGGCTTTGTTCCTTAAAACCGGGTGTTACAGTGATCTTTGTCACCTCGTCTCCTTCGTGCGCGGTCTTGAGTACGTCCCAAATTTCCTTCGCACTTTTTAACCCTTGCACCTTGTTATACTCCTCTCGACTTAGAGAGGCGAGGAGTATAGTGGTGGCTTGGGAGTTAAAGTGGTGGATTTGGGCTACTTCGTCCGAGTCGTAGTCCTCATCCCCTACGGATGGTACCTGTACACCAAACTCAACAACATTCCATATGCTTGTGTGGAGCGAGGTTAGATGGTGCCTCATTTTGTCACTCCACATATTATAATCTTCACCGTCAAAAACCGGTGGTTTGCCTAATGGAACGGAGAGTAAAGGAGTACGCTTTGAAATGTGGGGGTAGCGTAGGGGGGTCTTACTATACTTCTTGCGCTCTTGGCGCTTAGAAGTTACGGACGGCGCATCGGAGTTGGAGGTCGATGGTGATGAAGAGTCGGTCTCGTAGTAGACCACTTTCCTCATCCTCTTGTGCTTGTCGCCTCTCCGATGCGACTTGTGGGAAGAGGATTTCTTTTCCTTCCCCTTCCCTTTGTTGGAGGAGTCTTTCTTCTCCTTCCTCTTGTTGCGGGACTCTTCCAATGAAGTCTCCCCATGGCTTGTAGTGGGCTTGTCGCCGGTCTCCATCTCCTTCTTGGCGTGATCTCCCGACATCACTTCGAGCGGTTAGGCTCTAATGAAGCATCGGGCTTTGATACCAATTGAAAGTCGCCTAGAGGGGGGGTTAATAGGGCGAAACTGAAATTTAACAATTTAAACACAACTACAAGCCGGGTTAGCGTTAGAAATAATAATGAGTCCGAGAGAGAGGGCGCAAAAACAAATCGCGGGCAAACAAAGAGTGAGACATGTGGATTTGTTTTATCGAGGTTCGGTTCTCTCAAACCTACTCCCCGTCGAGGAGGCCTGTTGGGGACTTGTTCTCAAATGCTTCGGATTAAGAACAAGGCACATAAAAAGTGTTAAATGATAAAGTCCTTCGTCCTTTGAAACATTATTTCCCTTCGGGATATAATGTTTTTCGGACGAAGGTTACAAACAGCATATCTTCATAAGCACAATAAACTATGACGAAGAACTTACATGCAACATAAAAAGTAATATAAACATTTAAATATTACCACAGTGTCATTTCTATTTTATTGTCATAGAAAAATAGAAATGATTTTAGATTACAAGTGTACCTTCGGATTGCAGGAAGGCAAAAGTACAAGGATGACGGAAAAGCAAATGCCAAGTCAGCGTGAACAGTACGGGAGTACTGTTCATCTATTTATAGGCGTGGGACGCAGCCCATGTAAAATTACATTCATGCCCATTTCATTTGCTAATGACTTATGGGAATCTATCAAGGCCTAAGTAGTCTTTTCATCTTTAAGTCGGTTCCCCTTTCCGCTATCGCGACGAAGCTTTCCTGCACATAGCTTCGGTTGTGCACCATCCTTCGTACAGCATGGTAATCAGCCCGTCCTTCATCTCGATCCCCCTTCGTCTGGCTTAGGCTTCATCCTGACCGTACTCCATGTTCATAATCTGGGTCCGAAAATACCTGTTCACATAATTCACTTGGGAAACATTGTCAAATCTTGTTTTTGAGGACCTTTGGAGGACGAAGGCCCCCAACAGTAGCCCCTCACAATATTAATTTGTTAGTGATAAATTCAGATTGCGATATGGACGAAGGCCTTAAGCCGAAGGTCCGAAAAAACACCTTCCCTTTGCTAGAATAGCAACATTCACTGACAAGCGGGACCACACAGTTTGTGTCATATCGAGTGTATAAATAGGAGCCCGCCACATTTGATTTGGCATGCTCTCTTTGCCATCTGTTTTGCCTGCTTATAAAGCTTTCTGCCCAAAAAATATTTGTTTTCTTTCCTAGTTTTAAGCTTCGGAAGCGAGAAGTAAGATTTCCGAAGGGATGTCTGAGGAGAAGAAGGCTGCTGTCGAAATGAAGCTAAGTCTCTCTGAAGAGAAGAACCTGGGCTTTCTTGAAGCAATGTCGAAGACCAATACAGAAAAGATCACCAAAGAGATTTTAGAAGGTTTATCTGAAGATACTGATGACAGCGACAGTTATGATGTAGAAAGCGGCGGGGGAGAGTCCGAAGATCGACCATGGCGTCCAAGTCACTCGGTTTTCGGGAAAACCACTATTAAGCAGAGTCATATTGACAATATGAGGGGGAGATATTTTCGAGATGTATCTATTGTGAGGGCTGATGCTGGAGAAAAAACCTCTCCTACCCCCGAAGAAAATGAGGTCGTGATCTTCCGAAGCTTTCTCAAGGCTGGGCTTCGGTTCCCCCTGAGTAGCTTTGTTGTCGAAGTCCTGAAGACATTTCAAATCTACCTCCACCAAATTACTCCCGAAGCTATCATAAGAATGGGAATCTTTGTCTGGGCTGTGAGAAGCCAAGGTTTAGAACCAAATGCTAAAAGCTTTTGCAAAATTCATGAGTTGGTATATGAGACGAAGCCCTGGGGGAAAGAACAATATCACAACAACTTTGGTTGTTATAGCTTCGGTGCCCGCTCCGGGTCAAGCTGCCCCGTGCCAACCTTTCGGAAGAGGTGGCCCGGTGCCTGGATGACAGAATGGTTCTATGTAAAGAATGACTTGACAGCGCAGGAAGATGTTAAGGGTATCATTATGCGCCCTATCTGGCAACGCTTCGGACTCCGAAAGCCGAAGGTTGAAATGGATGAAGCAGCCGAAGAATGCCAAAGAGCCTTCGGCGTAATCTGCTCTTTTATTGGGACAAGGGATTTGGTCCAAGAGCATATTGCCTTCAGAGTTTGGCCACTTGCAGGAAAATGGGAAATGGCGAAGGAAACCATCAAAGAGTCTGATGAAGGTGGGCTGATCAGACTAAAATACACATTCAAATACGGAGATAAGTTTGTTGAACCGGATGACGACTGGTTAAAAAGTATTGAAACCGTAAGTGACGAACTGCTTGGGGTATACTCGAAGGCCGAGAATACTGCATTATCAGCAACCTTCGGAGGCCGAAAGAAGAAGAGGCTCAACCGGGTATTTGATGCAATCGGGTTTGTCTACCCTGACTACCATTATCCGGTGCCAGGCCACAAAAGAAAAAATATTTCTCCTGCAAAAGAAGTTGCCTCAGGTGCTTCTAGTGAGCCAGCGCCGCAAAGGAAAAAGATAAAGGTGCTCACCCACCGGGCACTCTTTATTGAACCAGCCACAGTGCCTGAGTTTATTGGTGAAGTCTCTTCGGCCACTGAAACTACAGAACCAGCTCCAGTGCCGAAGATTGAAGAAAAGACTGAAGCACCTTCAGCAGAGAAGGTAGAAAAGCCAAGAATTGAAGGACCAAAAATATTGGAAATATTAAGTCCTTCAGCAAGTGTTGAGACAATAAAAAATCAAAAGGGGCCGTCGGTGACCCCGAAAAGAAAAAGAATGGTAAACGTGCTAGATGTTTTGGAGACAATTAAGTCTTCAAGCACAACTCCGAAGAAAACTGTTGAAACTTCCAAAACGGAAACTAAAATCTTTGCTGCTGAAGCTCCAAGGCAACAATCTGAAACTGAAGCTGGACCTTCAGAGCCCACGAAGGTAAAACCCTTGGAAACCGAGGGAGAAAAAATGATGGAGCCAATTTTAATTGAAGAGATCAGTACTGCTGCCCCCGAAGCATCCCCCAAAGTCCTTGATTATATTATTCGACATGCTTCGGGGAAGAAGTTAACAGAAGAAGAAATTTTTGAAGCTAATCACTATGCAAAAGAACTGAAATATCCGAAGGGGGCACTAGTGTTCAATGGTACAAATGAAGAAGATTTCCTATACTACCTCCCGGATAACAAAGAACTACTTGTCTGCCGGGAAATGGCCCGAAGCATGGGGTTTCCGAAGCTGGAGGCTGGCCTCTGCGCGATGACGAAGGACGATCTTGCGGACAGCCTTGCGTATAATAGCCTGAAGGTACAAGATCTGCGCATTTGGAAACTTTATGATTCGAAATCTATTGTTTTATTCTTATACTAACTTTTTACATATAGGGTTTAATACTAAGCAACGCGCTGAGAGCGCAAAAGAATGCCAAAGACGAAAGCTATGAAATTGCTTTCAACAACCTTCGGACAGAGGTTATCAAACTAAGGAACGAAGCCCTGGAAAAGGACAAAATTCTAGTTACATTGGTGGATAAAATAAAGGAGAACGAAGCTGCGTCTAAAGCACAGGTTGCAGCTCAAAGGCACGAGATTGACGATCTTCGGAAGCAATTGGCCCGGGCTAAAGAAGAACGCATACTTGAAGAAACGAGGCGGGAATGTAGCGACCAATGGGCCAGTCATTTGGAAGGAACCGTTGAAGAGCTTCGGTCTTCTAAGAAAAGCTGCTACGAAAAATCGATGGAATGTGTAAAGAAGATAAAAACCAGCTTCGCCAGCGTTGGCGCATTTTTGAGTGGGGAAGATTTTGTGAGAGGTAACCCAGAAGGACCGATCGAATGGATCAGCCATGAGGCTGAAGCCTTCGAAGAAATTCTAAACAGTCGCGAAGACATTTGTGCCTTCTCGGGTGCCAGGGGGATTGCTACTATGCTGGAGAAAAAAGGCTGCGATCATGTTAAGGCTCTTGCACAATCCGAAGCCAGCTTGTCTCCTGAAGATATTAAAGATCCCTCGGCCGAAGCTAGCCAGGCTGGTGGAAAATTTTTCACCGACGTCTGGGACAATGGTGGCCGAGAAATGGCCCGAGAAATTATTCAGAAGAGTGAGAAGGGCATTCACGACGCTAGAGAAGTAGCTAAGGCCGCTGACAAAAGCTCAGAGCCCGAAGGGCAAATAGGTATTAGCTAATGGTTTTTATTGTGTTGTAATTTTTGATTTTAAACTTTGTTTGCAATTTGTAATAGCAATGTGGCTGTATCCTGTCCTCCTTCAGATCCTACTAAAGCGTCTCCGGGCCCTCACCCGAAAGGAGACGAAGAAATTAAAAAGATGGCGGAAGCTATCATGGATGAAGTTGTCAACCGACTCCTGAACGAAGCTGCCGAAGTTGTTTTGAGAGAAGATTAAGCACTATTGTAAAGACTTCTGAAATGAAATATGTGTGACATTTTGTAACCCTGTGATATATTTGCTTTTAATGATTCGATTCTTTACGATGCATGAAACTTTACATACGTACCGTTTTTGAGCCTTCGGCGAAAAAACACCTTCCCTTCTTTTCATGCTTCGTGAAGATAGAAAAACTTTTATGCATCACGACAATGTCCATAGTGCTCTGATGAAGAATATCCAAGCTTCGTGAAAATATTCCCCGAAGCTATATTCCGAAGATCAATATTGTATCCCCTTGTGACTTAGCACGATTTTCACTTTCTCAAAGTATCCTTCCGAAGGTTGATACCGTGTCCCCTTCTTTTGCCATATGCAACATGATGTATGATGCTTATGCTATGCAAAATGATGTGATGATGTGATGTTATGTAGATGACATTTGTTCCGAAGATACACATATCCCCGTAAAACACGAAATATTTTTGTATCAGCGCTGACTTTTCGCTGTAAGCTCTGCATTCCCTTAGGAACGTCTTTGGAGCTTCTTCGCCTTTTACTTAGGCGGTATCAGCGTTGACTTTTCGCTGTAAGCTCTGCATTCCCTTAGGAACGTCTTTGGAGCTTCTTCGCCTTTTACTTAGGCGGTATCAGCGTTGACTTTTCGCTGTATGCTCTGCATTCCCTTTGGAACGACTTTGGAGCAGAAAACTTACACTGCGTTCCCTTTGGAACGGCTTTTTGTGACTTCAGCAAACTTACTCTGCGTTCCTTAGAACGACTTTTTGTTGCTTCGAAGGATTTTCGATAATTCGAAGGTCCTCCTTATTATCGCAAATTTTTAAGCTTCAGCAACTTAAGCCTGAGAAAATACATTTTCCTTGTAGCAAACAAAGAAACTTTTACATGAAAACTAAAAAATGTCCTTTATTACACAGAAAATAAAACTGAATGGAAAAAACTGATAGGATATTTGTCAATAGATGTGCTTCGACTCTGGCACAGTGCTATTGACTGTGCGAGCTTCGGATTGTTCTCTGAGATCCCTTTGATGTGGAGCATATTGGCTCCCTTCTGGCTGTTGGCCTTGTTGCAGCGGTGGTGGAGGCGGAGGCTGTTGCCAGGAAGCTTGAGGTTGACTTGCCGAAGCAACAGAAACTGCAGGGTGGTTGCCTATGTATTCTGGGATGTAAGGCGGATGGTATGAAGCAGTATGCATGACCTGCTTCGGCTGAGCTTGTTGTGCTGCAGCTTCGGCTATCTCCTTTTGCTTCTGGATGGTAACATGGCACATCCTGGTGGTATGGCCCTTGTTTTCACCACAGAACAAGCAAAATATTCTCCTTGGTTGATCTCCAAATCTTCCGCCGAAGCCCCTGGCGCCTCTGCCTCTTGGAGCTGGTGGCCGGAAGAAACTTTGCTGTTGTCCCGAAGCCTGTGAGGAGCACTGCGGCCTGTGCTGCTGACTCCCCTTATCATCATTTTGAGTAGAGTTGTGGATTGACCTGACATGCCTCGGATAGAATCTTCCTCCGAAGCCCCTGGTCATTTCAGAAAACCTGAAAGCCTCCTCCCTTCTTTGGCGAAAATCGTTGTCGGCACGAATATACTCGTCCATCTTCTGGAGCAGCTTCTCCAAAGTTTGAGGAGGCTTCCTAGCAAAGTACTGAGCTGAAGGTCCAGGCCGAAGTCCCTTGATCATGGCCTCAATGACAATTTCGTTGGGCACCGTTGGTGCCTGCGCCCTCAAACGCAAGAACCTTCTGACATACGCCTGAAGGTATTCTTCATGATCCTGAGTGCATTGGAACAGGGCCTGAGCAGTGACCGGCTTCGTCTGAAACCCTTGGAAGCTGGTTAACAACATGTCCTTCAGTTTTTGCCATGAAGTGATCATTCCTGGTCGAAGGGAGGAATACCAGGTTTGAGCAACACTCCTGACAGCCATAACAAAAGACTTTGCCATGACTGCAGCATTGCCACCATACGAAGATACTGTTGCTTCGTAGCTCATCAAAAACTGCTTCGGGTCTGAATGGCCATCGAATATGGGAAGCTGGGGCGGCTTGTAGGACGGAGGCCAAGGTGTAGCCTGCAGCTCAGCGGACAGAGGAGAAGCATCATCGAAAACAAAATTTCCATGATGGAAATTGTCATACCAGTCATCTTCGTTGAAGAAACCCTCCTGATGAAGGTCTTTTTGTTGAGGCCTTCGGTTCTGCTCATCGTGAGTAAGATGACGAACTTTTTCAGAAGCTTCGTCTATCTGCCTTTGCAGTTTAGCTAGCCTGGCCATCTTTTCCTTCTTCCTCTGCACCTGTTGATGAAGCATCTCCATATCTCTGATCTCTTGGTCTAACTCGTCCTCTTGAGGCGTCGGGCTGACAGCCTTCCTCTTCTGGCTTCGGGCCTCCCGAAGAGAGACAGTCTCCTGATTGTGGTCCAGCGGTTGGAGAGCTGCAGTGCCAATTGCTGAAGCTTTCTTCGGCGCCATAGCGAAGGTTGGTGATCGCCGAGGGCGTTCAAAAACTCAAAGAGTGGAAGTGAGTTCACCGGAGGTGGGCGCCAATGTTGGGGACTTGTTCTCAAATGCTTCGGATTATGAACAAGGCAACATAAAAAGTGTTAAATGATAAAGTCCTTCGTCCTTTGAAACATTATTTCCCTTCGGGATATAATGTTTTCCGGACGAAGGTTACAAACAGCATATCTTCGTAAGCACAATAAACTATGACGAAGAACTTACATGCAACATAAAAAGTAATATAAACATTTAAATATTACCACAGCGTCATTTCTATTTTATTGTCATAGAAAAATAGAAATGATTTCAGATTACAAGTGTACCTTCGGATTGCAGGAAGGCAAAAGTACAAGGATGACGGAAAAGCAAATGCCAAGTCAGCGTGAACAGTACGGGAGTACTGTTCATCTATTTATAGGCGTGGGACGCAGCCCATGTAAAATTACATTCATGCCCATTTCATTTGCTAATGACTTATGGGAATCTATCAAGGCCTAAGTAGTCTTTTCATCTTTAAATCGGTTCCCCTTTCCGCTATCGCGACGAAGCTTTCCTGCACATAGCTTCGGTTGTGCACCATCCTTCGTACAGCATGGTAATCAGCCCGTCCTTCATCTCGATCCCCCTTCGTCTGGCTTAGGCTTCGTCCTGACCGTACTCCATGTTCATAATCTGGGTCCGAAAATACCTGTTCATATAATTCACTTGGGAAACATTGTCAAATCTTGTTTTTGAGGACCTTCGGAGGACGAAGGCCCCCAACAAGGCCACAAAGGTCGGGTCTATCTCAACCCTTTCCCTCTCTCAAACGGTCCCTCGGACCGAGTGAGCTTCTCTTCTCAAATCAACCGGGAACAAAACTTCCCCGCAAGGACCACCACACAATTGGTGTCTCTTGCCTCGGTTACAAATGAGTTTCGATCACAAGAATAAATGAGAAAGAAAGAAGCAATCCAAGCGCAAGAGCTCAAAAGAACACAACAAATTTCTCTCACTAGTCACTAAGGCTTTGTGTGGAATTAGAGAGGATTTGATCACTTGGGTGTGTCTTGTATTGAATGCCTAGCTCTTGTAGATGGTTGTAAGGTGGAAAACTTGGATGACTTGAATGTGGGGTGGTTGGGGGTATTTATAGCCCCAACCACCAAACTAGTCGTTTGGTGGAGGCTGTCTGTCGCATGGTGCACCGGACAGTCCGGTGCACACCGGACAGTGTCCGGTGCGCCAGCCACGTCACCCGGCCGTTAGGGTTCGACCGTTGGAGCTCTGTCTGCTAGGCCCGCCTGGATGTCCGGTGGCGCACCGGACATGTACTGTAAAGTGTCCGGTGCGCCATGTCGCGCGTGCCTGACTTCTGCGCGCCCTGGCGCGCATTTAATGCCGCTGCAGGTGACCGTTGGCGCCGAAGTAGCCGTTGCTCCGCCGTTACACAGGACAGTCCGGTGTACACCGGACATGTCCGGTGAATTATAGCGGACTAGCCGTTGTGGATTCCCGAAGCTGGCCAGTTCAGAGTCGCTTCTCCTTGGAGCACCGGACATTGTCCGGTGTACACCGGACAGTCCGGTGAATTATAGCGCGGCGGCTCTGAGTTTTCCCGAAGGTGCGAAGTTTAGCTTGGAGTCCCCTGGTGCACCGGACACTGTCCAGTGGCACACCGGACAGTCCGGTGCGCCCGACCAGGGTGCCTTCGGTTGTCCCTTTGCTCCTTTGTTTGAACCCTTTTTCTTGGTCTTTTTATTGGCTTATTGTGAACCTTTGGTACCTGTAGAACTTATAAACTTGGGCAAACTAGTTAGTTCAATTATTTGTGTTGGACAATTCAACCACCAAAATCAATTTAGGAAATAGGTGTAAGCATAATTCCCTTTCAGTGTGCATGTGAAGGCACACCTGCTGAACGACGTAGGCGATGTCGGGTCGGGAGAAGGTAAGGTACTAGAGCGCGCCTGTTAGGCTTCGGTAAGACGCCGCGTCGGTGACCGGGGCCCGTCGTCCTCAGAGAGCTTCGCTTGAGTGTTAACAAGCGTGGAGCAAGGCTTGTAGTCGGACATGCCAGCCCGCTCCAGAATGTTGATGGCTTACTGACGCTGATGCAGGAAGAGACCCTGGGGCCGGCGTTCGGCAGTGATGCCGAGGAAGTGATGGAGAGGCCCCAGGTCCTTCATCGCAAACTCTCGTTGGAGGGCGATGATCGTGCGCTGGAGGAGATCGGATGTGGATGTCGTGAGCACAATGTAGTCGACATAGAGGAGGTGGTAGCGATGTCCTTGCCCCGCCGGTAGATGAAGAGTGATGTGTCTGACTTAGCCTCGATGAAGTCAATGGAGGCCAAGTAGGTGGCGAAGTGGCTGTACCAGGCTCGCGACAATTGCTTGAGGCCGTAGAGGGAGCGGTTCAGCTGACAGACCAGGTCTAGGTTAGCGGCGTCGACGAAGCCGGTGGGCTGTGTCGGTGTTTTGGGTCCGACCGCACACCCGGGGTTGCCCCTCAATGTGTTTTTAGGAGTAGGACGGTGTCGACAACTGTAGCAAAATGGTTCGTGCCGATTGCACGAGGGACAGTGGACAAGGTTTACAGGTTCGGGCCGCATAGAGATGCGTAACACCCTATGTCCTGGTGAGTATGCTTGGTGAACGTGGTTACAAGAGAGCTCTCCGGATTGAGAATACAGAGAGTTGGTGTGGGTGGCTACGTTATATGGTCGATCGTTCTGAAGGGGTGCCCCCTAGGCCTTATATACTCGACCGTGGGGCAATACATGTGGATATGATAACAACGTGTAGCTAAAAGATAGTGAACTGTTTGAGTTTAGCTTCCTGTAGTTCTGCCGACTTATCCTCGCATGGCTCCGTTGCATGGGGGCTCCAGCGCGGGAAAGTCGGATCTCTGTTGTGGTCGCTCGCTCGACGTTGTGGGTCGTCCGGGTTTGTACCAATCCGGCCTCATGTCGATCTGCTTTGCTGGTTGTCTCTCCCCAGGCCCACGAAAGAATGACCTTACGATTTATTGGGCCCTTGGGCCTTTCGTGAGGTCTTTTACTCTTTTAGTGGACCCGGGGGATATCTATCCCCCACAAGCCCCCGATCTTTGGGTTAATTTAGAGGTAATCAGCCCAAAGATCCCAAGTCCAGCTTGCAGGTGATTTGAAGAAAATGACTTCTTATGGTCTCCTCCTGCTTTGATCACTCGTAGACCGAAGCTTTGTTTCGTGCTTGTGCCTTAGAGGTCGGCATTTCAATTTGTAGGATTATGAACTTCATTGGGTGCACCGGAGGTGCACCCAATGGGTGTAGCCCCCGAGCTTCGAGTAGATTTTAGAAAATAATCTACTCGAAGGTCTTCCCCAGAAATTATTTCCATTTGTGCTCCTGCGTTTTGGTTGAGGGCCGGCCTTTTAATCTTATCCCACGCCTTAGAAGTCGGCACTATCTTGGCTTGGAATGATAATCCATGGGGTGCACCGGAGGTGCACCCAATGGGTGTAGCCCCCGACCTTCAAATGGATTTTTGAGGATAATCCATTCGAAGGTCTTCCTTTTGTGTCTCTTTGCTGAAAATTATCCTTTCTGTTTGTAAAAATTGGCATGAAGCTATCCGCATTATGCTTTGGAGGTCAGCATTATGTCATCAGTATTGTGCTTCAGAGGTCAGCATATATTTTGTCTTTAGCAGCCGAGTTCGCAATCCATCCATATCTTGCTAGGTAGTGCAATTTATTTGCTCTGCGACTGATTGGACGTTTGATGGACGTTCTCTGTCTAGTCTTCACGTCGCTTCTGTCGGCCATATTTTGTACTTCACTGGCTATATTTGGCTTTCCTCTGATCCTTACTGATATCTCATTTTTGTCTTGAGGTATTCACTGCGTGCCCTGCACAGATGTGACCGTTTTCAAAAATATACTGATAATTCCTGGGCGTCCCCCCCCAATGGGTGTGGGCAAGGGACGGCTTGGTACGCTGAGTGTTTTAGCCGGCTGCTTCTGAGTAGTAATGTGATGTGACGGCGGGTGTAATCATATCCTCCGCGCTGTTGACTGGAGTCCCAATGGGTGTTGTGTTGCGTGAAACGGCGTCAGCCGCCTGACGTGTCTTCAGACGGGTTGAAGTGCTTATTGAATGCTTTGCGACTGTTCAGTGACCGTGGTTGGAGGTGAGCGGTTGCCTTCTCCTTCTATAAATAACGCCGTTGTCTCTCTGGCTTTTTCACATCTCTCGCTGTTCTCTGTTGCTTCCCTTTCTTCTCTCCCTTTTGCTTCCACCATGGGCAAGAACAATAAGCGCAAGCGTGAGCCAACTCCTCCATCGGAGGAGTTTGGTGACTCGGAATACTCAGAGGAGGAGTTCTCCTCTGAGTCTGAGGGGTCTCCGGCTCCCATCCCCCTGCGTGAGTCGTCTGACGACTCAGACGACTCCTAGGGGCTCGCGGTGGAGGTCTGGACGTACATCCGGGCCGTCGAGCGCTCCGGGCTCGAGGGCTCGGATGAGTCGGAGTACTCCTCGGATGAGGAGGACTCGGACGGCGGCGGCGAGGACGAGGAGGACGACGACGACGACGATGACGACGGTGGCGACGGTGACGGTGACGGCAGCGGCAAGGGCGGCGGCGGCGGCAGCAAGGGCAGCAACCGGGGTGGCAGCAGCAGGGGCAGCACCAGGGGCGGCAGCGGCGGCGGCAGCAACAGGGCCAGTGGCTAGATGCCATTGGTCTTTTAGATATTAGTATAGTATAGTTAGAATAATGTAGTAGTAGTGTAGAGTAGTATAGCGTAGTGTAGTAGTAGTAGCAGTAATGTAATGTAGTAGTAGTAGGGAAGTATCAACTCGTAAAGAGTTGATTTGTAAATATGTTATCTTCCTTCTAATGAAAGAATGATGTTGGCTTCTCCTTGATGATTGTCCTGCTCATTTGCGAAGCTGATTCCTTTGAGACAGTAAGTGAATAACTTGGGCATCAAACTGATGCTTTCAGAAATAGCTGCCGAGTAACTTGTAGACGGTGTCGGCGCTTTAGAGGTAACTGCCGAGTGACCGAACACAATATCGGAGTTTTAGAAATAACTGCCGAGCGACTTGAGACGATGTCAGAGGGCGACGTCAGCGTTTTAGAGGTAACACCGAGCGACTGAAGGGCGACGTCGGCGTTTTAGAGGCAACGCCGAGAAACTGAACACTATATCAGTGTTTTAGAGGCAACACCGAGTGATTGGAAAGCGACGTCAGCATTTTAGAGGTAATGCCGAGCGACGGAACATGATATCAGCGTTTTAGAGGTAACGCCGAGCGATTGGAAAGCGACGTCAGCATTTTAGAGGTAATGCCGAGCGACTGAACACGATATCGGCGTTTTGGAGGCAACGCCGAGTGATAGCAGGCCGCGCGAGCCACTTTGAGGATGATAGCCGAGTGATGAGGTGGCGCATCGGTGTTTTGGAAATAAATGCCGGATGACCACGTGGCACGGCAGTGTTTTGGAAATAACCGTCGGGTGCTGACTGGGCACTTTTTGAAACGGTATCTGGCTCGGGAATATCCCATAAGTGCTGTGCCTTTAGCCGCCTCTGCTTTCCGTGCCCTAGTTCTTGCTTTCTGGCTTCCAAATCCCCTCTGCAATTCGCCTTCCACTCTGCTCGCTGGTAGAATCGAGATGGCGCCTAAGAGGAAAACCTCGAGTTCGTCTGCTGTGGTGATTCCTCCAATCGACCCCAACAGCCAGTTGCCTTTCGCAGGTAACCACATGTCCGTCATTTCTGAGCCTGAACTTCTCCATCTTGTATCTATCGGGGTTCTTCCTCCGCGGGAACTCTGTTCTTGGCGGATTTGCCATGGGTTTACCGTTCCAACTGAGGATACCCATGAGTCCGTTGTCTATGCCCCTTTCCTTCTCCGTGGCCTTGGCCTTCCCATTTCTCCCTTTTTCCGCGGCCTCCTTGATTTCTACCATCTTAACTTGACCCATTTGAACCCCAATTCAATCCTGCAAATCTCCATTTTTGTTCATTTATGCGAGGCCTTTCTTGGCGTGCTGCCGCATTTCGGTCTGTGGAAATACTTGTATCATTGTCGCCCTGGGATGGCCGGGGGACAACATCAGTTGGTTGGGGGTGCCAGCTTGGAGATGCGCCGCGGGAGGAAGACTGAATATCTCGAGATCCCTCTCAAGGACAGTATCAAGGGATGGCGCTTGGAGTGGTTCATAGTTGAGAATTATGGGAATTCTCTCCCCTCCCGGTCGGGAAGACAGCCGGACGTTCGCACCCCAAGCTGGACCGAGTCTCCCACAGATCAGGAGGTAGCTGAGGCAGGTGTGTTGCTAGCTGAAGTTGGACTGCTGAAAGAGAGGGGTCTGACTGCTGAAGCCGTGGTTACTGATTTTGTTTTCAAGAATATTCAGCCTTTGAAAGACAGGGCATACCCAGCTTATCTGTATCGAGGGCTAGCCGACTCAACTCGGGTTACCAACAGAAGAATTCCCTCTGCAGACTTGGTGAGCCGACTTGAGATGATCCTTAGGGGCAAAGTGTCAAATGTTGGTGCTCCAGTGGCATACTCGGCCTGGAACCTGCCTCCTCCCAAAGCCTTCACCCTTTTTGTGTCGAATCCACCTGTCACTGATGGCAGTTTGGGCCTTAGAGTGCGACCCTCTGCTGATGAAGTTAGTGCCTTGGTTGCTTCGCTTGGGGAGATTCCTGATGATGAACGGCAGGTCCATTTTGAGGTGCCCTTGAACACTAGTGATGCAGAGATAAGTGCTATGCTTGATTTGCTGGCTGAGGATTCTTCCGACGCTGCTCCTGCTGGGGCGTTGGTAGTGGCGCCCCTCCCAGAGGCTGATACAACTTTGGATACTCAGAAGCCTGTCAGTACTCGCCCGAGGCGCCCTTACCGAGCCAATCAGCCTGATCCTTCTGCTGATGAGCAGAAAAAGAAAAGAAGACGCCTCCGGCGAGTATCCAGTTTGGATCGGGACGCTGGTACCTCGGTTCCTGCTACTGAAGAAGTGCCTGCGACTGGATTTACTGATGCTGACCCCAATGGGTGTACCCAATCCGCTGTTGATCCCAATGTGGGTGCTCCATCTGTTGCTGATCCCAATGGGGGTGCTGCTTGTGTTGCCAATGTGGATGACGAGGAGGAAGAAAATGAAATTCCTTTGACTCGGAAAAACAGTCGGCAGTTCATCGCCAGCGGTGAAAGTAGTGGAGTTCCCTCTCCTGCTTTGTCTGCCCTCGTTGGTCTGCAAGAACTATCCCTGGCTAACTTTGATCAGACTCTTGAGGATATGGTCCCAGAGGACTTGTTGTCGGAGCCAGTGGATGATGGTGCAATGGAGGTTTGCGCTGACGTGCCTGATGCTGGGTTGAGGTCATCCCGTGCCTTGTCGACCTTAGAGCGCGATCTTGAGGGTCGAGAGACTGACTTGGATCGTCCTGGTCCTATGGAAGTAGCTGAGGGCCCGTCAACCTTAGAGGTGGCTACTGCAGAGAACTTGGACCCCAAGGATGGTGCTGACACATGCCCAGCCCCCGAGGATGTCGCCGGGGATGACTTGGCTCGGGTGGGGAGTGTAAGCCACTGCCCAGCCCCCGAGGGTGCTGCCGGGGATGATCCGGCTCAAGTGGGCAGTGCGAACTATGACCCAGCCCCCGAAGGTGCCCGAGCAGGGTCTCCCTCCTATACTTCTATGGACATTCATGCGGGATCTCCTCCACACTCTGGTTGTATGGTGGTAGCCCAAGCCTTGGACCAGGGAGTCGCTTTAGAGGGCAGCCTCCCCGCTGACCGAGTGTTGAGCTCTGTTGATGGTATCGAGCTGGTTCCTGCTGGTTTGTTGCAAGTTGCTTCGGGCGGTGGCCTTACACCTGGTTATCAATTGATCTCTCCTGATTTGGGGATCCCTTCGTTCTTTTCCAACCTCCAGGTACTGTGATGTATTTTAGCTTGATTTTCACATTGCATGAACTGTTGTCATTACACTCATCTGTTCTCCTCATCAGGCTTTGGTGGATGGGATGGCTAGCCAGCTGAGGCTACAGGGTGCTTCTGTCCCAGAAGTAGCTTCGTCTCTTGCATGTTGGAATCCAGTGTCACTTCAACATCGTGTCTCTGAATTGGAGGCAACCAACGCTGGTTAGTGCTTTTTTGCTTCTCTTTGCCTTCACTGTGGACTGCTTTACATTCTGACCCCCTTTTGTTTGATTATCTCCTGTTAGGAATGACTCGGCAGATCTCAATTCTTGAGGAAAAACATTCCCGAGATCAGGCTGAATTGGTCCAGCGGTGTACCGATTTTGAGGAAAAGTATTCTCAGAGCCAAACTGAACTGGGTCAGGTCTTTGCTACCTTGGATGACGCCAATTCACTGAGTTCTTCTCTTCATGCTTAGCTCAATTCTAAGAAGGTGATTTACAAAACTGTACTTTGCCTTGTTGTGTTCCTATTACTTGCTTGGTTTTTGAGGGGGTTGACTTTTGCTTGCAGGAAGAAAAACGTATCCTTGCTGCTTCTCATGACAGTCTTGACAGATTGTATCGTGATTCTAGCAACTCGCTGATCATCTTGGAGAGGAGTCACCGCTTTACTATGGAAGAATTGGACAATCAACGCTGTAAGCTGCAGGAATCCGCGGATGAAGTGACCCGTCTCAAACAGCTGATATCAGCGAAGGACGCTACCATCAAAGAACTCCGAGCTTCCAAGAAATCCATTGTCCAGAAGTTAGAAACTGCTCGACTAGCTGCTAAGGTTGCCGAAGAAACTTCTATTACTCTCAGGGCCCAGCGCGACAGAGCCATGGACAAGGCTATTCGGGCGGGGCGAATCTTGATGAGGAGACCCGGTGTGGTTGTTCCCAAAGATATAAGGGCTGATGTGAATGCTGCCCCTGATTCCTCAAGTCACCCTTCTTCGTCGGTCGCTCCTGAGAAAGATATTGCGAAATAGAGAAACACTTTGCGTACTTTGAGCGCGCGGTTAGCATGATCGAATATTTGTTAGAGGACATCGGTTCAGCATTTGAATGATATAGTTACTCTCTTATTGTTTCAGAATTCATCAGTTCGTAAATTTGCAGTAGTAAAATAATGCGCGATGGTTATGAAATTCGTTTGCGGGATATTGAAGTCATCCTTATATGAGTAATTGTAATCTCGTCGGATCGCCTTAAGTCGCTGCTGACTTAAGTCGCTTGCTTTTGTTGATAGGGCGTAGTGGTCACCCTGAATTGCGTAGTCGTGAGCATGTTGCACCGGCTTAAGTCACCACCGACTTTAGCCGATTGCTCCGTTAGTAGGGCATAGTGGTCACCCCGAGTTAGGTAAGCGTGAGCATGTCGCACCGCCTTAAGTCGTTGCCGACTTAAGCCGATTGCTCCGTTAGTAGGGCATAGTGGTCACCCCGAGTTAAGTAAGCGTGAGCATGTCGCACCGACTTAAGTCGCCACCGACTTTAGCCGATTGCTCCGTTAGTAGGGCATAGTGGTCACCCCGAGTTAAGTAAGCGTGAGCATGTCGCACCGCCTTAAGTCGTTGCCGACTTAAGCCGATTGCTCCGTTAGTAGGGCATAGTGGTCACCCCGAGTTGAGTAAGCGTGAGCATGTCGCACCGCCTTAAGTCGTTGCCGACTTAAGCCGATTGCTCCGTTAGTAGGGCATAGTGGTCACCCCGAGTTAAGTAAGCGTGAGCATGTCGCACCGCCTTAAGTCGTTGCCGACTTAAGCCGATTGCTCCGTTAGTAGGGCATAGTGGTCACCCCGAGTTAAGGTAGAATGCAAGTCAATCGTGAACAAACTGAGTATCTTTGAAACCCCTTTTTTATTGATGACATATTTCCACTTTACAGAGTACATCGTCGTCCCGATAGCTTCTGAAATACAGCTAGGGATAAAACTTCCTGAGGTGTTCTATGTTCCAGGAGTTCCCGACTTCTGTGCCATCCATCTGAGTAAGACGATATGATCCTGGCCGAGTGACTTCTGCTACTATGAAGGGTCCTTCCCATAAGGGCGATAACTTGTGCCGTCCTTCCCCCGTTAGAATTCGGCGGAGGACGAGATCTCCTACTGAAAAGGATCGCTGTCGCACAACCTTGTCGTGATAGCGCCTTAGAGTCTGCTGGTACCGTGCTGATTGGATTGCCGCATTCAGCCGTTCTTCTTCAAGTATATCAATGTCCTCCAGCCTGGTGGCCTCGACTTCTGCTATGTTTTCGAAGATCAACCTTGGCGCCCCAAACTTGAGATCGGCGGGTAGCACTGCCTCCGACCCATAGACCATGAAGAAAGGAGTGTTTCCATGCAGAGCTCGGCTAGGTTGGGTTCTTAGGCTCCAAACGACATAGGGCAATTCCCTTATCCACTTTCCTGCGAATTTTTCATTCTTATCGAAGACCTTTTTCCTGAGTGCCTCCAATATCATCCCGTTGGCTCGCTCAACCTGCCCGTTGGCTCTTGGATGTGCTACAGATGCATACTTGATCTGAATGCTCTTTTGCTCGCAGAAGTCGAAGAACTCTGAACTTGTGAAGTTGGATCCTAAGTCAGTTATGATGCTGTTTGGTATCCCGAATCTGAATATTATGTCTTGTATGAATTCCACGGCCTTAGCAGAGGTTAAAGAAGCAATGGGCTTGAACTCTATCCATTTAGTGAATTTGTCGATCGCTACCAATACATGAGTGTATCCCCCTTGAGCTTTCTTGAAAGGTCCAATCATATCCAGTCCCCAGCATGCGAAAGGCCAAGTTACTGGTATGGTCTGCAGTTGCTGTGCTGGCAGATGTTGTTGCTTTGACAAGTATTGGCAGGCTTCGCACCTCTGAACTAACTTGGCTGCATCGTTCTTTGCTGTTGGCCAATAGAATCCTGACCTGAAGACCTTCCCGACTACTGTTCTGGAGGCTGCATGTATTCCACATTGCCCAGCATGGACCTCCTCCAGAAGTTGCTTCCCAGTGGACGGGAGGATGCACTTCATGAAGACGCCTGATGCACCCCTTCTGTACAATGTCTCCCCAATGAGTGTGTAGTGAGCCGACTGCCTGACAATGCGCTCGGCCGAGTTCTTGTCATCTGGTTCTTCTTCATTCTTTATATACTTGATGATTGGCCTTCTCCAGTCGTCAGAGTCTGACTCGGGTTGATCTATAATGTTGCACTCTTCTGTTTGATCCATTGAGATACTTGGCTGTAGTATTTCTTGCACAAAGACTCCGGGTGGCACCTGAGTTCGACTGGATCCTAGCTTGGACAGTACATCGGCTGCTGTGTTCCGATCTCTTTCTACATGATGAAATTCTAGACCCTCAAATTTATCTTCTAGCTTTCGGACGGCAGTGCAGTATTTTCCCATTGAATCGCTTGAACAATCCCACTCTTTGTTTATCTGGCTAATGACTACCAGAGAGTCTCCGTATACCATCAATCTCTTGATGCCCAATGATATGGCGATGTTCAATCCATGGATCAGAGCTTCATACTCGGCTGCATTGTTGGAGGCCGGAAATAGCAACTGGAGGGCGTATTTGAGGTGCTCACCTCCAGGTGCGGTGAAGAGAATCCCCGCTCCTGCTCCCTGCAGCCTCAGCGAGCCATCAAAATACATTCGCCATACTTCTGCAGTCTCTGGGTTTTCTGGTACTTGCTGTTCAGTCCACTCTGATACGAAATCGACCAGTGCTTGAGTTTTGATGGCAGTGCGGGGTCAGAACTCGATGTCATGAGATCCCAGCTCGCAAGCCCACTTGGCTATTCGGCCAATGGCTTCCTTGTTGTGAAGAATATCCCCTATTGGAAAACCAGTGACTACTATGACTTTGTGGTCATCAAAGTAGTGACGTAGCTTGCGGGCAGTTAGAAGTACTGCGTATAATAGCTTCTGAACTTGAGGATACTTTTTCTTTGAGGGGCCTAGAACTTCACTAATGAAGTAAACAGGATGTTGCACGGGGTAGGCATGTCCTTCCTCTGCTCGCTCGACTACCAACGCGGTGCTTACCACGTGAGTCGTGCAAGAGACATACATTAGCAGATCTTCAGCTTGTTGAGTTGACGTAGCTCATCGGGGTGGCTTCAGTACTGGTGGTGTTGTCAAGAATTTCTTCAGTGCATCTAGAGCCTCATGTGCTTCTGAAGTCCACTGAAACTTATCCACCTTCTTGAGTAGTTTGTAAAATGGCAAACCTTTTTCCCCCAGCCTGGATATAAATCTGATCAGAGCTGCCATACATCCAGTAAGTCGTTGAACCTTCTTTTGTGATCGAGGTGCTTCCATCTTCATGATAGCTTCAATCTTATCCGGATTAGCCTCAATTCCCCGGTGGCTGACAATAAACCCGAGTAACTTTCCTGCTGGTACCCCGAAAACACACTTTTCGGGATTAAGCTTCCATCCATATCGTCTCAGACTGTTGAAAACCAGCTGTAAGTCTTCGATGAAGTTTTCCAAATTCTCCGTTTTGATTACCACATCATCTACGTAGGCCTCCACACGCTTGCCCCAGTGATCGGCTAAGCACGTTTGGATGGCTCTCTGATAAGTCGCTCCAGCGTTTTTGAGGCCGAACGGCATGGAGGTATAACAGAAAGCACCAAACGGAGTGATGAATGCCATTTTTTCCTCGTCTTCCTTTGCCAAACTAATCTGGTGGTATCCGGAATAGCAATCCAAGAAAGACAGCACAGAACATCCAGCGGTGGAGTCCACCACCTGATCTATCCTTGGGAGCCCGAAGGGATCCTTCGGACAGTGTTTGTTGAGATCAGTATAGTCGACGCACATGCGCCAATCCACTTTATTCTTTTTGAGTACAAGAACAGGGTTGGCTAACCACTCGGGGTGTAACACCTCTCTAATAAATCCAGCCGCGACCAAGCGAGCTAACTCGGCTCGAATGGCCTCTCTCTTGTCGGGCGTGAAACGACGTAGCTTTTGCCGAATCGGCCTTGCCTGGGGATAGACCTTCAGTTTGTGCTCGGCCAGTTCTCTTGGGACTCCCGGCATATCCGCAGGTTGCCATGCGAATACATCTCGGTTATCTTGCAGAAACTGGACGAGCGTGCTTTCCTATTTGTCGTCCAAGCTGGAGCTGATGACGGCAGTCTTGCGTTCATCAGCGAACCCCAGGTTGATCCTCTTGGTTTCTTCAGTTGGCCGCATAGAGGTCGCGGCCTAAGCTTCGTTTGCCGGTAGCGCAAGGTCCTCCTCAGGCTTAGAGTTCGCCTGTGCTGAAGAGACCGTCGCCGGCTTGGTGGTGAGGGCTGCTTGGATGGCCACTCGGAAACACTCCGCGACGCCTTGGAAGTCGGCGCGCACAATTATGATTCCTTGCGGTCCTGGCATCTTCAGTATCATGATTGTGTAATGTGGAATGGCCATGAATTTGGCCAATCCCGGCCTCCCGATGATGGCGTTGTACCCGCAGTCGAAGTTCGCCACTTCGAACCTCAGGAACTCAGTTCTGTAGTTCTCCGGAGTTCCGAAGGTGACAGGCATGTAGATGTGGCCCAGCGGGTATTCCCCTTCCGTCGGCACGATGCCGAAGAAAGGAGTGTCCGACTCGTGGAGCTCTTTGAGGTGAACTCCCAAGCCTTGGAGTGTCCGGGGGAAGGTGACGTTGATGCTGCTCCCCCCGTCCACTAGCACCTTCTTCACCTGGCTCTCTCGGATCACCGGGTCGACGAGGAGCGGGTATTTGCCTGGATGGTCGAAGTTGAGCCATTGATCCTCCCGAGTGAAAGTGATCGGGTGCTCCGACCACCGGTATGGGGCGGGAGGACCGGTGGTCGCCACCAGTATCTGGTGGTCGTTGAGCTTTTGTTGCCTTTTGTTCTCCTGCGACCCATGTCCGCCGAAAATGACATTGACCTCCCTGTCAACGCGCGGGAAGGCTCCTCCTCCTCCCTCCTCCTGCTGATGGGGTTGTCGTAGTTCATCTGGTCCTCCCCTCGGCGGAGGAGGAGGTAGAGGTTGGAAGGGTCGACCGTGCCCGACGGAGTGCTTGAAGTCCAGGCAGTTACGAAGAGTGTGGCGCATGTCTTTGTGGTACGGGCACTGGGCGTCGAGGATGTTGTCCAGCGTGCGTTTGCCCCCGCGAGGTCCTCCTCGGGCGCGAGAGGCAGGTGGTCCGGCGGCGTGCACTTCTTCGCGAGGCCTCTTCTCCCAGCGTTTGTCGGGTTGCTGGTTCGCGTCACGTCGTGGTGCTGCTGGTGCGGGCTTTGCTCCTCCGATGAGGTCCTGGGCCCGCTCGTCGGCGGTGATGTAGAGGTCGGCTTCCCGGAACAGCTCCTCGGAAGTAGTCGGCGCCTTCTGTAGTATGGCTCGGACGAAAGCCGAGTCATTGGATCCTCTGTAGAAGTCCTCGATCACGGCCGCCTCCGTGACCTCGGGGATACGATTTCTCATGGTCTGGAACCTTTTGAGGTACGACCGAAGAGTTTCGTCCCCCCGGCGCTTGATGGATTTGAGGTCCCATGGTTGCGCCGGTTTGTCGGAGAGGGACTGGAAGTTGGCGGTGAAGCGTCGACTGAAGTCGCCCCAGTCGTCGATGCAGTGTCGGGGTAGATGTCGCAGCCATTGCAGCGCGTCTTGCCCAAGGACAATGGGTAAATACGCGGTCATCACGTCTTCGGACGCCCCGGCAGCTCGAGCAGCGGTGGTGTAGATGGCTAGCCAACCCCCTGGATCCTGCTTAGGTTCATATTTGTCGACATTGGATACCTTGAAGTTGGGAGGCCATTGGATGGCCCTAAGGCGCGGAGTAAGAGCAGACACTCCGCAGGTGTCCTCCTGTCGTCGGGGATGATGCCTATCCCGGGGAGGGGAGTAGTTGTTGTGGTTCCTTGACCGTCCCCGGGTAGTACCGCCAGTTGAGGCCGTTGCCGACTCAGTTCTGGTGGCCTGGCTCCGAGCTGGGATGCCATGATCCCTGTCGTACTCCTCCCGGCGGCGGATCTCGTTCTCATGCCGCCGTTCACGCGAAGCATTGATGGAGCTTCGCGCGTCTCGGCGACTGTTGATGGCGTGTCGTAGATTGTTCGGCGGGTGAGCGAGCGGTAGAAGATGGTTGGCTGCCTGGGTGAACAGTCGTCGGTAGCCCTCGGCGTCGGGAGTCCGAGGGAGTCCATCAGCTATCCGAGCTAATATTCCTCCGACTTCGCTCGGCGTGTTCATGGCTCGGGCAAAGTTGGGGTTCAGGTTGCGCCCGAAGAATGGATTCTCCCGGCGTTGCCTTGCATCTTGCTCGGCTTGTTCCTGAGCCCGGCGGCGATCACGTCGTCGGGAGTTCCTTCGTTCTCTGAAGACGCGTTCTTCCGGAGTTTCTCCTATCTCCGAGACCTCTTCTCGCGAGACAGGTTGCTCCGGATCCCGTTCTCCGGCCGCGTGATGTCGTCGAATGTTCCTGCGCCGGTTCCTCCGTCGGCGGGATTCTCGTTGAGGCGGTTCTTCTCCGGGTGTGGTCGGCTCGTCGTCGGAGACGGTAGGCGACTCCACTCTTCCGATGAAGAGGACGTCAGGGTAGAATGGTGCTGCTGTCGTGGCGACCTTCTTTCCATTCTCCTTTGGGGGCGGAGGAATGGAAAGAACAACTTGCTTCCCCTTGGTCTCCTTCTTCCTCGCGATCTGTGTCCATTCTTTTGTCGGGGAAGTAGACAGTGGAGTTCTCCGGGTCAGCGGGCCCTCGGCCCCCGACTTTCCGGAGACGATCTTTTTCCGGAGAGCTGGAGGTTGCGCTTCTCCGGCATTTTCGGAGTTTGTTGGAGGAGACTTCTTTCTCCGGCGGATCCACAATGCTGTGTAGAGTTCCCTCTTCATCTGCCACGGATGAGATTGTTCCGAAGCAGAATATGGATCCGGGACGCAAGGTGATCTTGCTGTAGAAGATGACGGCCATTGAGCTAGCTTGGATCGTCGACACACCCCCTACCTGGCGCGCCAGCTGTCGGTGTTTTGGGTCCGACCGCACACCCGGGGTTGCCCCTCAAGGTGTTTTTAGGAGTAGGACGGTGTCGACAACTGTAGCAAAATGGTTCGTGCCGATTGCACGAGGGACAGTGGACAAGGTTTACAGGTTCGGGCCGCTTAGAGATGCGTAACACCCTACGTCCTGGTGAGTATGCTTGGTGAACGTGGTTACAAGAGAGCTCTCCGGATTGAGAATACAGAGAGTTGGTGTGGGTGGCTACGTTATATGGTCGATCGTTCTGAAGGGGTGCCCCCTAGGCCTTATATACTCGACCGTGGGGCAATACATGTGGATATGATAACAACGTGTAGCTAAAAGATAGTGAACTGTTTGAGTTTATCTTCCTGTAGTTCTGCCGACTTATCCTCGCATGGCTCCGTTGCATGGGGGCTCCAGCGCGGGAAAGTCGGATCTCTGTTGTGGTCGCTCGCTCGACGTTGTGGGTCGTCCGGGTTTGTACCAATCCGGCCTCATGTCGATCTGCTTTGCTGGTTGTCTCTCCCCAGGCCCACGAAAGAATGACCTTACGATTTATTGGGCCCTTGGGCCTTTCGTGAGGTCTTTTACTCTTTTAGTGGACCCGGGGGATATCTATCCCCCACAGGCTGGCTGCAGTAGACAGTCTCCGTCAAAGTGCCATGGAGGAAGGCGTTTTTGACGTCGAGCTGGTGGATCATTCAGTTCTGGGAGAGGGCGAGGGAGAGGACGGCGCAGACGGTGGCGAACTTGACGACGAGACTGAAGGTCTCATCATAGTCCACTTTGGAGCGCTGGGTGAAGCCCCGAAGGATCCAACGGGCCTTGTAACGGTCGAGGGAGCCATCCGAAGTTAGCTTGTGGTAGAAGAGCCACTTGCCGGTGACCACATTGGTGTCTGGTGGACGCGGCACCAGATCCCAGGTGTGGTTGGCCATCAGGGTCGTGTACTCCTCCATGGCCCGACACCAGTGAGGGTCGGCGAGGGCGGTGCGAACGGAGGAGGGGAGCGGGGAGGTGTCTGGTGGGGTAGTGGTCGTGTCAGTGGCCAGGATCAGCCTGTCGACAAGCCGGAGAACACCGGCAGTGCGACGAGTCACCATCGGGTGAATGTGCCCGGGGTCACGGTGAATGGCGACCGGGTGGTACACCGACAGATCAGGGGAGCCGCAAGCGTGGCCGGCCCGCGGCGATGATAAACGACGACGGGTCAACAAATTTGGTCACACTCGTCGAGGAGCTCGGCTCCGTGGGCGCCGAGGGAGAAACGCTCCCACGGCGATGGTAGACGGGGTCAGATCAGCGAAGCGGTTCCCGCTCGTCGGTGGAGCCGAAGGCGTCGAGGTCACGCGTGACGCAGGCAGGGTTCGGCGGAGCCGCGTGTGGCGCAGGCAGACGTACGAGCGGGGGCGTCGAAACCGTAGGTGGCATGGACGGGATCGACGGGGCCAGCTGCACGTTCTTTTAGCGCGTCGATCCGTATGTTCTTCTCCTGCAGTTTTGCCATGAGCACATGACCACCGCAGACGCTTGGTGAGCCAGCAGTAGGCAGATACTGTCCAGATTTTGTTTTGGCCCATGCTGAAGGACTTCAGATGTGTCGCGTCTCCGCCTGGAGGGAAATCCGTCAATGACACAACTCAGATTTTTTTTCACACGTTACGTCATCACGCAGAAGAAACAGACACTTCAGCAGCAGCTCAGTCTCCGTCATTATCACTGGGTGAACTACGAGAAACGGATATGCACAGGATTACACTAGTTGTTCCCTTCTGTCACCTGCAAAGCCGAAACACGCTTTTATCGTGCTTGCCATATTCCAACATTCAGATGCATAAAAAACGCTGCGATACATCATAAATCCTTATTCCATCGATTGACACTTATCTGACATGCATAATTCTGTGATAGCGATACACACACAAAAAAAAGCATACAATATCCAGCTGATTCAACCAACTGACTTTGTTTGACTTCAAAGATCCAAGGACAAGTTGTTTACAATTACCAATCAAATCAGCTTCAATCGTATAGACAATTATTAAGAAGTGTTATCCTTTCGCTTTAGGAAAGCAGTTGGGAGGAGAGTCGTGGATGTTTCTCACACACCAGTTTAGGTCCGGTCATAGAGGCTAGCGAAAGGATAGAGTGAGCATGGCCAAATGATACCAAGTGGAGCAAACTGATGCTGGCTACGCGTCTTTTATTTCAGAAACATTTACTATGCCCGCTTAAAGTGACGGCTCCCTCATGGCTCAGGCTGCATGTTCTCGCATTCTTCTCTTATGGACTGATAGAGGACAGATGAAAGGTACCTCTCGCCGAAGCTCGGAAACACGACCTGAACAGAAACAATATGAGAACATAAGTTAACAATCTAGGTGCACTCAACATCCACACTTCATGTAATGTAACGGTATTCACAAAAGGGTTATAGCAGAGATGGCATTTCTGCACGTACCACTATCAGTTTTCCAGCATTCTCTGGTCTTTTGGCAACCTTTATGGCAGCGGCGGCGGCTGCTCCAGAGGAGATTCCAACCTACACAATATTCACTCATCTTTATATGGCATGAGAATTCTCAGTTTCATTTCAAAAGGAAAAAAAAATGATGCTCTTGGCCGTAGATCAAACAAAACTACCAAGCGCGACACTGCTTGAATATGGTTTTGTTAGTTCCTAAGTTCATATACTGTCACAGATCTTGCTAGCCAATTCCAACTGTTCTACTTTGCGTTTGTTTTAATATAACAGTGAAAATTGACAAGAACCCTTTAAGAACAAAAGATCAGGTTCGTCCAAGTTAACCACTAAAAAAATACTAACTTTCAATAAACACATAAGGTAAGGCTAAAAAATGGTGCCCACAAATTGATTCTATCCACATATTTGAGAAGCAAGTGCATGCAGTTAAATAGCAACACAATTACACAAGGAGAAAAAAAGAGGACATTAGCAGGCCTGTCTTGCCTGCACTAAAAATTTGAATGTTTGCAAATTAGGGACGATGTCTCAAAAAACAGAAATATGTCAAAGCAATGTCCTAGGCACAATACAAAAAGAAGCAACATTAAAAATTATCATACCAGTAATCCTTCCTGAACAGCCAACTGTTTTGCTGTCTCAACAGCTTCATCACTTGATATCTGAAACATAATCAGTGAGGTATAAACAACTATAAATAAATAGGAACAAACATAACCCTGTAATAGTCCACACAACTCTTCTGTACAAGGAAGAGTAAAAGGATAGGATTGTTACCCTACCCCAAGGAAACAACCATGCCAATGTAGTTATGTAGCTTAGGAGAATACATTTCTGTAAATGCTGTTCTATGGCATATGCAGATATAGTGCAATAACAGAAACATATAAGTTGATTTTGACAAGATAATTCACTGTTTTTCATTATTTCGTGTTAAAAGTGTCAGATTAACTCAACAAATATAACACTGGTTTAAGCTCACACCTCAATTACTTCATCAAGAATATCGCTATCCAAGTTCCTTGGAACAAATCCTGCGCCGATTCCCTGGATCTTATGTGGACCTACAAAAATGAATAACAGTTATAACTTGTAAGAAAAGAACCAAAAGTTTGACAGGTACAAAAGGCAATACTCACAAACATACCAGGTTTTCCACCGGAGAGTATGTTACTTTCAGAAGGCTCAATACCAATAACCTAAATACAGGCGACCAAATATAACGATAAGGACTACAGAGCACATACAACAGAGGAGATTTTATTGAGCGAAACGTAAAGAAACCTTAATTCCAGGATTTTTCTCCTTGAGAAAACGGCCAGCACCAGATATTGTCCCCCCTGTTCCAATTCCACCAATGAATATATCCACCTTCCCCTTTGAATCGTCCCAGATCTCTGGACCAGTAGTCTCATAATGTACCTGTTTGAAACCAAATGAAGACAAACAGCGGGCAAGTAGGTTAGAAAAGGAGTGCACATATATGTAGAGCCACACGGCTGGTTCTCGCTGTTACCTTAGGGTTGGCAGGGTTATCGAACTGTTGAAGCATGTAAGAATTTGGTGTCTTGTTTAAAATCTCTGTAGCCTTATCTAAGGCCCCTTTCATCCCTTTTGCAGCATCAGTAAGGACAAGTTCAGCACCAAAAGCTCTGAGGAGGACTCTTCTCTCCATGCTCATTGATGAAGGCATTGTTAGTATCAGCTTATATCCTTTGGAAGCAGCAATGAAGGCAAGACCAATGCCTGTGTTTCCACTTGTTGCTTCCACCAAAACACTCTGAGCAGAAGCATGAGACAAGGAAAACAAGTCATCCAGGGTACAAGGGAAAGGCAGAACAAGAGGCTGTTGAAATGATTTTATTTTCAACAGTGATCAGAAACATCACTAAGGCACATGTGGGCTACCTCTCTACACCAATTCCACATTATTTCGAAAATCGTACTCGTATCAGTATCACTAAGCAAGGAACTATGTGAGTGAAGCCAAAATGTGCCTATGCTTACAAATCACCTTTCCAGGAGTAATCAAGCCCTTCTGTTCAGCATCATTTATCATACTGTACCCTATCCTGAAACCAAACATGGGTTTGGAAGTGTTTAGCTACAACGAAAAAGGCCAATCTCCCTGCCAATGGAAGGAGGGGAAGAGGAAGGATACCTGTCCTTGACGCTACAGCAGGGCTCCATAATCTCGAGCTTAGCAGCGACATTGGCGACAGAGCCCTTGACGACGTTGTTGAGATACACCATTGGTGTGTTGCCGATGAGCTGCGATTGGGCAGTCAGTCGTCAGAACAGAACGTTGGCGTACCCTTCTTATTGCTACGTGCGTGGCATCTATTGATCAAAGCAGTTGCACTGACTGCTCTGAAGTCCTAACATATGTAGTAATCCCAACACCTAAGCAGCTACCCGAGTGACGACAAACGAAGGAATGAACCATGAAAGCATGAACCGGCGGTAGGCAGGCGCTGGAGATTGTCTGTGACCTGGGTGACGTCGTTGGCGATGTTGAGGCCCCCGACCTCGGCGGCGACGGCGCGGCACCGCGAGGAGGGAGAGGGGCCGGTGTGCGCGAGGAGGCCATGGCCACGGCCGTCCGGGTGGGGCCTGAGGACGAGCGTCGGGGCGGGAGTTCCGCGGACGAGCGACGGACACGGCGCGAGCCGCTGCCCTCCGCTCGGGAAGGGGCCGAATCGGGCGCCCGAGGCGGCGGCTGAGGGCGACGACCACGACGCCATCCTTTCTCGGCGTGCGGTAAAGGTATGCGCGACTCGCGGCTTCGGGGGCTACTACGAAGTAGGCTCCACTGCACAGTGGGGAGGTGGGTGGTGGGCTGGTGGCTGAAGAGAATTCATGAGTAGAGGGGCTGCAACTGTTTCGTTTTGGGGTCAAGTCAAATGGCCCTTTGAGGTAGCGACCAGCCAATATCCCCAGCTAGGCAATGGGACCGATCTCGGACTACCGCGGCGAATTTCTCTAGGGTTAATTTAAAAACCTTAATTTTTTAAAAGATTTCTATTTTCACATGAAAAAATAACTACTTTTTTTTAGGAAAATAGAAATTCCTTAGAAAATTAGGGTTCCCAAACTAGCCCTTAGAGCTAATTTAGGAGCCACAAAACCAAATGTTATTGGATGTGCTAGAATCGTCGTCTTATTCAATTTTGAATAAGAATGAGATTCTAGCCTTTATAATTCTCTCCGATTTTCTGGCTCTCAAACTAGTCCTTAGAGCATCTCCAACAATGCCTCAAACTAATGCCTCAAATCGAAATATAGGGCTCTACACAGAAAACTCCAACAGTGCCTCAATTTAACAAATTTTGTCAAAAAACTATAGGGCACCCTCTCAAGTGCCTCAAATATACTACACCGTAGTGGGTTGCCCTATAATCTACATTTGGGGCTTTACTGTTGGAGCGAGGTGTTTTGTTGGTGCCCTAAATTCTATAAAAATTTACTTATTTTTAAATTATAAGGCATTTTTATAGGTCACGTTGTTGGAGATGCTCTTAGGGCTTATTCTGTTTGAAGCGGATTAAGAGATTAGATCCTCTCCTATACAAATTTGTATAGCAGGTGATTAAATTCCCTCCGGTCCGCCCCTAACCGAACAAAGCCTTAGAGGACGGAATGGGATAATTTAGTCCCCACGAGAATCAAAACGGGAAAAAATTGTCCTTGTCAGGTGAGGATGACGAACCATTTCCCATCATGTTCCTGGCATACCTGTCCCATGAAGTTTTCTTAATCTAAATTAGTCTATTTGTATATTAAAATTATACTAAAAATTCAATGCATAACCTATTATAAAGTAACAAATTATACTCTAAATAAGACGTTTCTTATATTTTTAAATATTATTTGTTAAATCTATTAATTTAATATAATCAGTTTTAATTTAGCTTTAAATATTGTATTTACTAACGATAACAGATTCTTCATGAAAATTCTCCGTGGGATAAATTTTTTGACGCAGATGGAAGAAAAAGTCTTATCGTGAACGTGGGGACAGAAAATTTTTTCTCCCCCGGACATGCAGGTGAGCCCATTCTAGCTCGTATCTCCTAGTGCTGTGACAAAAAAAAACAAACAATAGAGGAGACGACTGTCTGTCAGCAAATTCATGGCCGTTTCAGAACTCAAATTATTTAGCTGTTTGCAATCATTGTATAAACTTGATCCATATTTTTTTTCTTTTACCATGAGTCCATGAGATGTCCTGATTTCAACTAAATCCATGGTCCTTTCAGCGCCCCCATTCCGTTGCATATATTTTCGCAAAGGATAGTTTGCCTGCTGTAGTGCCGTTCAAACCTTTTTCTGTTAAAAAAAGTCTGCTTCATTTGCTTATGTTTCGATCTTTCATTACTTCCCCTTTCTTCACTAGGGCTACATTTTGAAGTCCGCATATGTTGAGTTTTTTTTGGCGATTTCTGTTTTTTTCCTGATCTGCTTCTCGTCGGTTCATTGTATTCGGATTCGGACGGCGCTTTCTTAAGCCACACAACTGACAACCCTCCTCCCACCGTCCTCGCTCGTCTTCTACAAAGAAAGATCCGTCCCACATGAACGTGGAGTGTAAACGAAACTAACGTGTGGGCAAGGACCATTTATGGAGTCTACATCGCTGAAGGACAGAGATAAGGATGAGGCGTGATGTCGTTGTCAAGTTTGGTAGTGGTCGTTTTATCTCTTTGTTTTTATGTTTTTATTTAATTGGACGAAAAAAATCACATATATCAAATATTTTATGAACCTATTAATTACTAAATTTTTTAATTTGGGACCGAGAAGTATATAAGTTAGGCTATGTTTAAATGTATTAGAGATAATAGTTAGTTGTTAAATTTAACCGAAACATTCAAACAGTCTAGTTATTCGCTACTTTTATCAAATTAGCTAATAATTAGCTAGCTAATTCTACTAGCAATTTGTTAGCCAACTAACTATTATAGTGCTTTCAAACACACCTTAATATCACGGATTTGTTACTAAAAATAGTAGGAGATAAAAACAAACAAAAATTGCATAAGTTGTTTGGAAGCATACACCAGTTACCCAATCTGGTTGCTATCATCATGAAACTAAAACTGGGCACCAATTCGACGATAAGTCACGGAAAAATTAATATGTCCTCTATCTAAAATTGTAAGATGTTTTTACTAGACATCTAGATATAGCCAAAACGATTTATAATTTAAAATAGAGAAAACACGAGAAATTATTTTTCCCTATGAAGTTCGTTCTTACATCGGTGCCCATGTGGAAAACAATATTAACCAAACCATGAGTTTCTGCATCAATATATGGAGGTGGGCGTCCACGCCATGTTTCTGGTAGGCGCTGCGAAGTTCATGGTGGACCACGCGCAGAGTTCTTCCTAGAAATAGATTGATCGTGGGGTGAGGTTCTTGAGCCAAGTCTAGGCTAGCCCAGTCAAGTCTACATGGAAGTAGCTTGCCATGATGACGCCATTTCCGCCAGCCGTCGTGATAGCGGTGGCGTAGACCTATAGGAACTCTAGCGGGTTAGACGTACCGTCGTACTTCTCCGACAGGTGTAGCCGGAATTTGGATGGCTAGGCCACAATGCGGAGATGATCCGCAAGCGCGGGGTAGCCTACTCCAGCCATAGGTACGCCAACCCTGGCATCTCCTGGAGACGGTGGTGCTGATGCACCGAAGTCGGCATCAAGGTTCCAGCCCCTGATGTTTTGTCGGCGCTCATGCGCCCTATCTGTGGAAACACGGGCATCCTCGCCCACACGTCTACGGTCGAGCTCTGCCTGCAAGTCCTCGGTTCGTGGTTCGTGCGTTCCTCACAGAGGGTGAGTGCACAGAGGTCAATGCCTCATGCTAACGCCGGTAGAAGGACCTCAAGTGCTGCCCAGCCACCTCATGGGGGATGAGTGGCGGACGTACCCCAGTCCATGTCGAATCGGATGTAGTCTGGGCCATGTTGAGGAGCCGGACGACATCTTCACACACTGCCTCTTTGCCCTGATGAAGGTTGTAGAGTTTAGGGGATTGCGGAGCAACTCCCTAGCCGTTGATAGCGCCCCGTCGGGGGCGCCCCACGAGGAAACTCTGGATGCCATCTCTGGTGTGTGCTGCGGCAGGACTGGCGCAGTAGCACGTGGAGCGGGGCGAGGAGTGACCCTCGGTGCAGATGATGCCACTCCCTCCCACATCTAAACGTCGTCGAAGGAGGAGTTGAGATGCTCGACAATCCGCATCATCATACCGAGTAGAGAAAATAGGCAAAAAACCTAAGCTAATCCCCCTACCTAGCGTGCCAAATGTTGGAGAGTAAACTCGAGTTGGGTGGCAGAATGCACCCGCCTAATCCTAAGAATGAGGGGCATCCTAGGGTTTACTGATGGGTGTACATTTGAAACGGGCCTGATGGGCTAGCCAAAAGCACGACCTAGGCACGACATGACCTAAAATAATTTAGTGTCGGGCTAGCACGACCCAATATATGGTTGGGTTTGAGCTGAGGTCGCGGCCCATGGGCAGTTGCGGGCACGACCCATTTAAGGCATGCACGAAATGACCCATATAAAGACACGAAATGACCCATTTATTAATTAAAACCACAACTCAATCCACACTTTCATGTACTTGATAAAGAACACAAAGCTAGAGATGATGCTAGTTAGATGTTTTGTGCAGCTTTGAATTAGAGTATGTGATGTAATTTTACTTTTGTTATGAATATTAGACAATGAACTAAACTTAAGAACTCTGTTGGAGCTAGTTATACTCTTTTTCCTTCTAACAAAAGGATTTTTTAACGAGGTAGTCATTACATAGCTCTAGTAACTTAATAGAAATATCAAGTTTTCTTTGGGTCAAATTTAATTGTCTTATCTTTTATTTTTTTAATTAAATTTGTTTTGAATTTTGGGCTCCGATCTAAATTTCGGGTTTTGATGTGAAATACGTTACAAAAATTGATTTTCGGGCTAGAAATTGAATTTTAGGCTTTTTATAATTTCGGGTTGCCTGAAATGAGCTTGACACGTTTAAGCAAATACGTGTCAGTCTGTGGGCCGGCCCAAAATAAATATAGGTCACGCCAGCCCAAAATTCAAACAGACGGGGTCTTTTTGGGCTTGGTCAGGCGGCTCGAATGTACACCTATAGGTTTACCTGTTGTTGGTCACTTGTTCTCAAATGTTATGAATCAAGAACAAGGCAACACAATTGTTAAAGGTCAAGGACCTTTGTCCTCCGAAGTATTATCTCCTCTCGGATATAATAATCTTCAGACGAAGGTCATGAAGGGCATGCCTTCATGATTCATAAGAATTAGAATACATAAAGATAATGAATGTAATCTACTGGCTTATGCACATATTTATTTCGTAATACGTACATGGGCAATAACAGAATTTATATTACACTGATACCTTCAACTTGTTCGAAGGTATTGAAGTGAGAGTGATTACAATTCAACGTAAACTGTACGGGGGTACTGTTCACCTATTTATAGGCACAGGACGCAGCACGGGTGAAAATACCTTTATGACCTTAATTTATATACATGATCATAACATAAATCATTAGAGATTAACTGGTATTTTCCTCTTCGGCCCAACGCCATGCTTGACCTTCATCTCCGCCTTAAGTCGAAGTTGTCATCCTTCGGTTAGAAAGCTTCGATATTCGTCATTATGGTTCTCAGATAGTATCTTCGTCTTGAGGACCTTCGGCAGAGAAGATCAACAACATCATTTTGTGAGTGATAACTTTGTCTTGAGGACCTTCAGCGGAGAAGAAGACCCCCAACACCTGTGCAGATGTAAGAACATAAGAACATAAGGGTTTTTATAGTGGTTTGGGCCACCGGAGCGTAATACCCTACTCCACTGTGAATTGTATTGCTAAGGATGTCAATGAACTTGGGTCCAAGAGGACATGTCCCCTTGTATCGCATGTGCCATCCCTTTCATAGTCCAAGAGGCACGTACAAAGGTCCTGAGCCCCAACAGGTGGGGCCAGTGGACTAGTGTTAAGTAATTTACACCATAGGGCCTTAAGTGTTGTGTCAGATGGAGATCTTCCTCCTCTCTCATCGTGTGGATCTTCTAACCAGACGATCCTCTGCCCCATCTGCTAACTTGAGTCGGCTATGGAGTGTAGTCTAGTATGCTGACATATGTAGGAGCCGACCACGCTGACGTGCGATGGAGTTAATGTGAATGGTCCATGTGTGCCCTGTCCGAGGCAATGACTTCTCATGATGGCACCATCCATCAGCAGAGCGCAGAGACACAACGACCTGACTTGGTAACGCGCGACTTACTGTGCTGCCTATCAGTCCATGACGCTTCGACATCACTATATGCCTTAGTAACGTGCGGGGCAATTATTTGGACCTACACAGCCTGACAAAAGCCTATAAATGCCCTATGCATAGCAAGGCACATTAGTTGCCTGTATTAAATGCAAGCGGACGAGCTTGCTTCCAGTCGAAGGCTTCTGTTATGTGCAGACGTGCCACATGACAACTTTGGATCTCTATCTGAGCGGAGAGTGAGGGCCAAGAGCGCATGTTGGCTTGAAGACCTGGTCCCTCGTGTCGGAGTATAGGTAGCACACGTGGCGGTCTGGGACCCACGCACGGGGGTCCGGACAACATATACGGAGGCCCAGGATCCACCCGCGTGGGTCTAGACTCATAGCAATAGTCATTGATTAGTTCCAGCCTTGGACACATGCTGAAAGTCGCCTAGAGGGGGGGGTGAATAGGCAGAATCTGAAAATTACAAACTTAACCACAATCTACAAGCCGGGGTTAGCGTTAGAAATATAAGCGAGTCCAAAAAGAGAGGGCGCAAAACAAATCAACCAAGGAAATAGAGCGGATGACACGGTGATTTGTTTTACCGAGGTTCGGTTCTTGCAAACCTACTCCCTGTTGAGGTGGTCACAAAGACTGGGTTTCTTTCAACCCTTTCCCTCTCTCAAATGGTCACCTAGACCGAGTGAGCTTCTCTTCTCAATCAAATGGGACACTAAGTCCGCTTCAAGGACCACCACACAATTGGTGTCTCTTATTTTGATTACAAGTGAGTTGAGCACAAGAAAGAAGGAAGAAGAAAAACAATCCAAGCGCAAGAGCTCAAAAGAACACAAATGTCTCTCTCTAGTCACTAATTTGTTTGGAGTGATTCCGGACTTGGGAGAGGATTTGATCTCTTTGGTTGTGTCTTGTATTGAATGCTATAGCTCTTGTAAGAGGTGAGAATGCTGAAAACTTGGATGCAATGAATGGTGGGTGGTTAGGGGTATTTATAGCCCCAACCACCAAAGTAGCCATTGGTGGAGGCTGCTAATGACGGGCGCACCGGACAGTCCGGTGCGCCAGCCACGTCACCCAGCCGTTAGGGTTCGACCGTTGGAGCTCTGACTTGTGGGGCCACCGGACAGTCCGGTGGTGCACCGGACAGGTCCTGTAGACTGTCCAGTGCGCCTTCTGGCGCCTGCTCTGACTTCTGCGCACGCAGACTGAAAGGGAAATGTGCCCTTGGGCCATTTCTAAGTATTTTGGTGATTGAGTGCCAACACATGTGCTTAATTGTGAATTTATGTACATGGATGAACAAGGTGCAAATCATGAAGTAAAGGTATGTTTCTAAGCCTTAGTACATTGGTTTTGTGGACTAACATGTTTGTCTAAGTGTTAGAAACAGAAAGAAGAAAAAGAGAAAAGGGGAGAGAATGACTTGGCTGTGTGCAGCCAAGTCCCAGCTCGGTCTGGAGCACCGGACTGTCCGGTGTGCACCAGACAGTGTCCGGTGCGCCAGACTGACTCGACTCGAACTGGCCGCTCTCGGGATTTTGGCCGGCGGCGTACGGCTAAAATTCACCGGACTGTCCGGTGAGCCAACGGTCGGCCAGGGCCAACGGTCGGCCGCGCAATCCGCGCGGGACACGTGGCCGAGCCAACGGTCGGAAGACGGCACCGGACTGTCCGGTGTGCACCGGACATGTCCGGTGCGCCAACGGCTCGCAGATCTACGGCAGTCTTCCAACGGTCGGAAGCGCCAGAAAAGGAAACAAATCGGGCACCGGACAGTGTCCGGTGTGCACCGGACTGTCCGGTGCCCCCGACGACAGAAGGCAAGGATGGCCTTCCGGATTTGCTCTCAACGGCTCCTAGCTGCCTTGGGGCTATAAAAGGAGCCCCTAGGCGCATGGAGGAGACACACAAGCAACTCTTGAGCATTCTTGATCATCCACACAAGTTCTTTGCGCATTCGTTTGTGATTCTAAGTGATTCGAGCTCTGTTCTAGTGTGAACTCTGAGATAGCCATTCGAGCTCGAGTCTTGGCCGTGTGTGTGCGCTTTTTGTTGTGGATTTGTGTGTGTTGCTTCCCTCCCTTACTCTGTGCTTTCTTTGTGATCATATACTTGTAAGGGCAAGAGACTCCAATTTGTGGAGATTCCTTGCAAACGGGATAGTGAAAGGAACAACAAAACACCGTGGTATTCAAGTGGGTCTTTGGACCGCTTGAGAGGGGTTGATTGCAACCCTCGTCCGTTGGGACGCCACAACGTGGAAGTAGGCAAGCATTGGCTTGGCCGAACCACGGGATAAACCACTGTGTCCCTCTGTGTTTGATTCTTGTGGTATTGTGTTTTGTTGAGACTTCACCTTAGCCACTTGGCAATAATTGTGCTAACACATAACAAGTTTTTGTGGCTTAAGTTTGAAGTTTTTACAGGATCACCTATTCACCCCCCCTCTAGGTGCTCTCAATTGGTATCAGAGCCGTTCTCTTCACAAAGGGACTAGCCGCCCGAAGAGATGGATCCTAAGGGGAAGGGTATAGTGATCAACGACAAAGAAAAGGAGACCTTCGTCAACGAGCCGAAGGACGACAAGCCTACCGACTCCGGCTCGGGCCAAAGACGGAAGGAAGGGAAGAAGAAGAAGACAAGGCGCATCAAGGAGATCATCTACTACGACAGCGACGAGTCTACTTCTTCCCAAAAGGACGAGGACCACAACGACTACGAGAGGAGAAAACCAGTCAATTCAAACTTTTCTTTTGATTACTCTCGTATTCCGCAAAGTTCACATTCTCAATTGCTCTCCATTCCACTCGGCAAGCCCCCACACTTTGATGGAGAGGACTACGGATTTTGGAGCCACAAAATGCGTAGTCACCTATTCTCTCTCCATCCTAGTATATGGGAGATTGTAGAGAGTGGAATGCACTTTGATAGTTCGGATAGTCCCACGTTTATTAATGAACAAATTCATAAGAATGCACAAGCTACTACTGTTCTTCTAGCTTCCTTGTGCAGGGATGAATATCATAAAGTGAGCGGCTTGGATAACGCCAAGCAAATCTGGGACACCCTCAAGATTTCTCATGAGGGAAACGACGTCACTTTACTCACCAAGATGGAGTTGGTGGAGGGAGAGCTTGGACGTTTCGCCATGATAAGGGGCGAGGAGCCGACGCAAACATACAACCGGCTCAAGACCCTCATCAACAAGATAAGGAGCTACGGGAGCACGCGATGGACGGACCACGACGTCGTCCGCCTAATGCTCAGGTCCTTTACCGTACTTGATCCTCATCTCGTGAACAATATTCGTGAGAATCCCAGGTACACGATGATGACGCCCGAGGAAGTACATGGAAAATTCGTGAGCGGGAGGATGATGATCAAGGAGGCGAGATACGTCGACGACGCGTTGAATGGACCACTCCACGAGCCTCAACCCATTGCTCTAAAAGCAACAAGGAGCAAGGAATCGCTACCTAGCAAGGTGGCACAAGTTGAGGCGGCCGGGCTCAATGATGAAGAGATGGCTCTCATCATCAAGAGATTCAAGACAGCGCTAAATGGTCGCAAGGGGCAGCCAAGCAAGACCAAGACCAAGGGGAAGCGCTCGTGCTTCAAATGCGGTAAGCTTGGTCATTTTATTGCTAACTGTCCCGATAATGAAAGTGACCAGGAAAAGGGGAACAAGAGGGAGAAGAAGAAGGCATACAAGAAGACAAAGGGCGAGGCGCATCTAGGAAAGGAGTGGGACTCGGATTGCTCCTCCTCCGACTCTGACAATGAAGGACTCGCCGCCACTGCCTTCAACAAATCGGCTCTCTTCCCCAATGAGCGTCTCACTTGTCTTATGGCAAGAGAGAAGAAGGTAAGTACTAAAGACTCCACTTATGCTTCTTCTAGTGATAGTGAGTCTAGTGATGATGATATAGATTATTCTTGCTTGTTCAAGGGCTTAGATAGATCTAAGATAGATAAAATCAATGAATTGATTGATGCATTGAATGAAAAGGATAGGCTTTTAGAAAAGCAAGAAGATTTATTGTATGATGAACATGATAAGTTTGTAGAGGCACAAAAATCATATGCTTTAGAAGTGAAAAGAAATGAAATGCTTTCTAGTGAAATATCTTCCTGTCATGAAACCATTTCTACCTTAAGAAGTGTTAATATTGATTTAAGTGCTAAACTAGAAGTAGCTAGTAAATCAAATTCTTGTGTTGAACATGTTGAAATTTGTACTAGGTGTAAGGATTTTGATGTTAATGCTTGTAGTAAACACCTAGTTCTAATTTCCAAATTAAATGATGAAGTGGCTAGTCTTAATGCCCAACTTAAGACTAGCAAGAATGAAGTTGATAAAATAAAATTTGCAAGGGATGCCTACACGGTTGGTAGACACCCCTCAATTAAGGATGGGCTTGGCTTCAAGAGGGAAGCCAAGAACTTAACAAGCCATAAGGCTCCCATCTTCGTCAAGGAGAAGGGGAAGGCCCCTATGGCTAGTAATGCTAAAAAGAATCATGCTTTTATGTATTATGATAGGAGACATGCTTATAATCATTTTGATTCACATGTTTATGATTCCCATGCCATGATTGCTTCTAGTTTGTCTTATAAGCATGATAGAGATATGTGTAGGAAAAATGTTGTACATATGCCTAGGAGAAATATTGCTCATGTGCCTAGAAAGAATGTTATTCATGCTCCTAGGAAAGTAGTGAATGAACCTTCTACCATTTATTATGCTTGTAATGCTCCTTTTGCTATTTGTAGAAAGGGTAAGAAGGTAGTTGCTAGGAAATTAGGGGCTAGATGCAAGGGAGATAAATCTTGCATTTGGGTCCCTAAGGATATTTGTACTAACCTTGCAGGACCCAACATGAGTTGGGTACCTAAGACCCAAGCCTAAATTTGCCTTGCAGGTTTATGCATCCGGGGGTTCAAGCTGGATTATCGACAGCGGATGCACAAACCATATGACGGGGGAGAAGAAGATGTTCACCTCCTACGTCAAGAATAAGGATTCCCAAGATTCAATTATATTCGGTGATGGGAATCAAGGCAAGGTAAAAGGGTTAGGTAAAATTGCAATTTCTAATGAGCATTCTATCTCAAATGTATTCTTAGTGGAGAGTCTTGGATATAATTTGCTATCTGTTAGTCAATTATGTCAAATGGGATACAATTGCCTTTTTACTAATGTAGATGTGTCTGTCTTTAGAAGATGTGATGGTTCACTAGCTTTTAAGGGTGTACTAGACGGCAAGCTTTATTTAGTTGATTTTGCAAAAGAAGAGGCCGGTCTAGATGCATGCTTAATGGCTAAGACTTGCATGGGCTGGCTGTGGCATCGCCGCTTAGCACATGTGGGGATGAAGAACCTCCACAAGCTTCTAAAGGGAGATCACGTGATAGGTCTAACAAATGTTTATTTCGAAAAAGATAGACCTTGTGCAGCTTGTCAAGCAGGTAAGCAGGTGGGAGGAGCACATCACAGCAAGAATGTGATGACCACATCAAGACCTCTGGAGCTGCTGCATATGGACCTCTTCGGACCCGTCGCCTATCTAAGCATAGGAGGAAGTAAGTATGGTTTAGTTATTGTTGATGACTTTTCCCGCTTCACTTGGGTGTTCTTTTTGCAGGATAAGTCTGAAACCCAAGGGACCCTCAAGCGCTTCCTCAGGAGAGCTCAAAATGAGTTTGAGCTCAAGGTGAAGAAGATAAGGAGCGACAACGGGTCCGAGTTCAAGAACCTTCAAGTGGAGGAGTTTCTTGAGGAGGAAGGGATCAAGCACGAGTTCTCCGCTCCCTACACACCACAGCAAAATGGTGTGGTAGAGAGGAAGAACAGGACGCTAATCGATATGGCGAGGACGATGCTTGGAGAGTTCAAGACCCCCGAGTGCTTTTGGTCGGAAGCCGTGAACACGGCTTGCCACGCCATCAACAGGGTCTACCTTCATCGACTCCTCAAGAAGACTTCGTATGAGCTACTAACCGGTAACAAACCCAATGTATCGTACTTTCGTGTATTTGGGAGCAAGTGCTACATTCTAGTGAAGAAGGGTAGAAATTCTAAGTTTGCTCCCAAAGCTGTAGAAGGGTTTTTATTAGGTTATGATTCAAATACAAAGGCGTATAGGGTCTTCAACAAATCATCGGGTTTGGTTGAAGTCTCTAGCGACGTTGTATTTGATGAGACTAATGGCTCTCCAAGAGAGCAAGTTGTTGATTGTGATGATGTAGATGAAGAAGATGTTCCAACGGCCGCTATACGAACCATGGCGATTGGAGACGTTCGGCCACAGGAACAAGATGAACGAGATCAACCTTCTTCCTCAACGACGGTGCATCCCTCACCTCAAGACGATGAACAGGTTCATCAAAAGGAGGCGTGTGATCAAGGGGGAGCACAAGATGATCACGTGATGGAGGAAGAAGCGCAACCGGCACCTCCAACCCAAGTTCGAGCGATGATTCAGAGGGATCATCCCGTCGACCAAATTCTGGGTGACATTAGCAAGGGAGTAACTACTCGATCTCGATTAGTAAATTTTTGTGAACATTACTCTTTTGTCTCCTCTATTGAGCCTTTCAGGGTAGAGGAGGCCTTGCTAGATCCGGATTGGGTGTTGGCCATGCAGGAGGAACTTAATAACTTCAAGCGCAACGAAGTTTGGACGCTGGTGCCTCGTCCCAAGCAAAATGTTGTGGGAACCAAGTGGGTGTTCCGCAATAAACAGGACGAGCACGGGGTGGTGACGAGGAACAAGGCTCGACTTGTGGCAAAAGGTTATGCCCAAGTCGCAGGTTTGGACTTTGAGGAGACTTTTGCTCCTGTGGCTAGGCTAGAGTCCATTCGTATCTTGCTAGCATATGCCGCTCACCATTCTTTCAGGTTGTACCAAATGGATGTGAAGAGCGCGTTCCTCAACGGGCCAATAAAGGAGGAGGTGTACGTGGAGCAACCCCCTGGCTTCGAGGATGAGCGGTACCCCGACCACGTGTGTAAGCTCTCTAAGGCGCTCTATGGACTTAAGCAAGCCCCAAGAGCATGGTATGAATGCCTTAGAGATTTTTTACTTGCTAATGCTTTCAAGGTTGGGAAAGCCGATCCAACTCTTTTTACAAAGACATGTGATGGTGATTTGTTTGTATGCCAAATTTATGTCGATGACATAATATTTGGTTCTACTAATCAAAAGTCTTGTGAAGAGTTTAGCAGGGTGATGACGCAGAAATTCGAGATGTCGATGATGGGCGAGTTGAACTACTTCCTTGGGTTCCAAGTGAAGCAACTCAAGGACGGCACCTTCATCTCCCAAACGAAGTACACGCAAGATCTGCTGAAGCGGTTTGGGATGAAGGACGCCAAGCCCGCAAAGACTCCGATGGGAACCGACGGACACACCGACCTCAACAAAGGAGGTAAGTCCGTTGATCAAAAAGCATACCGGTCAATGATAGGGTCTTTACTTTATTTATGTGCTAGTAGACCGGATATTATGCTTAGCGTATGCATGTGTGCTAGATTTCAATCCGATCCTAAGGAGTGTCACTTGGTGGCGGTGAAGCGAATTCTTAGATATTTAGTCGCTACGCCTTGCTTCGGGATCTGGTATCCAAAGGGGTCTAACTTTGACTTAATTGGGTACTCAGATTCCGACTATGCTGGATGTAAGGTCGATAGGAAGAGTACATCGGGGACGTGCCAATTCTTAGGAAGGTCCCTGGTGTCATGGAACTCTAAGAAACAAACCTCCGTTGCCCTATCCACCGCTGAGGCCGAGTACGTTGCCGCAGGTCAGTGTTGCGCGCAACTACTTTGGATGAGGCAAACCCTCAGGGACTTTGGCTACAATCTGAGCAAAGTCCCACTCCTATGTGATAATGAGAGTGCTATCCGAATAGCGGAAAATCCTGTTGAGCACAGCCGCACAAAGCACATAGACATCCGGCATCACTTTTTGAGAGACCACCAGCAAAAGGGAGATATCGAAGTGTTTTATGTTAGCACCGAGAACCAGCTAGCCGATATCTTTACCAAGCCTTTAGATGAGAAGACCTTTTGCAGGCTGCGTAGTGAGCTAAATGTCTTAGATTCGCGAAACTTGGATTGAATTGTAGCATACATGTATTCATGCCTTTGATCATGTTCATTCTGCATTTTGTTGCTTATTATGGTGCTCAAGTTGTACAAACACTCCCTGGACCTCACAAGTCCGTTGCAATGTGATGCACATGTTTAGGGGGAGATGTGTTACAACTTGACCCTTTGAGACTAACCATATGTTTGAGTTTGCGTGTGTTAGTCACAAAGGAGAATTGAAAGGGAAAAGGTGGACTTGGACCATGAAAGACTTCCACTGCACTCCGATGAGGGGTAACTTATTCCAAGTCCATCTCATGAACTCTTATTGCCATTTGCTCTTAATTGAAGATTTTGGTGAGGCATGGGGTTAAAGGGCCACAATTGATCCCGTTTTGGTGCTTGATGCCAAAGGGGGAGAAAATAAAGGCCAAAGCAATAAATGGATCAGCTACCACTTGAGAGATTTTGAAAATAGTAGAATAGAGTTTTTGATTTGTCAAAATTCTTAAGTTGTCTCTATTGTCAAAAGTTGGCTTCTTGTGGGGAGAAGTATTGATTATGGGAAAAAGGGGGAGTTTTTGAAATCCTTGATCAATCTCTTTTTTTGAATGACTCTCTTTATGCTTAAACATGTGTGTTTAACTTAGAGATAGAGATTTGTGTTTGATTTGCAAAAACAAACCAAGTGGTGGCAAAGGATGATCCATATATGCCAAAATTGATTCAAAATAAATTTAAGTGTTATTTGAATTGAGTTTGCACTTGTTCTAGTGGCTTTATGTTGTGTTGGCATAAATCACCAAAAAGGGGGAGATTGAAAGGGAAATGTGCCCTTGGGCCATTTCTAAGTATTTTGGTGATTGAGTGCCAACACATGTGCTTAATTGTGAATTTATGTACATGGATGAACAAGGTGCAAATCATGAAGTAAAGGTATGTTTCTAAGCCTTAGTACATTGGTTTTGTGGACTAACATGTTTGTCTAAGTGTTAGAAACAGAAAGAAGAAAAAGAGAAAAGGGGAGAGAATGACTTGGCTGTGTGCAGCCAAGTCCCAGCTCGGTCTGGAGCACCGGACTGTCCGGTGTGCACCGGACAGTGTCCGGTGCGCCAGACTGACTCGACTCGAACTGGCCGCTCTCGGGATTTTGGCCGGCGGCGTACGGCTAAAATTCACCGGACTGTCCGGTGTGCACCGGACTGTCCGGTGAGCCAACGGTCGGCCAGGGCCAACGGTCGGCCGCGCAATCCGCGCGGGACACGTGGCCGAGCCAACGGTCGGAAGACGGCACCGGACTGTCCGGTGTGCACCGGACATGTCCGGTGCGCCAACGGCTCGCAGATCTACGGCAGTCTTCCAACGGTCGGAAGCGCCAGAAAAGGAAACAAATCGGGCACCGGACAGTGTCCGGTGTGCACCGGACTGTCCGGTGCCCCCGACGACAGAAGGCAAGGATGGCCTTCCGGATTTGCTCTCAACGGCTCCTAGCTGCCTTGGGGCTATAAAAGGAGCCCCTAGGCGCATGGAGGAGACACACAAGCAACTCTTGAGCATTCTTGATCATCCACACAAGTTCTTTGCGCATTCGTTTGTGATTCTAAGTGATTCGAGCTCTGTTCTAGTGTGAACTCTGAGATAGCCATTCGAGCTCGAGTCTTGGCCGTGTGTGTGCGCTTTTTGTTGTGGATTTGTGTGTGTTGCTTCCCTCCCTTACTCTGTGCTTTCTTTGTGATCATATACTTGTAAGGGCAAGAGACTCCAATTTGTGGAGATTCCTTGTGTAATACCCACTTTGTAATTGCTAGAAATATATCAATAGGGAAACATTTTCTCTTCATGTGAGTTTGATCTTTATGCACCATCATATGAGAACACCATGTCCAAGAACAATTAATAAAAAGATATGCTACTAAATTTGTTGCATCATGCTGGATATTTTATTTTGTGTGCATTTTGTGACCAGAAAAACATTAAAGACCAAAAAGGGAATTTAAAACCTAAAAGAAGTTCTTGAGAATAGAGAAGAGAAAGGAATATTAATTAATACAAATAAAATTATCATTAAAATTACTTCATCACAGTTGGTATGATCAAATTAAATGATTAGCCAGTATATAAAATGCCACAAAGTTTGAATTTGGATTGAAGTTTGAATTTGAAAAAGAAATGAAACAGAAAATAAAAAGAAAAAAAGATAAAATACCTACCTGGGCCGGCCACTCCCATTTCAGCCCATCTACCATTCCCTCACCGCGCAGCCCAACAGGCCACTCCCGCCGTTCTGCTTGAGTCGCTGTCAAGCGGGGCCAGCATGTCAGCCTCAAGGATTCAATACGTCGCGGGCGCCGACACCCCTACCCCACGCATCAGCTGCCCATCGCGCGCCCCCTCTGTTAGCCGCTGACTGTGGGGCCCACTGGTCAGTTGCTTTCCCTGCGCCTATCGTCCTGTCTCGCTTACAACTGGGCCCTCCCTGTCGGAGTCATCCCCCAACTCGCGGATGGTTTGTTGCAACAACCCGCGCCTAGCCGCCGGGGATGCCGGGTCACCTCCTCCGCGCTCGAGGGATTAAAAGCTGGAGCTCTTGGGCCTCACGGCTTCTCTCTTTACTCTCGCCTCCTTCTCCCATCGCGAGTTACCCAACGCCGAGGCTCTGCGCTATCGCCATACACGCCGGTGTAGGAGCTTGCGCCGCTGCCTTGGTTTCCTCCCTCCTGCTCTTCCCGGTGTCCGCACAGAAGAGATTGGGGTTCGCCGACGGGTGGTGGTTGCGTGCGCTCGCACTCCAACACTTGGGGGTCACCGGAGTTTGGTGAATTTCTCACCGAAATTCAGTGGCGCCGTGAAGCCACCTATCGGCGTGAGCCGGATTCCCCACGGCACCATCGACGGTATGATGCTACCCATCCGAGTCATGTAGTCATCCGCATAGTGTAGGACCTCTCGGTGTTCGATTCTGAGCGCATTTTGGCGAAGTTGGTCGTGCGCCGGCGGCGTGCCACCGCGATGGGCGGGCGGCGCTACCTCGGGTGGGGCTGGGGGAAGGAAGAAAGGAGTTGGCCGTTGACGCGTAAGGCAACGGTCAGGATTTAATCAGGGGCTTACCAATTCGATAACCAGTCTCGACCGTTGATCTGCTCGTGTGCGTCCCTGATTAAAACATAGGGTACCGGTTCGGGGAGTTGATCCTGACCATTGGATCTGATCTAAACGGTCCGAATCCTCCTGTACCCCTTCGCGGGTATGTTTTATAAAAGAGACCCTGCCTTTTTCGTATATCAACCCGCCGTCCACCCTGTACAGCGCCCTGAGTCATAGGATATTTTGCCGTCTAGCCCCTGCAGTTTACTATAATTGAGGCCCGATCCAGAGAGCTTTAAAAATCAGAAATTAATATCTGAAATTAATTTTTAGTGCAAAAATAAATGTTAAAACTTGTTTAATTCATAGTAAATGCATATGAACTCCAAATTAGACCATTCCAGTTCCTAAATTTTCATAAAATTATTGTCTACCCATTTGTGCCTCTGTTCTGGCATGACAAACACATTAAAGATATTCTTTCACTTAATCTTATATCAAATACATAAAACCTTAGGAAATTCATAACTCCTCCGTTTTAACTCTGATTTGATCCGTTCAAATTGCGTTAGTCTCGCAGCAGTGTATAGATCATTATTATGCAGTATATTCTTATGTTTGGTGTGATGTTAATTTTGTATATACCATGTTTGCTTGTATTGCTACGTCTAGCGCGAGGACACGTGTCATCTGAAAAAGCAAGTTGGTACCTGGAATCTCAAGTGCCAGGCAAGTTGTGCCCTTGATCACTTATTTTACCCATTCATGTTCTTATTATTCATAATGATCTGCATAGGATAATTTTGCTGGGACCCAATAGGATGCCCTAGATTTTGACTATCTTTATACCTTGCTTCACCACTGGTTTTACTACTAAAGTTTTGGGTAGTACATGCTATTGCTTTATGTGGATTTGGGTATAGAGATATTCATCACTCATTGTTATACTATTTATTGTTATCTGTTTTATTATTCCTTGTTCATGTTAAGATCATTATGTTAATGGGAACATGGAGAACCACCCGGGAAAACAGTGCTACCACAAGGGTGGAATGGGACGCCCTTGGCTGATTAACTAGGAAAGCTAGGGGAGGGCTACCTTACCCGAAAGGGGCAAGGGCAGTAGGGGAGAGGTCAGTGCGGGGAGGTCCCTGGTTGATTTTGCTGCGATGGCTATCAGCCAGGAACCCTTTACTGGATCTTCCCATAAACTGTAGCGGGTAGTCTGAAGCTAGTGGAACTTTGTAAAGGCCTCGTAGTGTTACCCTGCCTCGCCTCCTCGGTAGAGGTGTATGGGATTGGCCATCTCTTGGCAGATGGGTAACATGACTTGTGGGTAAAGATGCGCAACCTCTGCAGAGTGTAAAACTGGTATACTAGCCGTGCTCACGGTCAAGAGCAGCTCGGACACTCACATGATTAATTTATGGAACTTAAATTCAATTTGTCATTTCATTGCATTTGGGATTATTTTATTATTACTCTTACTTATTATTACTAAGGTTTGGTGTTTACTTGCACTTAGTAACTGCTAATAAAATTTTGACCAACTTATAAAAGCAATGCTCAGCTTCAGCCTTTATCTCATTGATCAGCCTTACACTTCATGAACTCCCACCTTTGGTGAGTTCATGTCACATTATTCCCCACGACTTGTTGAGCTATGATCGTATGTGAGCTCACTCTTGCTGTCTCACACCCCCCCACAGGAGAAGAACAGGTGGTTTCAAGTGGAGTCAAGTATCGAGGAGTTTGATCTGATCTAGGTGGCGTTTCCCAGTCGACATTGGCGCCGACGATCCTTAGTTCGTTTTATGATTATACTTTTATTTTGTAATAAGTCTTCCGCTATGTAATATGTACTCTGATGTTTATGACATTTATCTCTATACACTCTGTTATTATATATGTTGTCTTCTTGGCGCATGTATGAGATGCACCCGGCTTTGTCCTTTAAAACCGGGTGTTACAGAAGTGGTATCAGAGGAATGTTGACTGTAGGACGAAACCTAGATAGAAATGGACAAACCCTTACCTACTCTGATTCTTTCTATACTCATCTTGTCTTGACCCTGTCTCACCTTCTGCTATTCTACTCTGATTATTCTTACCTTTTCTAATCTAAGACAAGATGGATTTCACACCTTGGAATCCTATGACTATGATCTTCTTAAGAGATAGGTAACCTAAGACGAAATTAAAACTATTTTCTTTATTTAAAAATGTTGGTTGATTGTTCTGATGATCAATGCCTGATTTGCTTCTTTGATTGATTGAATTATTATAGATGGACATCTTAGCATGTACCACTATAAGGTAATGTATTAGCTTTAGTGGGTGACACACTAATCTACTTAGCTAATAAATCCCCCGCAGTAACATTCCTCGCCTTGTCTACAATTCTTCCTTCCTCACCCTGTATTTCTAACCCGGATGGACTACCCCTATACTGTTAGAAGAGAGCAGTATAGACTTGATCCTTGGTATGTCATGGTTAAGAAAGGCAATGGTGGTTTATACACTGCGCTAAGGGAACCGTAGAACTCACCAGTTCCAAAGGAGAAAAATTTGAAGTTGGAATTGCAGTAACTACTGCCACCAGATATGGAAGTTGAGTTGGTCATTAATCTCTTACCTAAGACTGCCCCTATTTCTAAACGGCCATACATGATGTCCATAGAAGAGCTAAAGGAACTTAAGAAACAATTAACGGAATTACAAGAGGATGGATACATTCGTCTGAATTCTTCACCTTGAAGAGCACCAGTTTTGTTTGTAAAGAAGAAAGATGGATTGCAAGGGATGTGCGTGGATTAAAGGTCCCTTAATGATGTCACTGTGAAGAGCAAGTTTCTGTTACCCCGCATTAAGGATTTATTTAATCGGATAAGAGGAGCCAGGGTATTCTCGAAGATTGACCTCCGATCGGGGTACCATCAGATGAAGATTGGGCCATCAGATATTCCTAAGACGGATTTCTCGACTCGATATGGATTATATGAGTTCATCGTTACGTCGTTTGGATTAACTAATGCACCAGCTTATTTTAAGGATTTGACGAATAAGATGTTTTTGGAGTATTTGGACAGATTTGTCGTGGTGTTCATCGACGATATTCTGATCTATTCTAGGAATGAGAGTGACCATGAAGAACATCTAAGGTTGGTGCTACAGAAGTTACGAGATAATCAACTCTACGCTAAGTTTAGCAAGTGCGAGTTTTGGATTGACAAGGTGTCATTCCTTGGACATATCATTTCTAATGGAGGGATATCAGTGGGTCCTGCTAAAGTCAAGGAGATAGTGGTGTGGAGCATACCCACTACGGTTACGGAGGACCGAAGTTTCTTGGGACTTGCAGGATATTATTGGAGATTTATTGAAGGATTTTCTAAGATTGTTAAGCTTATGACCTCGCTTTTGGTGAAGGAAAGAGAATTCAAGTGGGACGAGAAGTGCCAAGTATATACGGATCATAAGAGGTTGAAGTATATATTCACTCAGAAGGATCTCAACCTTAGGCAACGTCGTTGGTTGGAGCTTATTAAGGATTATGATTTGGAAATTCACTATCACCCGGGCAAGGCAAATTTGGTTACAGATGCCTTGAGTCGAAAGGAGCATGTTCATTCAGCTGTTGTTGCCCAGCTACCCGATGAGATTATTGAGGATTTCAGGAGACTTAACCTGGGGATAGTTACTCACATTGAAGGAGTTACTATTGATGTGGAAACTACTTTGGAGCAAGAGATCCGCAAAGGACAAATTGGTGATGCCAAGATACAAGAGATTAAGGATCTGATTACAGAAGGTCGAGGTCCAGAATTTACGGAAGATGAGCAAGGCACGATATGGTTCAAGGATCGGATATGAGTTCTTAAGATTGATAGCCTTCGTGAGACTATATTGAAGGAGGCCCATGACTTGGATTATTCTATTCATCCTGGTAGTACCAAGATGTATCAGGATTTGAAGCGGAAGTATTGATGGTATGGACTTAAGAGAAATGTGGTTGCACATGTGGCTATGTGCGATGTGTGTCAAAGAGTTAAGGCTGAACACGAGAGGCCAGCTGGACTATTGTACCCATTAAAGATACCCGAATGGAAGTGGGATGATTGATATGGACTTCATTACTAGGTTGCCTCGCACCTCGAAAGGATATGATTCTGTACGGGTGGTCGAGGATAGATGGACTAAAGTAGCTCACTTCATTCCGGTCAAGACTACTTATAAAGGATCTTAGCTAGCAGAGTTATATATGGCTCGAATTGTGTCTCCACATGGAGTACCAAAGAAGATCGTTTTGGATAAGAGGATCAAAGTCTACCTCCAGATTTTGGAAAAGTTTTTATGAGAATATGGATACGAAGTTGAATTTTAGTTCGGCCTACCATCCACAGACTGATGGACAAACTGAAAGGACTAATCAAGTATTGGAGGATATGTTGAGAGCTTGTGCCCTTCAACATGGTAGTAGTTGGGACAAGAGTCTACCTTATGCTGAGTTCTCAGGCCAGTCTGAAGATGTCACTGTTCGAAGCTCTATATGGCAAGAAGTGCATGACTCCTTTATATTGGATTAGACTAGAGGAAGACAGTTCTTTGGACCTGAACTTATTCAAGAGCCAGAATAACAAGTTCGTATGATTTGGGAGAAATTGAGTGGCTCAAACCAGGCAAAAGAGCTATGCTGATAATAGAAGGAGACCACTGGAATTTGAAGAGGGAGATTATGTGTATCTCAAGGTGTCACCACTTCGTGGAATGAGGAGATTTAAAGTTACGGGCAAATTGTCCCCTCGCTATATTGGACCATTCTGAATTTTTAGGCGAGTTGGAGAGATGGCCTATTAACTCGAGCTACCTGATAATCTATCTTAGGTGTATAATGTATTTCGTGTGTCTCAACTTAAGAAGTGTCTCCGTGTCCCTGAGGAACAGTTACCAATGGAAGAGCTAAGTGTTCAGGGTGATTTGACTTACACGGAGTATCCTATCAAGATTTTGGACACTTTAACTCGAGTTACAAGGAATAAGATTATAAAGATGTGCAAAGCCCAATGGAGTCACCACGGAGAAGATGAAGCAACATAGGAAAGAGAAGAAGAGCTTCGCATAGATTTTCCCCATCTTTTCCCTAGATCTTCTTAAATCTCGAGGACGAGATTATTTTTAAGGGAGGTAGGATTTGTAATACCCACTTTGTAATTGCTAGAAATATATCAATAGGGAAACATTTTCTCTTCATGTGAGTTTGATCTTTATGCACCATCATATGAAAACACCATGTCCAAGAACAATTAATAAAAAGATATGCTACTAAATTTGTTGCATCATGCTGGATATTTTATTTTGTGTGCATTTTGTGACCAGAAAAACATTAAAGACCAAAAAGGGAATTTAAAACCTAAAAGAAGTTCTTGAGAATAGAGAAGAGAAAGGAATATTAATTAATACAAATAAAATTATCATTAAAATTACTTCATCACAGTTGGTATGATCAAATTAAATGATTAGCCAGTATATAAAATGCCACAAAGTTTGAATTTGGATTGAAGTTTGAATTTGAAAAAGAAATGAAACAGAAAATAAAAAGAAAAAAAAGATAAAATACCTACCTGGGCCGGCCACTCCCATTTCAGCCCATCTACCATTCCCTCACCGCGCAGCCCAACAGGCCACTCCCGCCGTTCTGCTTGAGTCGCTGTCAAGCGGGGCCAGCATGTCAGCCTCAAGGATTCAATACGTCGCGGGCGCCGACACCCCTACCCCACGCATCAGCTGCCCATCGCGCGCCCCCTCTGTTAGCCGCTGACTGTGGGGCCCACTGGTCAGTTGCTTTCCCTGCGCCTATCGTCCTGTCTCGCTTACAACTGGGCCCTCCCTGTCGGAGTCATCCCCCAACTCGCGGATGGTTTGTTGCAACAACCCGCGCCTAGCCGCCGGGGATGCCGGGTCACCTCCTCCGCGCTCGAGGGATTAAAAGCTGGAGCTCTTGGGCCTCACGGCTTCTCTCTTTACTCTCGCCTCCTTCTCCCATCGCGAGTTACCCAACGCCGAGGCTCTGCGCTATCGCCATACACGCCGGTGTAGGAGCTTGCGCCGCTGCCTTGGTTTCCTCCCTCCTGCTCTTCCCGGTGTCCGCACAGAAGAGATTGGGGTTCGCCGACGGGTGGTGGTTGCGTGCGCTCGCACTCCAACACTTGGGGGTCACCGGAGTTTGGTGAATTTCTCACCGAAATTCAGTGGCGCCGTGAAGCCACCTATCGGCGTGAGCCGGATTCCCCACGGCACCATCGACGGTATGATGCTACCCATCCGAGTCATGTAGTCATCCGCATAGTGTAGGACCTCTCGGTGTTCGATTCTGAGCGCATTTTGGCGAAGTTGGTCGTGCGCCGGCGGCGTGCCACCGCGATGGGCGGGCGGCGCTACCTCGGGTGGGGCTGGGGGAAGGAAGAAAGGAGTTGGCCGTTGACGCGTAAGGCAACGGTCAGGATTTAATCAGGGGCTTACCAATTCGATAACCAGTCTCGACCGTTGATCTGCTCGTGTGCGTCCCTGATTAAAACATAGGGTACCGGTTCGGGGAGTTGATCCTGACCATTGGATCTGATCTAAACGGTCCGAATCCTCCTGTACCCCTTCGCGGGTATGTTTTATAAAAGAGACCCTGCCTTTTTCGTATATCAACCCGCCGTCCACCCTGTACAGCGCCCTGAGTCATAGGATATTTTGCCGTCTAGCCCCTGCAGTTTACTATAATTGAGGCCCGATCCAGAGAGCTTTAAAAATCAGAAATTAATATCTGAAATTAATTTTTAGTGCAAAAATAAATGTTAAAACTTGTTTAATTCATAGTAAATGCATATGAACTCCAAATTAGACCATTCCAGTTCCTAAATTTTCATAAAATTATTGTCTACCCATTTGTGCCTCTGTTCTGGCATGACAAACACATTAAAGATATTCTTTCACTTAATCTTATATCAAATACATAAAACCTTAGGAAATTCATAACTCCTCCGTTTTAACTCTGATTTGATCCGTTCAAATTGCGTTAGTCTCGCAGCAGTGTATAGATCATTATTATGCAGTATATTCTTATGTTTGGTGTGATGTTAATTTTGTATATACCATGTTTGCTTGTATTGCTACGTCTAGCGCGAGGACACGTGTCATCTGAAAAAGCAAGTTGGTACCTGGAATCTCAAGTGCCAGGCAAGTTGTGCCCTTGATCACTTATTTTACCCATTCATGTTCTTATTATTCATAATGATCTGCATAGGATAATTTTGCTGGGACCCAATAGGATGCCCTAGATTTTGACTATCTTTATACCTTGCTTCACCACTGGTTTTACTACTAAAGTTTTGGGTAGTACATGCTATTGCTTTATGTGGATTTGGGTATAGAGATATTCATCACTCATTGTTATACTATTTATTGTTATCTGTTTTATTATTCCTTGTTCATGTTAAGATCATTATGTTAATGGGAACATGGAGAACCACCCGGGAAAACAGTGCTACCACAAGGGTGGAATGGGACGCCCTTGGCTGATTAACTAGGAAAGCTAGGGGAGGGCTACCTTACCCGAAAGGGGCAAGGGCAGTAGGGGAGAGGTCAGTGCGGGGAGGTCCCTGGTTGATTTTGCTGCGATGGCTATCAGCCAGGAACCCTTTACTGGATCTTCCCATAAACTGTAGCGGGTAGTCTGAAGCTAGTGGAACTTTGTAAAGGCCTCGTAGTGTTACCCTGCCTCGCCTCCTCGGTAGAGGTGTATGGGATTGGCCATCTCTTGGCAGATGGGTAACATGACTTGTGGGTAAAGATGCGCAACCTCTGCAGAGTGTAAAACTGGTATACTAGCCGTGCTCACGGTCAAGAGCAGCTCGGACACTCACATGATTAATTTATGGAACTTAAATTCAATTTGTCATTTCATTGCATTTGGGATTATTTTATTATTACTCTTACTTATTATTACTAAGGTTTGGTGTTTACTTGCACTTAGTAACTGCTAATAAAATTTTGACCAACTTATAAAAGCAATGCTCAGCTTCAGCCTTTATCTCATTGATCAGCCTTACACTTCATGAACTCCCACCTTTGGTGAGTTCATGTCACATTATTCCCCACGACTTGTTGAGCTATGATCGTATGTGAGCTCACTCTTGCTGTCTCACACCCCCCCACAGGAGAAGAACAGGTGGTTTCAAGTGGAGTCAAGTATCGAGGAGTTTGATCTGATCTAGGTGGCGTTTCCCAGTCGACATTGGCGCCGACGATCCTTAGTTCGTTTTATGATTATACTTTTATTTTGTAATAAGTCTTCCGCTATGTAATATGTACTCTGATGTTTATGACATTTATCTCTATACACTCTGTTATTATATATGTTGTCTTCTTGGCGCATGTATGAGATGCACCCGGCTTTGTCCTTTAAAACCGGGTGTTACACCTTGCAAACGGGATAGTGAAAGGAACAACAAAACACCGTGGTATTCAAGTGGGTCTTTGGACCGCTTGAGAGGGGTTGATTGCAACCCTCGTCCGTTGGGACGCCACAACGTGGAAGTAGGCAAGCATTGGCTTGGCCGAACCACGGGATAAACCACTGTGTCCCTCTGTGTTTGATTCTTGTGGTATTGTGTTTTGTTGAGACTTCACCTTAGCCACTTGGCAATAATTGTGCTAACACATAACAAGTTTTTGTGGCTTAAGTTTGAAGTTTTTACAGGATCACCTATTCACCCCCCCCCCTCTAGGTGCTCTCACAGACACGCACTGTAGCGCATTTAATGCCTTCGCAGACGACCATTGGCGCGAAGTAGCCGTTGCTCCACTGGCACACCGGACAGTCCGGTGCAACACCGGACAGTCCGGTGAATTATAGCGGAGCGGCTTACAGAATTCCCGAAGGTGGCAAGTTCGGAGTTGGATTTCCTGGTGCACCGGACACTGTCTGGTGGCACACCGGACAGTCCGGTGCGCCAGACCAGGGCACACTTCGGTTGTCTTTTGCTCCCTTTGTTTGAACCCTTTCTTTTGACTTGTATTGGTTTGTTGTGAACCTTTGGCACCTGTAGAACATATTTTCTAGAGCAAACTAGTTAGTCCAATATTTTGTGTTGGGCAATTAAACCACCAAAATTCTTATTGGAAAAGGTTTTACCCTATTTCCCTTTCAATCTCCCCCTTTTTGGTGATTGATGCCAACACAAACCAAAGCAAATATAAAAGTGCAGAAATGAACTAGTTTGCATAATGTAAGTGCAAAGGTTGCTTGGAGTTGAAACCAATATACTTATCTCAAAAGATGTGCATGGATGGTTTTCTTCTTTATTAAAATTTTGGACCACATTTGTACCATGGGTTTTGTTTTTCAAATTCTTTGTAAAATTCTTTTCAAAAACCTTTTGCAAATAGTCAAAGGTACATGAGTAAAATTGAAGAAAGCATTTTCAAGATTTGAAATTCTCTCCCCCTGTCTCAAATGCTTTTCCTTTGACTAAAACAAAAACTCCCCCTAAATAAAATTCTCCTCTTAGTGTTCAAGAGGGTTTTGCAATTTTTGAAGATACTCCTTTCTCCCCCTTTTGAACACAATAAGATATCAAATTGAAAACTTCATTTTTAAATTTGGTGGTGGTGCGATCCTTTTGCTTTGGGCTCATACTTTCTCCCCCTTTGGCATGAATCACCAAAAACGGATACTTGTGAGTGAGATATAAGCCATTTTTCAAACTTTTCTCCCCTTCGGCAAACACAAAAATATGAGTGAAGATTATACCAAAGTGAAGAACGATGCGGAATACTGGCAAATATAATTGGAGGTTGAGTGGAAGCGCCTTCTTTGCCGAATACTCCATTTCCCTTTCAATATCTATGACTAAGCATAAGATGACACTTGAAAACACATTAGTCATAGACATAAAAGAGATATGATCAAAGGTATAAAAAATGAGCTATGTGTGCAAAGAATCAATCAAAATTCCTAGAATCAAGAATATTTAGCTCATTCCTAAGTTTGGTAAAAGATTGCTCATCTAAAGGCTTGGTAAAGATATCAGCCAATTGATCTTTGGTGTTTATATAGGCTATCTCGATATCCCCCTTTTGTTGGTGATCTCTCAGAAAGTGATACCGAATGGCTATGTGCTTAGTGCGGCTGTGTTCAACGGGATTATCCGCCATGCGGATTGCACTCTCATTATCACATAGGAGAGGGACTTTGCTAAACTTGTAGCCATAGTCCCTAAGGGTTTGCCTCATCCAAAGCAATTGCGCGCAACAATGGCCTAGGGCAATATACTCGGCTTTGGCGGAAGAAAGAGCTAATGAGTTTTGTTTCTTTGAAGCCCAAGACACCAGGGATCTTCCCAGAAACTGACAAGTCCCTGATGTGCTTTTTCTATTAATCTTACACCCTGCCCAATCAGCATTGGAATGTCCTAATAAAGACCAAACTTACGTGTTTGAACTAAATATCTCAAGATTCGCTTCACGGCCCTAAGGTGAACTTCCTTAGGGTCGGCTTGGAACCTTGCACACATGCATACGGAAAGCATAATGTCCGGTCGAGATGCACATAAATAGAGTAAAGAACATATCATCAACCGGTATACCTTTTGATCTACGGATTTACCTCCCGTGTCGAGGTCGAGATGCCCATTAGTTCCCATGGGTGTCTTGATGGGCTTGGCATCCTTCATTCTAAACTTGGTGAGAATATCTTGAATATACTTCGTTTGGCTAATGAAGGTGCCCTCTTGGAGTTGCTTGACTTGAAATCCTAAGAAATTGTCACACCCGGATTTCGGGGCACCAAGACCCGGGCGCAAACATAAACACCAGGTATGCTGGGACCAAGTCTCACACATATGATGTATAGTGGCACAGGATCGAATGTCACATCTTTACTATATAACAGGAGTTCTATACAAAATAAATAATTACATTAAAAGGAGACAACGGTCCAGCAACCAAAAGTTGACTGGGAGACGACGGCCTAGACTTCTCACGAACACTTCGAAGCATCCTCCAAGCGCCTCATCCTGCGGTACCTGTTCTTGACCTGTGTGGGGGGGTGTGAGACAGCAAGAGTGAGCTCACATATGTTCATCGCTCAACAAGTTGTGGGGAATAATGTGCATGAACTCGCCAAAGGTGGGAGTTCACGTGAAGTGTAAGGCTTACCAAAGAAGATGGTTAGAGCTGAGCATTGCTTTTAAAGTTGGTCAAAATTTTATTAGCAGTTACTAAGTATAAGTAGATACCAACCCAATTAAATAGTAGAACAGAAGTAACAACATCACCTGCGATGCAATGCATATGACAAATTGAATTTAAGTTCCATAGATTAATCATGTGAGGGTCCGAGCTGCTCATGACCGTGAGCACGGCTAGTATACCAGTTTTACACTCTGCAGAGGTTGCACATCTTTACCCACAAGTCATGTTACCCATCTGCCAAGGGATCGCGACTTCCCATACACCTCTACCGAGGAGGCGAGGCAGGGTAACACTACGAGGCCTTTACAAAGTTCCACTAGCTTCAGAAAACCCGCTACAGTTTATAGGAAGCTCCAATGCAGGAATCCCTTGTAGGACCGCCATCGCAGCAAAATCCTCCCGAGGGCCTCCCTACACTGACCACTCCCCTACTGCCCTTGCCCCTTTCGGGTAAGGTAGTCTTCCACTAGCTTTCCTAATTAATCGGCCAAGGGCGTCCCATTAAACCCTTGTGGTAGCACTATTTTCCTGGGTGGTCGCTCCATGTTCCAATTAACATAATGATCTTATCATGAATAGTAATAATAAACAGATAATAATAGTGTAATCATGAATAATGTATCTTCATACCCAAAACCACATAAAGCACTAGCAAGTACTACCCAAAAAGTTTAGTGGTAAACAAGGTATAAAGATAGACAAACTAGGGTAACCTATTGGGTCCCATCAAAATTAACCTATGCAGATCATTATGATTAATTAGAACATGAGTGGGTAAAAAGAAGTGATCAAGGGCACAACTTGCCTGGCACTTGAGATTCCAGGTACCAACTTGCTTTTCAGATGATACGCCTTCGCGCTAGTCGTAGCAATACAAACAGACATGGTATAGATAAAATTAACATCACACCAAACATAAGAGCAAACTGAACAATAATGATCTACGCGTTTCTGCGAGACTAACGCAACTTGAACGGATCAAATCGGAGTTAAAACGGAGGAGTTATGAATTTCCTAAGATTTTATGTATTTGATATGAGATTAATTAGGAGATCAATTTTATTATTGTTTTCATGTCAAAACAGAGGCATTAGGTGATAAACAACATTATTACAAAATTATAGAGATTGGAATGAATTAATTTGGACTATGTATGCATTTTCTATGAATTAAACAAATTCTAGCATTTATTTTTAAATCAAAAATCATTTTCTAATTCCTTTTTCTGGATTTTATAATATTCTGGACTGGGCGCACCATTACCAGAAAGTCCAGGGGCCAATCCATGAAAATTCCTAGACTCAGTCTACATCCATAGTGGATCGCGGGTTTGTTTCCCTAAAACAGAGGGTCCTATTTGTAAAGTCAGCGATCCGAAGGGGTATTGGTTCATATCAGCCGCACGATCTAGAATCAAGGGCTCCGATTAGATTTAGGCGAACCGGAAAACTCGGTCTAAGCAGCGCCGTCCGATTGGACATCCGTGGTCCAGATCATTCAAGGCGAATCGTTAGCCCCACCTAATCTGGACTGCACATCCGAAGATCCACGGTCGTCACATGCCCAGGTCGAAACGTTATGCACTTCTAATCCCAGCCGCTGAATGTACGATGAACAGCCACAACGTTTATCTTCTACCCCGGCCAGCACAGGTGGCGCCGCCAATCCCCCACGGCGGAAGTTCGCCGGCGAATAGGTGGCCCGTGGCCCTGGCGCCCCAAGTCGCGATTCGAAAGGTTCTACGCGCAGAGGAGGAGAATGCGAATCCGGGGAAGGAGGTTTCACCACGACACGAAGCACAGGCAAAGCTGCCCACGGCGCCACGCGGGTCAGCAGCCACCTTCTGGCCCCGGCAAGCGATTGCGCCACCACCGACCGCCCCACCGCCGATTGGACGCATCACAGGTTTCCGCCTAGGGCCAGAGGGTTAGTCGCGGCGTGGGGGGTTCGGTCTCGAACGCGGTGACCCTGGACCATTACTTTTCGGTGACGGTCGTCCTGCGGTGGTCAGGCCAGCCGTGCACCCGTGCCGGAGTCCCAGGCCCTAATCCTGAGTCAAACCGGTGCTAATCGGAGATTGGGGAAGCGGCGAATTGAATCGAGGGCCTTACCAGGTGTTCGGAGTGGCCGAGAGCTCCAACTATGGTGCTGGCGGCGGATTCCTATCCCCCCTGCTACTTCTCTCAATTTGGTGGAGCTCGGACGCTGACTAAGGCCGAGGGAAAGAGTCCCAAGGACCTCCAACTTATACCCTTGGCTCCAGGGCAAGGATCGAGTCCTCCAACGGCCACAGCGAGCTCCCAAGCGACTTCCGCGGCGAAGAAAACGGCTTCAGGCGCAACAAACCGAGGAAGACGCGGTCTGACCACTGGGGCCACGACTTCAGCACGCGCTGCACATCCCAGCCGCACAAGGCCAGAGAAGTGGGCCGTGAGGAGCAAATCCGGCCCATGCATAGGAGATGAACCCTTTTCTTTTTTTTATTGTGTTCTTCTTTTCTTTTTTTTAATGAGTCCAAATTTTTGAATTTAAATTTTGTAGTGAATTTGTACTTAGATTTTAATGTATGGCTTGGACATTCCATTATGGGTTGAGTCTATTTATTTATAAATTTATTTTTGCAATCTATAGTATTTCTCTCTTCTTTTCCATTTTTTTTAATTTTAAATTCCCATCACATTCTCTTTTGATTTACAGATTTAAAATCCAAATCCATGATAAAGTTTAGGAATTCAAATTTTATTACATACTCAAAATCAATTATGAAGTCATAGGTATGTATTTGTTTTAATTGATTTATAGATGTTTGAAACATGCATAGCACTCATATTGTTTTCTTTCTTTTTAGAAAATAGTAGTTTGGACAAGGGGTAAGGAGTAAGAGTTACTTTAGAAGTAGATATTCATGTAAATGAATGCTTACGGTGCCTCATTTAATGATATGCATAATCATTTAGTTGAATAGAAAACTTTTCTATTTCTTCTTTTCTAAAATAATTCTTGGTTTTCAAAATGCAGTCCTCAATTTGTACTACTCAGGTATAATTTGAGATATCTGAATTTACTATTTCTTTTCTTCATATATTTATTTTATTAATAATAATTTTTTTTTCTTATACAGATTTTGGGCCTTACAAATCCTACCCCCCTTAACAGAAATCTCGTCCTCGAGATTTGTAAGGAAAGGGTGTATACTCATATTGTCTCAACACATATGCACAAACAAAATCTCAGCATGATGCATACTTTATTAGCAACACATGGGGTCAAATAGACCTTATTATTCCTCCTAAAATAGTATCATACCATCTACTAACTAAAGTAACATCTAGATCTTACAAATAGTAGTAATTTATATATATGTTTATGTAGCTTGGTGGAGCTGGTGGTGGTGGTGGTGGTTGTTGTTGTTGTCGTCTCTCCAACCGTGATTGCCTTATTTCTTGACGTATCTCCAAACGGGCCTGACGTATTTCCTCGCGTTCTTGTCTTATCTGATTTTGCATTTCGGTCATCATGTTTGCCATTTGTTGTATTACCAGCCTTTGGTCAGCAATCACTTGATCGATTTCAACAGGTGGAGGATTTGGAGGATTCATCTCTGCTTGCTGTTGTCTGATAATCTTTCCTTCCTGGTATTTACGATCGAAGTTAGAATCATATGGTAATATAATTTTGCAAGGAAAATTTTTTTGGCAGGCAGACGTATAGGCCAATAACTGGTTACGATCTGAAGATTTTTTTAGCAGGGCTTAATCTTTGTTTTATGTCCGGATTGGGATAACTAGTCGTATAAGGTGAATATCCAAAGGTAGGATAGAATTTTGTCACGATTAGATAGATATGGGTGAGATAGACTACATGATGTAGGTCAAAATCTGGTTTGATGTCAGGCGGGGATAGATAGATTATGCAATCCATCATGACACTATTGGTTGGATCAGATCTCATGCATGTGGCTGAGTCGGTTTAAGGCACTAGTTTAGTTTTAAGTGCATGAGGGGTATGGTCTTATCTTTTGTACCAGCATTAAGTAACTTACACTAGATTAGATCATAATAGATTGGATATGACTGGATTAAACTTAGTTTAAGTCAGATAAATCTATCAGGGTAGAATATGCATTATTAAGATATGTTAGAATCCTTTGAGATAGGATAAATTACATGGTGTAGGTAGGTCAGAATTTCTGTTGGGTTAGAACAGATAGGTTATGCAACCGTCGGGTGGTTAAGGTAGTTGCATAAGGCCGAGTTGGTCGGTTATTCTTAATTTAGTGCCGCGTGAATCACGTTAGAACAGGTGGATAGGGTCTAATCCATGTTACAAGTATTAACTAATCTGTTTGAGTGGGTCACATTGGGTTAGTTCAGATTAGATGGGAACTAGATTAGTTTAACATAACTATATTTGACTAACCAAGACCTAATTAATTTTTTTGATCAGTTTAGGTGGAATGGGGTCTAGGCATGACCAGATTAATCTAGATAAGATCTAATTATTTTATTTTAGAATAGATTATGTCGGTCACCATTATGAGGTAAGCAAAGTGGTGGAGATAAGTATGCTTATTAGGACAAGATGAGTCTCTAAGAATAAAAATAGAATCTTTTGAGATTGGTTATATCTATTGGGATAAGATGAGAATCCTTTCGAGAAGAGATGAGTCTAATAAAGTAAAAGAGTATCTTTTAAGATAAGAGAATCTATTAAGGTAAGAAAGAATCTTTCAAGATAAGATTGATCTATTAAATTAGATACACTTTTAATGGAGGATAATCTAGTCTCATGAATTTTATTTATTTATACTTATACCTATACGTATATGTAGATGTAATTGTGGACGTTACTCCACGACTAATCACACTCAATCAAAGATCCAAATCAGACATATATCATAAGAACAAACACTCAAGCGTATGGATACCTATAAAAAAATAGTTTTGTTTTTGTTCCTAAGATTAGGTCTCTTGTTCTTAAAGGTCACTTTAGGTACGGGATTTCAAAGTGTGAAATCCACATTTGTCTTCAGAAGGAAAAAGGTAAGAATAATCAGAGTGAAGCGGAAATAGATGAGAAAAGATTAAGATAAGTTTAGAAAAGAATCAGAGTAAGGTAAGAAGGTAAGTATTTTGTCCATTTCTATCTAGGTTTCGTCCTACAGTCAACATTCCTCTGATACCACTTCTGTCACACCCGGATTTCGGGGCACCAAGACCCGGGCGCAAACATAAACACCAGGTATGCTGGGACCAAGTCTCACACATATGATGTATAGTGGCACAGGATCGAATGTCACATCTTTACTATATAACAGGAGTTCTATACAAAATAAATAATTACATTAAAAGGAGACAACGGTCCAGCAACCAAAAGTTGACTGGGAGACGACGGCCTAGACTTCTCACGAACACTTCGAAGCATCCTCCAAGCGCCTCATCCTGCGGTACCTGTTCTTGACCTGTGTGGGGGGGTGTGAGACAGCAAGAGTGAGCTCACATACGTTCATCGCTCAACAAGTTGTGGGGAATAATGTGCATGAACTCGCCAAAGGTGGGAGTTCACGTGAAGTGTAAGGCTTACCAAAGAAGATGGTTAGAGCTGAGCATTGCTTTTAAAGTTGGTCAAAATTTTATTAGCAGTTACTAAGTATAAGTAGATACCAACCCAATTAAATATTAGAACAGAAGTAACAACATCACCTGCGATGCAATGCATATGACAAATTGAATTTAAGTTCCATAGATTAATCATGTGAGGGTCCGAGCTGCTCATGACCGTGAGCACGGCTAGTATACCAGTTTTACACTCTGCAGAGGTTGCACATCTTTACCCACAAGTCATGTTACCCATCTGCCAAGGGATCACGACTTCCCATACACCTCTACCGAGGAGGCGAGGTAGGGTAACACTACGAGGCCTTTACAAAGTTCCACTAGCTTCAGAAAACCCGCTACAGTTTATAGGAAGCTCCAATGCAGGAATCCCTTGCAGGACCGCCATCGCAGCAAAATCCTCCCGAGGGCCTCCCTACACTGACCACTCCCCTACTGCCCTTGCCCCTTTCGGGTAAGGTAGTCTTCCACTAGCTTTCCTAATTAATCGGCCAAGGGCGTCCCATTAAACCCTTGTGGTAGCACTGTTTTCCTGGGTGGTCGCTCCATGTTCCAATTAACATAATGATCTTATCATGAACAGTAATAATAAACAGATAATAATAGTGTAATCATGAATAATGTATCTTCATACCCAAAACCACATAAAGCACTAGCAAGTACTACCCAAAAAGTTCAGTGGTAAACAAGGTATAAAGATAGACAAACTAGGGTAACCTATTGGGTCCCATCAAAATTAACCTATGCAGATCATTATGATTAATTAGAACATGAGTGGGTAAAAAGAAGTGATCAAGGGCACAACTTGCCTGGCACTTGAGATTCCAGGTACCAACTTGCTTTTCAGATGATACACCTTCGCGCTAGTCGTAGCAATACAAACAGACATGGTATAGATAAAATTAACATCACACCAAACATAAGAGCAAACTGAACAATAATGATCTACGCGTTTCTGCGAGACTAACGCAACTTGAACGGATCAAATCGGAGTTAAAACGGAGGAGTTATGAATTTCCTAAGATTTTATGTATTTGATATGAGATTAATTAGGAGATCAATTTTATTATTGTTTTCATGTCAAAACAGAGGCATTAGGTGATAAACAACATTATTACAAAATTATAGAGATTGGAATGAATTAATTTGGACTATGTATGCATTTTCTATGAATTAAACAAATTCTAGCATTTATTTTTAAATCAAAAATCATTTTCTAATTCTTTTTTCTGGATTTTATAATATTCTGGACTGGGCGCACCATTACCAGAAAGTCCAGGGGCCAATCCATGAAAATTCCTAGACTCAGTCTACATCCATAGTGGATCGCGGGTTTGTTTCCCTAAAACAGAGGGTCCTATTTGTAAAGTCAGCGATCCGAAGGGGTATTGGTTCATATCAGCCGCACGATCTAGAATCAAGGGCTCCGATTAGATTTAGGCGAACCGGAAAACTCGGTCTAAGCAGCGCCGTCCGATTGGACATCCGTGGTCCAGATCATTCAAGGCGAATCGTTAGCCCCACCTAATCTGGACTGCACATCCGAAGATCCACGGTCGTCACATGCCCAGGTCGAAACGTTATGCACTTCTAATCCCAGCCGCTGAATGTACGATCAACAGCCACAACGTTTATCTTCTACCCCGGCCAGCACAGGTGGCGCCGCCAATCCCCCACGGCGGAAGTTCGCCGGCGAATAGGTGGCCCGTGGCCCTGGCGCCCCAAGTCGCGATTCGAAAGGTTCTACGCGCAGAGGAGGAGAATGCGAATCCGGGGAAGGAGGTTTCACCACGACACGAAGCACAGGCAAAGCTGCCCACGGCGCCACGCGGGTCAGCAGCCACCTTCTGGCCCCGGCAAGCGATTGCGCCACCACCGACCGCCCCACCGCCGATTGGACGCATCACAGGTTTCCGCCTAGGGCCAGAGGGTTAGTCGCGGCGTGGGGGGTTCGGTCTCGGACGCGGTGACCCTGGACCATTACTTTTCGGTGACGGTCGTCCTGCGGTGGTCAGGCCAGCCGTGCGCCCGTGCCGGAGTCCCAGGCCCTAATCCTGAGTCAAACCGGTGCTAATCGGAGATTGGGGAAGCGGCGAATTGAATCGAGGGCCTTACCAGGTGTTCGGAGTGGCCAAGAGCTCCAACTATGGTGCTGGCGGCGGATTCCTATCCCCCCTGCTGCTTCTCTCAATTTGGTGGAGCTCGGACGCTGACTAAGGCCGAGGGAAAGAGTCCCAAGGACCTCCAACTTATACCCTTGGCTCCAGGGCAAGGATCGAGTCCTCCAACGGCCACAGCGAGCTCCCAAGCGACTTCCGCGGCGAAGAAAACGGCTTCAGGCGCAACAAACCGAGGAAGACGCGGTCTGACCACTGGGGCCACGACTTCAGCACGCGCTGCACATCCCAGCCGCACAAGGCCAGAGAAGTGGGCCGTGAGGAGCAAATCCGGCCCATGCAGAGGAGATGAACCCTTTTCTTTTTTTTATTGTGTTCTTCTTTTCTTTTTTTAATGAGTCCAAATTTTTGAATTTAAATTTTGTAGTGAATTTGTACTTAGATTTTAATGTATGGCTTGGACATTCCATTATGGGTTGAGTCTATTTATTTATAAATTTATTTTTGCAATCTATAGTATTTCTCTCTTCTTTTCCATTTTTTAATTTTAAATTCCCATCACATTCTCTTTTGATTTACAGATTTAAAATCCAAATCCATGATAAAGTTTAGGAATTCAAATTTTTATTACATACTCAAAATCAATTATGAAGTCATAGGTATGTATTTGTTTTAATTGATTTATAGATGTTTGAAACATGCATAGCACTCATATTGTTTTCTTTCTTTTTAGAAAATAGTAGTTTGGACGTGGGGTAAGGAGTAAGAGTTACTTTAGAAGTAGATATTCATGTAAATGAATGCTTACGGTGCCTCATTTAATGATATGCATAATCATTTAGTTGAATAGAAAACTTTTCTATTTCTTCTTTTCTAAAATAATTCTTGGTTTTCAAAATGCAGTCCTCAATTTGTACTACTCAGGTATAATTTGAGATATCTGAATTTACTATTTCTTTTCTTCATATATTTATTTTATTAATAATATTTTTTTTCTTATACAGATTTTGGGCCTTACAGAAATACTTCAACTCCCCCATCATAGACATCTCGAATTTTTGAATCATGATCCTACTAAACCCTTCAAATATAGACTTGTTAGTAGACCCAAATATGATATCATCAACATAAATTTGGCATACAAACAAATCATTTGCAATAGTTTTAGTGAATAGAGTAGGATCGGCCTTGCCGACTTTGAATCCTTTAGTGATAAGAAAATCTCTTAGGCATTCATATCATGCTCTTGGGGCTTGCTTGAGCCCATATAGCGCCTTAGAGAGTTTGTAAACATGGTTAGGATACTCACTATCTTCAAAGCCGGGAGGTTGCTCAACATAGACCTCTTCCTTGATAGGTCCGTTGAGGAAGGCACTCTTCACGTCCATTTGGTAAAGCTTAAAGTCATGGTGAGTAGCATAGGCAAGTAATATATGAATTGACTCAAGCCTAGCTACGGGTGCATAAGTTTCACCGAAATCCAAACCTTCGACTTATGAATACCCTTTGGCCACAAGTCGTGCCTTGTTCCTTGTCACCACACCATGCTCATCTTGTTTGTTGCGGAAGACCCACTTGGTTCCTACAACATTTTGGTTACGACGTGGAACTAGATGCCATACCTCATTCCTTTTAAAATTGTTGAGCTCCTCTTGCATCGCCAGCACCCAATCCGAATCTTGAAGTGCTTCCCTACCCTGTGTGGCTCAATAGAGGAAACAAAAGAGTAGTGTTCACAAAAATGAGCAACACGAGATCGAGTACTTACCCCCTTATGAATGTCTCCTAGGATGGTGTTCACGGGGTGATCTCGTTGGATTGCTTGGTGGACTCTTGGGTGTGGCGGTCTTTGATTTTGTTCATCCTCCTTATCTTGATCATTTGCATCTCCCCCTTGATCGTTGCCGTCTTCTTGAGATTGCTCATCTTCTTGATCTTCTTCATCATCATCTTGAGCCTCATCCTCATCTTGAGTTGGTGTAGATGCTTGCATGGAGGAGGATGGTTGATCTTGTGTTTGCATGGGCTCTTCGGATTCCTTAGGACACACATCCCCAATGGACATGTTCCTTAGTGCGATGCATGGAGCCTCTTCATCATCTAATTCATCAAGATCAACTTGCTCTACTTGAGAGCCGTTAGTCTCATCAAACACAATGTCACAAGAAACTTCAACTAGTCCAGGGGACTTGTTAAAGACTCTATATGCCCTTGTGTTTGAATCATATCCTAGTAAAAAGCCTTCTACAGCCTTAGGAGCAAATTTGGATTTTCTACCTCTTTTAACAAGAATAAAGCATTTGCTACCAAAGACTCTAAAATATGAAACATTTGGATTTTTACCGGTGAGGAGTTCGTATGATGTCTTCTTGAGGATTCGGTGTAGATACAACTGGTTGATGGCGTAGCAAGCGGTGTTGACCGCCTCGGCCCAAAACCGATCCGAAGTCTTGTACTCATCAAGCATGGTCCTTGCCATGTCTAATAGAGTTCTATTCTTCCTCTCCACTACACCATTTTGTTGTGGCGTGTAGGGAGAAGAGAACTCATGCTTGATGCCCTCCTCCTCAAGAAAGCCTTCTATTTGCGAGTTCTTGAACTCCGTCCCGTTGTTGCTTCTTATTTTCTTGATCCTCAAGCCAAACTCATTTTGAGCCCGTCTCAAGAATCCTTTCAAGGTCTCTTGGGTTTGAGATTTTTCCTGTAAGAAGAATACCCAAGTGAAGCGAGAATAATCATCCACAATAACAAGACAATACTTACTCCCATCGATGCTTATGTAAGCTATCGGGCCGAATAAATCCATGTGGAGAAGTTCCAGTGGCCTGTTAGTCGTCATGATGTTCTTGTGTGGATGATGAACACCAACTTGCTTCCCTACTTGGCATGCGCTACAAATCCTGTCTTTCTCAAAATGTACATTTGTTAGTCCTAAAATGTGCTCTCCCTTTAGAAGCTTGTGAAGATTCTTCATTCCAACGTGGGCTAGTCGGTGATGCCAGAGCCAACCCATGTTAGTCTTAGCGATTAAGCTAGTATCGAGTTCAGCTCTATTGAAATCCACTAAGTATAGCTGACCCTCTAATACTCCCTTAAAAGCTATTGAATCATCACTTCTTCTAAAGACAGTAACACCTGTATCCGTAAAAAGACAGTTGTAGCCCATTTTACATAATTGAGAAACGAAAAGCAAGTTGTAATCTAATGAATCTACAAGAAAAACATTGGAAATAGAGTGGTCAGGTGATATAGAAATTTTACCCAATCCTTTGACCAAACCTTGATTTCCATCCCCGAATGTGATAGCTCGTTGGTGATCTTGGTTTTTCTTGTAGGAGGAGAACATCTTTTTCTCCCCAGTCATATGGTTTGTGCACCCGCTGTCGATGATCCAACTTGAGCCCCCGGATGCATAAACCTACAAAACAGATTTAGTTCTTGATTTTAGGTACCCAAACAGTTTTGGGTCCTTTGACATTAGATACAAGAACTTTGGGTACCCAAACACAAGTCTTTGATCCCTTGTGTTTGCCCCCAATATATTTGGCAACTACCTTGCCGGATTTGTTAGTAAGCACATAAGAAGCATCAAAAGTTTTGAATGAGACATTATGATCATTTAATGCAGCAGGAGTTTTCTTCTTAGGCAATTTAGCATGGGTTGATTGCCTAGAGCTAGATACCTCACTCTTATACATAAAAGCATGATTAGGACCAGAGTGAGACTTCCTAGAGTGAATTCTCCTAATTTTATGTTCCGGATAACCGACAGGGTATAAAATGTAACCCTCGTTATCCTAAACCATGGGAGCCTTGCCCTTAACAAAATTAGACAATCTTTTAGGCGGGGCATTAAGCTTGACATTGTCTCCCTTTTGGAAGCCAATGACATCCTTAATCCTAGGGCGTCTCCCACTATAGAGCATATTTCTAGCAAATTTAAATTTCTCATTTTCTAAGTCATGCTCATTAATTTTAGCAGTTAATGTAGCTATGTGATCATTTTTTGTTTAATTAAAGCAAGGTGATCATGAATAGCATCTACATTAACATCTCTACATCTAGTACAAATAGTAACATGCTCAACGGAAGATGTAGAGGGTTTGCAAGTATTTAATTCAACAATCTTAGCATGCAAAATATCATTCTCATCTCTAAGATTGGAAATAGAAGCATTGCAAACATCTTAATCCTTAGCCTTAGCAATTAATTTTTCATTTTTAATTTTAAGGCTAGAAAGAGAAGCATTCAATTTGTCAACCTTAGCAATTAAATTGGCATTATCATTTCTAAGACTACCAATTGAATTATCACACACATCAAACTTTTTAACCTTAGCAACTAGTTTTTCATTCTCATTTCTAAGGTTGGAAACAATGTCATGGCAAGTGCTTAGCTCACTAGTTAATTTTTCATTTTTCTCTACCTCCTGAGCATAAGCATTTTTAACTTTAACATGCTTCTTGTTTTCTTTAATTAGGAAATCCTCTTGGCTATCCAAGAGTTCATCCTTATCATGAATAGCACTAATTAATTCATTTAATTTTTCTTTTTGTTGCATGTTTAAGTTGGCAAAAAGAGTAAACAAGTCATCCTCATTATCACTAGAATTAGCCTCATCGCTAGATGTTGCATATTTAGTTGAGGATTTTGATTTTACCTTCTTCCTTTTGCCGTCCTTTGCCATGAGGCACTTGTGGCCGATGTTGGGGAAGAGGAGCCCTTTGTTGACGACGATGTTGGCGGCGTCCTCGTCGGAGGAGGAGTTGGTGGAGCTCTCGTCGGAGTCCCATTCCCAGCAAACATGGGCATCACCGCCCTTCTTCTTGTAGTACCTCTTCTTTTCTCTCCTCTTTCCCTTCTTGTCGTCGCCCCTGTCACTATCACTAGAAATAGGACATTTAACAATGAAATGACCGGGCTTACCACATTTGTAGCACACTTTCTTGGAACGGGGCTTGTAATCTTTCCCCTTCCTTTGTTTGAGGATTTGACGGAATCTCTCGATGATGAGCGCTATCTCCTCATTGTCGAGCTTGGAGGCGTCGATGGGGATTCTACTTAGAGTAGAATCTTCTTTCTTCTCCTCCGTTGCTTTGAATGCAACGGGTTGTGCTTCGGGTACGGAGGAGGATGCGCCTTGCTCGATGATCTTTTTGGAGCCTTTGATCATTAGTTCAAAGCTCACAAATTTACCTATCACTTCCTCGGGAGACAGTAGTTTGTATCTAGGATCACCATGAATTAATTGTACTTGAGTAGGATTAAGAAACACTAGTGATCTTAGAATAACCTTGACCATCTCATGGTCATCCCACTTTGTGCTCCCGAGGTTGCGCACTTGGTTCACCAAGGTCTTGAGCCGGTTGTACATCGCTGTGGCTCCTCCCCTTGGTGAAGCATGAATCGACCGAGCTCCTACTCGATCGTCTCCCTCTTGGTGATCTTGGTCACCTCATCTCCTTCGTGCGCCGTTTTGAGTATGTCCCAAATCTCTTTTGCGCTCTTCAATCCTTGCACCTTGTTATACTCCTCTCGACTTAGAGAGGCGAGGAGTATTGTGGTGGCTTATGAGTTGAAGTGCCGGATTTGGGCAACTTCGTCCGAATCATAGTCCTCATCCCCTACGGATGGTACCTGTACACCAAACTCAACAACGTTCCAAATACTAGTGTGGAGTGAGGTTAGGTGATGCCTCATTTTGTCACTCCACATGTTATAGTCTTCACCGTAAAAAACCGGTGGTTTGCCTAATGGAACGGAAAGTAATGGAGTACGTTTTGAAATGCGAGGGTAGTGTAGGGGAATCTTACTAAACTTCTTGCGCTCATGGCGCTTAGAAGTTACGGACGGCGCGTCGGAGTCGGATGGCGATGACGAGTTGGTCTCGTAGTAGACCACCTTCCTCATCTTCTTTTTCTTTTCTCCACTCCGATGCGACTTGTGTGAAGGGGATTCCTTCTCCTTCCCCTTGTTACGGGACTCTCCCGATGGAGCCTTCCCGTGGCTTGTAGCGGGCTTGTTGCCGGTCACCATCTCCTTCTTGGCGTGATCTCCTGACATCACTTCGAGCGGTTAGGCTCTAATGAAGCACCGGGCTTTGATACCAATTGAAAGTTGCCTAGAGGGGGTGAATAGGCGGAATCTGAAAATTACAAACTTAAGCACAATCTACAAGCCGGGGTTAACGTTAGAAATATAAGCGAGTCCAAAAAGAGAGGGCGCAAAACAAATCAACCAAGGAAATAGAGCAGATGACACGGTGATTTGTTTTACCGAGGTTCGGTTCTTGCAAACCTACTCCCCATTGAGGTGGTCACAAAGACCGGGTCTCTTTCAACCCTTTCCCTCTCTCAAACGGTCACCTAGACCGAGTGAGCTTCTCTTCTCAATCAAATGGGACACTAAGTCCGCTTCAAGGACCACCACACAATTGGTGTCTCTTGTTTTGATTACAAGTGAGTTGAGCACAAGAAAGAAGGAAGAAGAAAAGCAATCCAAGCGCAAGAGCTCAAAAGAACACAAATGTCTCTCTCTAGTCACTAATTTGTTTGGAGTGATTTCGGACTTGGGAGATGATTTGATCTCTTTGGTTGTGTCTTGTATTGAATGCTATAGCTCTTGTAAGAGGTGAGAATGCTGAAAACTTGGATGCAATGAATGGTGGGTGGTTGGGGGTATTTATAGCCCCAACCACCAAAGTAGCCGTTGGTGGAGGCTGCTGATGACGGGCGCACCGGACAGTCCGGTGCGCCAGCCACGTCACCCAGCCGTTAGGGTTCGACCGTTGGAGCTCTGACTTGTGGGGCCACCGGACAGTCCGGTGGTGCACCAGACAGGTCCTGTAGACTGTCTGGTGCGCCTTCGGGTGTCTGCTCTGACTTCTGCGCACGCAGACGCGCACTGTAGCGCATTTAATGCCTTCGCAGACGACCATTGGCGTGAAGTAGCCGTTGCTCCGCTGGCACACTGGACAGTCCGGTGCAACACCGGATAGTCCGGTGAATTATAGCAGAGCGGCTTCCAGAATTCCCGAAGGTGGCAAGTTCGGAGTTGGATTTCCTGGTGCACCGGACACTGTCTGGTGGCACACCGGGCAGTCCGGTGCGCCAGACCAGGGCACACTTCGGTTGTCTTTTGCTCCCTTTGTTTGAACCCTTTCTTTTGACTTGTATTGGTTTGTTGTGAACCTTTGGCACCTGTAGAACATATTTTCTAGAGCAAACTAGTTAGTCCAATAATTTGTGTTGGACAATTCAACCACCAAAATTCTTATTGGAAAAGGTTTGACCCTATTTCCCTTTCACATGCGGCACTAGACCTATCCCCGAGCGGAGAACGGGTCCCAAGGCCAATGGTCCCGTCACATGGGTCTGGACCATGGGCCCATGCGTTCGGCTGCTTAGTTCTTTGGTACATGGTTAGAGGTAACCACACATGTATATCTTTGGCTAAGGATGGATATCGAGCCAGGTTGGCTCAGCTCGTCCGAGTTCGAGCTGGCTCAGCTCGGCTCATTAAGCTAACAAGCCACAAAGTCAGCTTAACTCGTTTACGAGCTCGAGTTGGCTTGTTTAGCACGCGAGTCAGTGCAGGAAAAACTATATATATACTCATAGTTTCATAGACCACATCAATGTAACATCAAATGAACACAACTCATCAATTAACAATTCACACACATGTTCATCAGTTTAACCCATTCTTATATTCACATATACCAATTTAACACATAGATATAATTCATCAATAATTAGTTTAACTCATAGGTCATAGACACTACACATACATATAATATGTTCATCAATTATTACGTAAATGATATGCATATAGTTTTGTTTTGCTAAAATTTGGTAGATCGTTTAGCTCACGATCTGGCTTGTTAACAAACCGACCTGGCTCATTAATGAATCAAGCTAGGATGTTAGCTCAACCTGCAAAAAATTTGAACGAGCCGATCAAGCCGAGTTTACCACGAACTGTGCGAGCCAACGAGCCACGAGCATTTCGTCCAACCCTATCTTTGCATAGTAGGAGAGGGTACCCTAGTTTCAAGGTACCGACAATATCAGTTAGGAAGAATATAGAAAGTGTCATGGTTTCCAGAACCGGGGACAATAATATTTGTGTTTGGCAGTGGTGTTAGCGCGGACTCACTCTGAATGGTGAGCTACGGGGGCTCAAGGGTGGATCTGAGGCAAGTTGGTTATACTGGTTCAGGCCAGAGCCCTAGTGTCACACCCGGTTTTTAGAAGGCAAACCGAATGCGAACCATGTACGTGCCAGGATCAGTTATTCACGTACACAGCAGTTACATAACATGGACATCATCACACAGTGCTCAAATAGTATTAAAAGGGGAAATAATAGTCGATTACATCATACGTCTGAGACGTCCATATAGTTCTTACAATAAATCAAAGTGCGGAAAAGAAACGTAGATAACGCGGCCTTCACAGGCAGCCGACTGGGGGTTGCCGCTAACCCACGCCTAGAACTCGTCGTAGTCATGGAACTCCTGGAAGTCTCCTTCCACAACTTCATCTTCTCCTGAGCAGTGGTTGCAATGCTGACAACCTGGGGGGGGGGGGGGGTTTGGTGTGTAGAGCAAGGGTGAGTACACATCAACATACTCAGCAAGCATCCTGTTTGGCTGTAGTGGACTAGCTTTATGTGGGGATAAGTCAAGCAGTTGCTTTTAGTTGGTCAGGTTATTACTTACTAGTAGAGAGCCAGGTTTTAACATTAACCCAAGTTATTAGCCCAATGTATCCTTTCCAAACGGAAAGAATACCACTTACCATTACCATAATCATAATCAGAACCATCAATCTCATTGCCACCTGTACCAAAGTATCTCTGATCAAGTATCACTAATCTCTGGAGCTCCCTTGGCCGCTCATAACCGCGAGCACGGCTGATATATCAGTTTCATAACACTCTGCAGAGGTTGTGCACTTTACCCACAAGCCGTGATTCCCTTTCTGCCCGGAGAGAGCGACTCCCCATTGACCACTACCTAGGTGGTCCAGCAGGGCATCACTACGTAGCCTTTACAAAGATTCCCCGAGGCTGTAGCCGCCCGTTAGGTTTCCTAAATGTACTGCACTCCTCCCCAAGGGACAAATCAACCTTGGCAGAGCGAGCCGCATACACCGAGCCCCATTGACGGCACGACGGCGAAGCGAACTACACCCCGGTTCCTCTAATTATTCAGCTAAGGGCGTCCCATTCCACCCTCATGGTTGCACTGTTTTCCCGGGCGGTCATCCATTGAACAGGTCCTTACGGAGAGGCACTCGAGAAACCGCTCGAGTCCCCTTGAAGGTCACAAATATAATCATAAATAAGAAGGGAAAACAGCGTATCATAGATAATCACATCATGTTCATTGATTAGAGTTGAGCAATAGCATCAGACTAAGCAGTAATAATCCGACCCAAATAGGTAAACAAGGACATGGATAACAAAAGCTAGTCAATCCTTAGGTATAAATGTGTAATGCGGGAGGTGAATTAAAGAATGAATAGGACAGAGATAGGTCAAAGGACACTTGCCTCCACCAACCGACTGCTGCTCAGGGGCTTCTCCTGCGAATTCCTCGGGCTCTTCGACCGGATCGTTTTCTATGCGAGCGCAAACATACATACATCCACATATTTAATACAAAAGAACAGTACACCATACAAGGGAACAAGTAAAGTGAGTATGCATCAAGTATGACATTCGATATCGCATTCATTAAGGTTAGAAAGAAACGGGAAAAAGGGTCTCGCAGGGGTTAAAGTTTATGCACTAATGATTAGTTACAATTGGTTCTTAACAAAAGAATTCTGTTATATATATACTAATGGAAACCTAATCATTTTTAGTTGATCAACATTGAATGAGACAAACAATCAATTACATGAATCGATTAGCGTAACGGAATTCTAAATTAAGCTTCATATTTCAATAATATTAACAATGATTAGCCTACCTAAAATAAAATAACTATGATCACAGGAAGTAAAATAAAATAAAATAAAATAAAAAAAATAAAAAAAACAGGGGGGGGGGGGGCGGTTGAACCGGCCGGGGGCAGGGCGGCCGAGCTGGGCGCGGGCGCGGGCGCGGGCAGCCGAGCTGGGCGGTTGAACCGGCCCGGGTGGGGGCGGTTGAACCGGCGGCGCGCAGGGGGCAGCCGGGCTGGCCAGGGCGGCCGAGCCGGCCAGGCGGGCAGGGCCAGGCGGCGCGCGGCCAAGGGCGGCCAGGGGGGCGGCCGGGGCTGGCTGGGGGGCGGCTGGGGCGGGCCGGGGCGCGGCCGGGGGCGCGGCCAAGGGTGGCCGGGCGCGCGGCCAGGGCCAGGCGCGGCCGGGCGGGCTGGGGGAAGAAGAGGGGAGAGGGGAGAGGGAGAGGGGAGGGGAGGGGGCTCACCGGCGATGGGCGGCCGACGGCGAGGACGGCGGCCGAGCAGGGGGCGGCGGTGGCTTAGGGAGAGGATGGGAGAAAATGAGAGGGAGGGAGAGAGAATTGGGGGGAAAAGGGGAGGTGGGGGGGGGCGGCTGGGCCTTTCGGGCCCAAAGGGGGGGGCGCGCAGGGGGGCTGCTGGGCCGGCCAGGGGCGGCTGGGCCGGCCAAGGGGCCCACGGCGCGGGAGGGAGAGAAAGAGAGGAGAGAGAGAGAAAGAAAAAGAAAAGAAAGAAAAGGTTCTCCTTATTCTCGAAATCTGATCTTTCTACATGAATGCATTTGCACTTTCAAAGCAATCAAAAAAAAATGCATGGTTCGGCATGGTGCATCAAACAACATAAAGTATTTTTAGAGTTTTTCTTTACACGGGAGATCCAAACCGAATCCCGCTAGCTTTGGAAAAGATCAAGGTTTAGCGAGGGGAAAAAGAAAAAGAAAAGGTAACGCCCGAATTTGGCGAGTAAAGAAAAGAAAAAAAATTCAACTGCAAAATTCGGGGCGTTACAAACCTATCCCCTTAAAAGAATCTCGCCCTCGAGATTCAGGGCTGGCTAGCAAAGAGCTCTAGGTACTTAGCCATTAGATCATCTTCACGCTCCCAGGTTGCTTCTTCCTCAGAGTGGTGATTCCATCTGACTTTGCACATTCTGATGGTCTTCCTTCGGGTGACTCTATCTGCAACCTCAAGGATCTGAGCTGGCTTCTCAACATAGGTCAAGTCCTCCTGGACTTCAAGACCTTCCACTGGCAACTGCTCTTCTGGCACACGCAAGCACTTCTTCAACTGAGACACATGAAAGACATCATGCACAGCTGACAAATTCTCTGGCAGACTGAGCTGATAAGCCACTTCTCCACGCTTTGCAAGAATCTGATACGGACCAATGTAGCGGGGTGCTAGCTTGCCTTTCACTCCAAATCTTCTGACTCCTCTGATCGGTGACACTTTCAGATAGACAAAGTCTCCGACTTCAAAACTCAGCTCTCTTCTTCTTGTGTCTGCATAGCTTCGCTGCCTCGATTGCGCTATCTTCAGATTCTCTCGGACCATCTTGATGTTCTCTTCGGCTTCAAGCAGAATGTCTGGCCCAAACACTTGCTTCTCTCCAGGCTGATCCCATTGCAACGGAGTTCTACAACTCCTTCCATAGAGCGCTTGAAATGGTGACATCTTCAAACTGGCCTGATAACTGTTGTTATAGGAAAATTCTGCATAAGGCAATCGCTTGTCCCATCCGGACTGATCTTGCAACACACAGGCTCTCAACATGTCTTCGAGAATTTGATTGGTTCTTTCAGTCTGCCCATCTGTCTGCGGGTGATATGCTGAACTGAAATTCAGATGTGTGCCCAAGGCTTCATGCAACTGCTGCCAGAAATGAGAGGTGAACTGCGTTCCTCTGTCTGACACTATCTTCTTTGGCACACCATGAAGACAAACGATCCGAGACATATACAGTTCTGCCAATACTGCACTGTTGTAGGTGGTCTTGACAGGTATGAAGTGGGCTGACTTGGTCAAACGGTCCACTACTACCCAAATAGAATCGTAGCCGGCTCGAGTGCGAGGCAATCCGACTATGAAATCCATACCGATTTCATCCCATTTCCACTGAGGAATCTGCAACGGTTGCAACAATCCAGCTGGTCTCTGGTGTTCTGCCTTAATTCTTCGGCAACTATCGCACATAGCCACATGCTCTGCGATTTCCCTCTTCATTCCGTACCACCAGAATTTCTTCTTCAGATCCTGATACATCTTCTCACTGCCAGGGTGAATCGAATAGGCTGTCTCATGAGCTTCCTTGAGAATCAACTCCCGAATGGACTGGACATTGGGAACACACAAGCGGTCTTTGAACCATATCACGCCTTCTGCATCTTCTCGAAAATCTTTGCCTCTGCCATCTAGAATCAGTCGCCGAATCTCACTGATCCTCTCATCATTCTTCTGCGCTTCTTTGATTTCTCGCTCCAAGGTAGGTTCCAATTCAACTGTGACTCCTTGCGAATTGTTCAGAAATCCGAGACTCAACCTGTCGAACTCCTTGGCCAACTCATAAGGCATCGAACGAGCGACCATCAGATTGACTTGACTCTTCCTGCTCAAAGCATCTGCCACTACGTTTGCTTTGCCTGGATGGTAATGGATCTCCAACTCATAGTCTTTGATCAACTCTAACCATCTTCGTTGCCTCATGTTCAATTCCGACTGAGTGAATATGTACTTCAGACTCTTGTGGTCTGTGTAAACATCGCATTTCTGTCCATACAGATAGTGCCTCCATGTCTTCAGTGCGTGAACCACTGCTGCCAACTCTAGGTCATGGATTGGGTAATTCTGCTCATGAACCTTCAGCTGTCGGGACGAGTAAGCCACAACTCTTCCCTCTTGCATCAACACGCATCCCAAACCTGTGTAACAAGCATCACAGTACACAGAGAAGGGCTTATGCACATCAGGCAAGACTAGGACAGGCGCTGTTGTCAACTTCTCTTTCAGCGCTTCGAAGGCCTCTTGGCATTTCTGGGTCCACTTGAACTCAACCTTGTTGCCTAGCAACGCTGTCATTGGTTTCGCAATCTTCGAAAACCCTTCAATGAATCGCCGATAATATCCGGCCATTCCAATGAAGCTCTTGATTCCTCGAGCATCTGTTGGCGCTTTCCAGTTCAGAATGTCTGCCACTTTCTTCGGATCCACAGCCAATCCTTCTTTGTTGATTATGTGACCCAAGAACAGGACTTCACTGATCCAGAACTCACACTTGCTCAACTTTGCATACAACTGGTGCTCTCGCAATCTCTGCAATACCATCCTCAAATGATCTGCATGCTCTTCTTCGCTTTGAGAATAAATCAGAATGTCATCAATGAATACCACCACAAACTTATCAAGATAATCCATGAATACACTGTTCATCAAGTTCATAAAGAACGCTGGTGCATTGGTCAAACCAAAAGACATCACTGTGAACTCATACAGACCATACTTGGTAATGAATGTCGTCTTCGGAATGTCCGAAGGTCGGATCCTGAGCTGATGATAACCTGACCTCAGATCGATCTTGGAGAACACACTGGCTCCTCTCAACTGGTCGAACATATCTTCTATTCTGGGCAAAGGGTACTTGTTCTTGATCGTGACTTCATTCAAAGCTCGATAATCGATACACATCCTCTTTGTGCCATCTTTCTTCTCCACAAACAAGACAGGGGCAGCCCAAGGCGAGGTGCTTGGCCGGATGTAACCTTTCTCTGACAGCTCATCAATCTGCTTCTTAAGCTCAACCAACTCTGGTCCAGATATTCTGTAAGCTCTCTTAAAAATAGGGGCGGTTCCAGGAAGAAGCTCTATGGCAAACTCAACTTTCCGCTCTGGTGGCATACCCGGTAAATCCTTTGGAAACACATCTGGGAATTCAGACACAACCTTAATACTCTCGATTGGATCTACTTCACTGCTATCGACAGCCATCTGATAACAACTTCCTCTCTTCAGCTCAGGCGGGACTAACTCGGTCACCACTTCCTCTCCTAGTGGGGACACCAACTTGATTGTCCTTTTATCACAACTGATAACTGCCTGATACTTATCTAGCCAATTCATCCCTAGGATGACATCTATTCCCTGAGTACCCATTACTATAAGGTTAGCGGGAAACGCTATCCCCCTTATTTCCACACTTATATTCAAACATATGCTATCAGCTCGAATTCTACCACCAGCTGAGTCAATTTGAATGGGGGTTGACATGGTAGTAATTGGAAGATTATGTGCTTCTACCCATGATGCAGTAATAAAAGAATGCGTTGCTCCAGTATCAAATAACACTTCTGCAATATGGGAGTCGACTGGGAACATACCTACTGTCATGCCGGGGGTCTCCTGAACTGCTTCAGCCTCCAAGTGGTTCAGTCTTCCATGATTATAGCGCTGCTGAGGGCGGTTGCCTGCTCCAGACTGAGACGCATTCTGCTTTGCTGGGGCATTGGGGCCTGACTGCTGCTGGGCTGCCTTCTTCGGACATTGCATCACCCAATGGCCTTGCTCTCCACAGTGGAAACATGCTCTGTTTCCAACCTGAGCTGGTGCTGCCTGACTGTTCTGCTGGCTTGCTGGGGCAGGAAGACGAGGTGTCTGCTGATTCTGCCTCTGAAACTGACCTCCTGATTGATTGCTCTGACGGTTCTGGTACTGATGCTGAGGATACTGCCTTTGGAACTGCTGATACTGCTGACGCTGCTGATGCTGCTGAGGTGGACGCTGGTTCTGCCTGAACTGCTGAGGTTGATTGCCTGAAAAACGAGGACGACTGCTGCTTCCAGGCTGGGGTCCACTGATCTTGCGCTTACGATCTTCCATCTCCTTACGCTTCCTTTCTGTCATGATTGCTCTGTCAATCAGGTGCTGAAATGTCGGGAAGGTATGGTTCATCAGTTGATACTGCAGAGGGTCGACCAAGCCTCTCAGAAAACGGTACTGTCGCTTGGCGTCGGTGTTGACATCTTCAGGAGCATAGCGGGACAACTGCAGAAACCTGTCTCGATACTCACTGACAGATGATGACCCTTGCTTAAGGGCCAGGAACTCCTCCTTCTTCACTGTCATCAGACCTGCAGGCACATGGTACTGACGAAAGCTACCTCTGAATTCCTCCCAGGTGATGGTGTCGGGGTCGGCATGGGTGGCGAGGTAAGACTCCCACCATGATTGGGCTGCTCCTCTCAACAGACGGGGACCATACAAGACTTTCTCCCTGTCATCACACTGAGCGGTATGCAACTCCCGCTCCACAGTGCGCAGCCAATCTTCAGCATCCATGGGGTCAGAAGAGTGAGCGAACGTTGGGGGATGACCTCTCATGAATTCAGCACGCTTGTCTCTAGGCATCTGAGGCATCTGAGGCTGGGGTGGTGCTTGCTGCTGCTGCTGCTGAATGGCGGCCAGAGTCTGACCGATGGCTTGAACTGCCTGAGTCTGCATCAGAAACATCTGCTCGATCGACATCGGGGGCGGGGGCGGCAGCTGCTGCTGCTGGGGCGCCTCATCTTGCTGACCGGCTTGCTCCTGCTGAGCACGCCTTCCTCCTCTGCGCCTGTTCTCTGACATCTGCAGAACGCAACCACACATCAGAACTGATCTGGCAAATCTTGCAGCATAAGAAAAGAGTATAGAATCCTTCAACAGCACTGAACAGATGAGCATCTTCACTGATCTCCAACATAGACCACACAGCTTCTCAGATAAAGAGGAAAGTGGAATAAAGGGTTTCCCAACTATATAACTAACTCCATTAACATAATATGCAAACCAAAATGCAGGGGATATCCACACTCTGGTGACAATCATTACAAAGATCCAAACCAAACATAGTTCATCATGACAAACATAAATGCACAGGATATAGCAAACTACCCTGTCTAACTAAGACTAACTAAGACTGAGACTAACGCTAAGACTGAAGCTTCTATGTGTATATATTTCGTATTAATTACAAGATCCAACTCTAACGATCTATGGTTCTAGATTTATCTTGGTCTTGCAGTCGGGATTGCCATAAGATTGGAGTCCACGCCGAGGTGAGCGGTACGGGTGCTGAGTCCCGACGGGAGCGGGGGAACCATCATCCAAGTGACGACGCTCCGCGCGCTCAGCCCGCAGCAGGGCGATCTCAGCACGAGCCCTACTCAGCTCGTCTAATGCATGGTCCAGCTCCGTGTTTAGCATGGCGGCTAGGTTGACTGTGCTGCTCAACCTAGGATTGTTCTCACCAGCAGGTGAAACAATCACGCCTCCTGTGCTGCCAGATGGACGGCGGGGGTAATACTTCAGGTCGAGGCCGTCAGCTACCCCACCGAGAACCGAGCAGTAGTGCGAAAGCGCACGCCATGCAGCATCCTGCATGGCTGCCTCAGCTGAGTCCCGCTCAGAGATAGAATAGTGCTCTGAGCAAGCCTCCGCGCCCTGGAGACTGTTCTCCGGACGGCGCACCAAGCAGGTCGCCTCCCAGCGGTCCGGGTAGACCCCGCGACTATGCTGGTAGACCACACAGCGATACTCGATGGACCAAGTACGCCGGTCAAGTGCCCGACGTAGCAGGGTGTCGAGCGCGTCGTGGAAGTGACACCCGCGAGCAGCGTCGCGAGTGATGGGTCGAGCAACCCATCCTTCCGGCTCATGGTTAGCAGAGAGGTCGATGTCGTGGCTCAAGCTATCGTCGCCATCTCCGTCATCTGGATCTCCTCCAACAGCTACTCCAGAAGCTAGGACGCCCAGTGGTGGTGCAGGGGGCGCCTCCAGGGGAAGCACAGGAGAGCAGCTCCTCACAGACTCTATCTCCTGCTGGAGCGAGAAAGAAGAGCCCTGCTGCTCCTGTCGTCGACGTTCCTGCTCCTCATGCAGGCGGTGGTGCAGTCTCTCCAAGTGGCTGGACTGTCCGGCCACGGGACGGCGAAGCGGACGCTCAGCAAGGCGGGAGGGTAAGAAGGGGATGACGGACTTTCGTGCAGTGTGTCTAAGTCGAGCCATCTACAAAAGACATCGCAAGCAAAAGGGTGAGAACAGAATTAATATGACCAGCAAATAATGAATCATAAGTAAATGAAGGATCAGAATAAAACATAATTTTCAGCAAGGTATAATATATAGTAGAACATAGGTTTGGTCAGTAGGACCAACTTTTGAAGGGATATCAAAGTCAAGGCAGGGACATGGGTCTATAATCCTTAGAACGACCATTCTACTCTAGGTTAGCGGTCCTACAGTCAGCACGGCTTTGATACCACTTATGTCACACCCGGTTTTTAGAAGGCAAACCGAATGCGAACCATGTACGTGCCAGGATCAGTTATTCACGTACACAGCAGTTACATAACATGGACATCATCACACAGTGCTCAAATAGTATTAAAAGGGGAAATAATAGTCGATTACATCATACGTCTGAGACGTCCATATAGTTCTTACAATAAATCAAAGTGCGGAAAAGAAACGTAGATAACGCGGCCTTCACAGGCAGCCGACTGGGGGTTGCCGCTAACCCACGCCTAGAACTCGTCGTAGTCTTGGAACTCCTGGAAGTCTCCTTCCACAGCTTCATCTTCTCCTGAGCAGTGGTTGCAATGCTGACAACCTGGGGGGGGGGGGTTTGGTGTGTAGAGCAAGGGTGAGTACACATCAACATACTCAGCAAGCATCCTGTTTGGCTGTAGTGGACTAGCTTTATGTGGGGATAAGTCAAGCAGTTGCTTTTAGTTGGTCAGGTTATTACTTACTAGTAGAGAGCCAGGTTTTAACATTAACCCAAGTTATTAGCCCAATGTATCCTTTCCAAACGGAAAGAATACCACTTACCATTACCATAATCATAATCAGAACCATCAATCTCATTGCCACCTGTACCAAAGTATCTCTGATCAAGTATCACTAATCTCTGGAGCTCCCTTGGCCGCTCATAACCGCGAGCACGGCTGATATATCAGTTTCATAACACTCTGCAGAGGTTGTGCACTTTACCCACAAGCCGTGATTCCCTTTCTGCCCGGAGAGAGCGACTCCCCATTGACCACTACCTAGGTGGTCCAGCAGGGCATCACTACGTAGCCTTTACAAAGATTCCCCGAGGCTGTAGCCGCCCGTTAGGTTTCCTAAATGTACCGCACTCCTCCCCAAGGGACAAATCAACCTTGGCAGAGCGAGCCGCATACACCGAGCCCCATTGACGGCACGACGGCGAAGCGAACTACACCCCGGTTCCTCTAATTATTCAGCTAAGGGCGTCCCATTCCACCCTCATGGTTGCACTGTTTTCCCGGGCGGTCATCCATTGAACAGGTCCTTACGGAGAGGCACTCGAGAAACCGCTCGAGTCCCCTTGAAGGTCACAAATATAATCATAAATAAGAAGGGAAAACATCGTATCATAGATAATCACATCATGTTAATTGATTAGAGTTGAGCAATAGCATCAGACTAAGCAGTAATAATCCGACCCAAATAGGTAAACAAGGACATGGATAACAAAAGCTAGTCAATCCTTAGGTATAAATGTGTAATGCGGGAGGTGAATTAAAGAATGAATAGGACAGAGATAGGTCAAAGGACACTTGCCTCCACCAACCGACTGCTGCTCAGGGGCTTCTCCTGCGAATTCCTCGGGCTCTTCGACCGGATCGTTTTCTATGCGAGCGCAAACATACATACATCCACATATTTAATACAAAAGAACAGTACACCATACAAGGGAACAAGTAAAGTGAGTATGCATCAAGTATGACATTCGATATCGCATTCATTAAGGTTAGAAAGAAACGGGAAAAAGGGTCTCGCAGGGGGTTAAAGTTTATGCACTAATGATTAGTTACAATTGGTTCTTAACAAAAGAATTCTGTTATATATATACTAATGGAAACCTAATCATTTTTAGTTGATCAACATTGAATGAGACAAACAATCAATTACATGAATCGATTAGCGTAACGGAATTCTAAATTAAGCTTCATATTTCAATAATATTAACAATGATTAGCCTACCTAAAATAAAATAACTATGATCACAGGAAGTAAAATAAAATAAAATAAAAAAAAAAAATAAAAAAACAGGGGGGGCGGTTGAACCGGCCGGGGGCAGGGCGGCCGAGCTGGGCGCGGGCGCGGGCAGCCGAGCTGGGCGGTTGAACCGGCCCGGGTGGGGGCGGTTGAACCGGCGGCGCGCAGGGGGCAGCCGGGCTGGCCAGGGCGGCCGAGCCGGCCAGGCGGGCAGGGCCAGGCGGCGCGCGGCCAAGGGCGGCCAGGGGGGCGGCCGGGGCTGGCTGGGGGGCGGCTGGGGCGGGCCGGGGCGCGGCCGGGGGCGCGGCCAAGGGTGGCCGGGCGCGCAGCCAGGGCCAGGCGCGGCCGGGCGGGCTGGGGGAAGAAGAGGGGAGAGGGGAGAGGGAGAGGGGAGGGGAGGGGAGGGGGCTCACCGGCGATGGGCGGCCGACGGCGAGGGCGGCGGCCGAGCAGGGGGCGGCGGTTAGGGCAGGGGGTAGGGGCGGCGGTGGCTTAGGGAGAGGATGGGAGAAAATGAGAGGGAGGGAGAGAGAATTGGGGGAAAAAGGGGAGGTGGGGGGGGGCGGCTGGGCCTTTCGGGCCCAAAGGGGGGGCGCGCAGGGGGGCTGCTGGGCCGGCTAGGGGCGGCTGGGCCGGCCAAGGGGCCCATGGCGCGGGAGGGAGAGAAAGAGAGAGAGAGAGAAAGAAAAAGAAAAGAAAGAAAAGGTTCTCCTTATTTTCGAAATCCGATCTTTCTACATGAATGCATTTGCACTTTCAAAGCAATCAAAAAAAATGCATGGTTCGGCATGGTGCATCAAACAACATAAAGTATTTTTAGAGTTTTTCTTTACACGGGAGATCCAAACCGAATCCCGCTAGCTTTGGAAAAGATCAAGGTTTAGCGAGGGGAAAAAGAAAAAGAAAAGGTAACGCCCGAATTTGGCGAGTAAAGAAAAGAAAAAAAATTCAACTGCAAAATTCGGGGCGTTACACCTAGTCTAGTGCAGTGTTGACAGTAGTATTGCTTAGAGCGTGTTACAGTCAGGGTGCTTGTGTGAAGCTGGGAATATGGGATGATGTTTGGATGGGGGTTGTCTTGCCCTTTTATAGCCCAACGATAGACGTTAAAATACAGACTAGTATCCTACCAGGGTGGAACTCAGCCTCCTGCTTCTGGGCCTCATAGCCACTATGGTCTCGTCTATTGGGTCGTGTTTCTCGGCCTTGTAGCCCCTTACGGAGTTGTCTGTCGAGGCGTGTGTTGCCGTATCTCTGGTATGGCGTCGTGTCCCATCCACCTTCCGATGAGTTCCTGTAGCTACTCTAATTTAGACGTGACGGTGTTTGTTGACAGCGTTTGGTGGGTTCTGTTGAGTCAGCTCATGGCGTGGCTTAGGGATGTCTTCATTACAACTTTGTCTTCCGTCATCCCCTTAGTGTCACCTTTCATCATGCATACTCGTATGCCTGGTACGGTGTATTGCCCCGTCCCTCCACGTATGGATCACTGTAGAGACCCCGATGCTAAGGTCTCTACGGCCAGGGTCGTCTGGTCTCGCTGGTCAGCAGGGATATGTATCCGGCGTCGTGCTTGACAGAGATCCCTCGGTACCGCTGAGAGCACCTAGAGGGGGGGTGAATAGGTGATCCTGTAACACTTAAAACTTTGAGCCACAAAAACTTGGTTAAGGTTAACACAGTAATTGCCAAGTGGCTAGAGAGAAGTATTGACAAAACACAATAACCAGCAAGAGAACAATCATAGAGATGGCACGGTGGTTATCCCGTGGTTCGGCCAAGACCAACGCTTGCCTACTCCACGTTGTGGCATCCCAACGGACGAGGGTTGCAATCAACCCCTCTCAAGCGGTCCAAAGACCCACTTGAATACCACGGTGTTTTGCTTACTTTTCTCAATCCCGTTTGCGAGGAATCTCCACAACTTGGAGCCTCTCGCCCTTACACTTGAAGTTCACAAAGAAGCACGGAGCAAGGGAGGGATTAGCAATGCACACAAGACATAAGAATCCGAGAGTCAACACGCACACAAGTCGCAACAAGAGCTCGCAACACAACCCAATGAGTTTACAACTCCACTAGAGCTCTATATGCTATCACAATGAAACAAATGCGCGAAATCGATGTCTTGGTGCTTAGGAATGTTGTAAGTATGCTTGATTATTTCCTCCATGCGCCTAGGGGTCCCTTTTATAGCCTCAAGGCAGCTAGGAGCCGTTGAGAGCATTCTAGGAAGGCTGATCTTGCCTTCTGTCGACTGGCGCACCGGACATGTCCGGTGCACCACCGGACACTGTCCGATGCCCGATTTCTTTCCTTAAATGGCGTAGTCGACCGTTGGCAGCTGAGAGCCGTTGGCGCACCGGACACTGTCCGGTGCACACCGGACAGTCCGGTGCTCCCTCCTAGCCGTTGGCTCGGCCACGTGTCCCGCGCGGATTGCGCGGCCGACCGTTGGCCCGGCCGACCGTTGGCTCACCGGACAGTCCGGTGCACCACCGGACAGTCCGGTGAATTATAGCCGTACGTCGCCGGTGAATTCCCGAGAGCGGCCAGTTCGCCTGAGCTAGCCTAGCGCACCGGACACTGTCCGGTGCACCACCGGACAGTCCGGTGCTCCCAGACTGAGCAGAGTCTTGGCTGCTCGAGCCAAGATATTTCCAATTGTTCTTTTCCTGTTTCCAGCACTTAGACACACTACATTAGTCCATAAAATAATGTACTAAGTCTGAGAAACATACCTTTACACTTGATTTGTATTTTGTCCACCATTTAACACTTAGGCACATGTGTTTGACACTAAATCACCAAAACACTTAGAAATGGCCCAAGGGCACATTTCCCTTTCAATCTCCCCCTTTTTGGTGATTTATGCCAACACAATATAAAGCAAGTGGAACAAATACAAGAACACTTCAAATAAGAACTCAAATTGTTTGATTCAGATTTGACATATATGGATCACTCTATGCCACCACTTGGTTTGTTTTTACAAATCAAACTCAAATCTCTATCTCTAAGTCAAACACACTTGTTAAAACATAAAGAGAGCTGTTTCAATAGAAATTGATCAAGGAATTCAAAAACTCCCAAAAACTCCCCCTTTTTCACATAATCAACATTTCCCACAACAAAAGCCAACTTTTGATAGGAGAACCAATAAGGGAGTTTTGCAAAAACAAAAAGCACTAATCTACTATTTTAAAATCTCTCAAGTGGTAGCTGATCCATTTATCACTTTGGCCTTTATTTTCTCCCCCTTTGGCATCAAGCACCAAAACGGGATCAATCTTGGCCCCTTAACCCCATTGCCTCACCAAATCTCTACTACTACATAAGAAGCTAATGTAGACGTTCACAGAAGCTTTTGGTGCACGGTTCTGCCGAGGATCTCCGCCATCAACGCTCGCCATCGGATCGAACCAGTACGCGATATCAGCACCGCCCATTGCCGAGGCTGCCATCCTCCCGCAATCCCCGCCTATTGCCTTGCCTGCCCCTTCCATCCTCCTTCCCACCCCTCCTTCCATCCTCGCCCGCGCGCTCCACACGTCCCCGCCGTCGCGCTCGCCTTCCATCCTCCTCCCCACCCCTCCTTCCATCCTCGCCTGCGCGCTCCGCACGTCCCCGTCGTCGCGCTCGCCTCCCTCCTCTTTGTTGCCTCCGCGTCGGCCTCCACCCCGCTCTCCGACACGCTTGCCGTCGTCTTGGATTTCTGGTGCACTCTCTTCTCTACGACGCGAGCAAGGGCGGCGCTTGCCATGGCATCGACGGGAACCAGGCATCACTCTCCCTATCTCTCGGGTACGCGTTTATTTCATCTCTAGGGTCTAGAGTTTAGTAGCGCCGCCGCCAACATCCTCGCCGTTGCGACAAGCACCGACCGCTCGCTTCCCCCTCCCTCCTCTCGTCGGCGCCAGCGAGCCGCACGCCGTGTGTCGTGTGGGTCGGCTACCCGGGTATCGGCGCCAGCGAGCCCTCGCCCCCCATCCCCCTGCCAATCTCGGCGTCGGCGCGCCGCTCGCCATCCCTGCAGGCCACGCCCATGCCCCCCGCCTCCATAGTCCCTGTCATCGGCGACCTCAGATCCAACAGGTTGGTCTGCTTGCGCCGTGATCGCGGAAGCTACCGCGCCTTCGTCTCCATGGATGAGGTCCTGGATTTGTGTGTCACTGGCGCGGAATGTGAGCCGTGGTTGGTTAACGATGTCGGCTTGTGTGTGTGTGTCCATTCGTTAGGATGGTACGGGCAGGAGGATCAGGCCACCGTCGAGGAACGCGCTCTCCGCTGTGTTCCAGCGAGAAGGTGCCCAACCATTTTTTTTGGTTCAATCTGCCGTTCCGTACTGTCCTTTGCTCATTCTTGAAGTTGAATGGTGGTGATTGTTTATGTTTTTTTATTGGTGTTGCTGGCTTGTACATTGTACTAATGTACTGTCTGGTTCAGATGAGGGATCGAGGGCGGCGCAGGCGGCGAGCTCGTGGGCGGAACAGACTGGTGAGAGCAAGAGGATGGATCAGGAGCTTGAGCCCCAGGTAAGCCATTCTGAAAATCTGTATCGCGCTGATTTACCCGCTTTAGGATTTGTAGTTGTCGTTCATTTCTCAATGCGCTTGGTTATCGATACTGCTATCTCATGGTCTCAGTTCAGCTGAGTTCACTTAACTAGGACCAGCATGTGCAGTAGAAAATCCCTGGTTAATTATGGGTCCTTCTAACCTCCGTTCGTTGCTTGAATTTCTCGTTATACGTGGCATGTTCATTCAAGTTGTTTACTTACAATCACATAATGCTTGCGGTGTTACGTGGGACATGCTAATTTCTTTGGATGTTAGCATGTGAACTTGTGAGTCAGTTCATTGCTCATTTCATTGAACCTATGCTGCCATGCTGGTGAAGAGACAATGAAGCAGCCAGTTGGTGCTATAAACACAATACACCTTGCTCCCAGATCCGCATTCGCCTCCGCCTCAGATCCCTACAGCGTGATGCGAGGGAACAGCAACCGCGCGGCCTCCCCATCCTGAGCACCTCAAATCCGATGCCCCTCCCCAAGCCATTCCCTCGGCCGCGACAGCGACGGCAACGAGCATGGCCCCCCTCTACCACCTCTGCCTTTCCATTTGTGGCCTCCACATCGCCCCAACGTTGACCCCTCCGTCCTCCCCCTCTACTCCCAGCACAACACTGCCGCGCCTGCGCTATCCCACTCGATGGATGTGTTGCCGCCTCTGCAGCACGCCCCGTCGCTACCGACCCCGCCCAGCCATGCATTTGGAGTTCACAATATGGAGACATGGTTTATCCACCGGACAACGAGGATGGTGCGTGGATGGCGAGGGAGGACCTCCACTGGACCTACTCCGCACCTCTTCCTGTCTACCGAGGCCGAGCAGAATCAAACTTGTCCTAGCGTGCCACTACTCCTACCGAAGCAGAATCAAACTTTTAGAAAGGTATTTTCTTCACAATATTATTCTCTTTTGATGTATTCTCCTAATTGTGTTTGCATGGGGCAGACGTACGAGCGGGCCAACATCTCGCGGTGGCTCGCCCTGGGCAACCGGACCTGCCCGACCACGATGCAGGAGCTCTAGGACGACGCCCTCACCCCCAATGCCACTCTCCGACAACTCATCGCCGCCTGGTTCTGCATTTTGTTTTCTTATCTGTCAATCATGTTTTTCCATATTACTGCAGGTGGGTCTGATTAATTATTTAAATGTAGTTTATCTTAGATACTGTTTGAATGTATGGGATGTTGGAGGACAGAAGACAATCATGTCTTACTGGAGAAATTACTTTGAGCAGACTAATGGGTTAGTTTGGTTTGCTGATAGTTCAGACATAAGGAGGCTTGATGATTGCCGTGCTGAACTCCACAATCTCTTGAAAGAAGAGGTATGCTATTACGGTATCAGCAGACCTCTAAGCAATGGTGATGAACTTAATTTCTATAATGATCGAAATGGTAGAGGTCCTGTAATTGATATAAATGAATAATGCTACTGGATTAGTATCAAAGCCCATTTACTTAATGATAGAGGTCTCTTGGTTAATGAACTGGAATAGATATTTTTCTCTCGATGGTATCAAGCTCTATATCTTTGTGCATAGAAATTGTAAACCACAAAGCAAGTACAATGCCATTTATTTGGCAGTAAAGAATGATGTCTCTTTGACACTGTAGGATAAAGGTTTACCTATCTAGGGAGTGTTCTATTGTTGATTTTTGCAAATAAGCAAGACATGCAAGGAGCTCTAAAACCAACTGGAATCGCGAAGGTAAGCGAACTTCAGTCATTTATTATATGCATTAGAGACATGTTTTCCTGTCTGTGACATCATTTTTAACTTGTACTGTGTTTTTTCGGTCCTCATGGTTGCCAAGATTTTACTTAGTTCGATGTGGGAGCAAAAGGATATGCCAAATTGAATGTAGTTTCATCAGTTATGCTCTATTATGGATGTTCAGAGGCATCCAATTTCAGTGTGTACTGCAATACTTGGGTCCACCTGTACGTGGTAGATGTTCTGCATTTTGTTTTCTTATAAATTAGATTTGGCTTCCATTATGTTGTTCTCTTTTGGAACAGAGTCACTCTCCGACAGCTCATCGCCGCTTGGTTCTCCCGTCGGTACACAAGGTTTAAGAAGCGCTACGCGGACTTCCACGGTCCCGCTACCGATCTCGTCCACGGCCTCCGGGGCACGGCGATGCCCAGGAGACAGGCCCTCGAGGAAGAGCAATGTACAGAAGAGAAAGGTATCTCGACTATTCCAAAGCACAAGTATGCATCCAAAGCCTGTTCCCCAAAAGGTGCGTGAACTTTGTTCTTGATTTTGTCAGACTAAATGTGGGTGAACTTTGTACTGCAGTTTTTGTTTAAATAAACTTTGGACTGTTTAAATTACTGATGCATCCAACCACTGTTTTTCTTTACTGTTTGTTGATACATGACCAGATGCCCAGTTGAGTTCACCCAAAAGGTTTATTACAACACGAAAAAATCTGAGATAAAATGTTTTTTATTTAAATGAACTTTGTACTACAGTATTTATAGACATATTTTGGCACCCGGTCGTTTACTATTTTTGTTTTATTAATACCTCTTGTGTTTCCCTTTCACTTCCTTTGTATAAACTGTATGCCTCTGTTTTCATTCTCAGGAACCTTTATCTGCAGCTCTCTCTGCGCTTACTCTTGTTGTGCAATTTAATGGGTGGCTATCATTTTTCCTCTTGCTTTATTATAAACTTCCTCTGCGGCCAGAAACTCACAAGACATACTATGAATACACTGGCTTGTGGCACATCTATGGGCTTCTTGCCATGAATTCATGGTTCTGGAGCCATATATCACAGTTGGTAGGCTCTATCACAATGGATACATCCTTTCTGATGAATTGCCTGTTGCTAACTCATTGACCAAGATCTGGTATCTTTTGCAGTGACACAATTTGGACAGAAAAGCTATATTTTTCATCAGATGCTGCCTTTCTAGGGTATTCCCTCATTTTGACGATAGTTGGTGAGCATGTAGTAGCAAGTTTCATGGGCTCTGGTAGATTAACTGACCTTTGTGTGTTCCATTAGCCTGTGAAGTTCGAAACTGGTCATATTGCTAAGAATTCTAGGAGGTTACTATTAGGGCCTAGAGTAAATAACTACGTGCTGATGAAAATCTGTTCAGATTAATCATTCTGGAACTTGTACTAACAATTGAAGCAAGTGGAGGCATAGCACCAATTGTGTCTGTGCTGCAGCCTTGGATGTCAGTAGACAAGAGGTACATGGCTAGAAATGCACCACATTACTATTTTGCTTTGCTTCTAATGGCTACCAAACTATTTAATTTATTCTAGCGTTCTTTCTTGATAATTAACCTTATCTTTTTTTGACAATGTACATAGAAAAGCTGATATTTAGCCTGCTTTATTCATATGTGAGGCTTTGAACCTCCTTCCATACGTATATAAGCATTTTTACAATCTAGATAATGGAATTATTTTGAAGCAAATGAAACTGTTAGTTGATTAGTCCCTTTGCTGATTGTCTTCATGATAACATGGTTTCTTCGAGTTACTTCAAATAAAAATTGTATAATTCAGTAGGATCATGTAATCCTGCTGTGATACACCGCAATGCTGGCATTCATGTAATCCTAGGTGGTGGTTATGTCATGTGTAACTAACAATAGCTGATGCAAACTTTCTTTTCATGGAATATATAGCTGATATAAATTGCAATGCAGGTGTATCAGAGAGAAGCACTTCAAGGTTAATTTGTTGAGCAAATTGGAGATGCTGGATTTTGTATTTTGGTAGGTGATGTATGCTTTTCAGCATGGCGTATTTTATTGAACTGGTCAAGTCCTGCAGAAGCTGAAACTGATCATGGATAAGACTTTGCCTTGTGTCACAATGGGTGCATTTGCTGGTGGTCCTTGGATCAGGTTGCTCATGGGTGGTGAATGATCTGACGACTTCAGAAGAGGATAGATCTGACATTACCTTTCATGCATGTCAAGGAAGTTAAGTAGCTGATGCCATCAAAGAAATGGAGAAACGTCAGGTGAACCGCGAGCAGAATTCTGTGGCGCATTTGTTAGCGTAGTTAGTTAGGACTCTGTTCATACAGCTGTTCGATTAAGCCAAATACCTAATTTAGTTTTATATTGGTTGTTGTCAAAGAATTTGTGAAATATTGAGGTTGATAATATATGTGGCGTTCGTTTTTATGTAATCATTGTTCACTAATATTTTGTCGAATATTTTATATTATATAGACATTACTAAGAACGTAAGGGGTCGCTCGTGCTCTGTAAAGGTACAAACAATCATGATTGTGGAGGAGCGTGACGGCGAGGGTCGATTGGCGTCCGACCACGATTTGCATGTGGCTTGTGCTCGTCGCCACCGCAATGACGCCCACCCATGTGCTCATCACCTTAATTGTTTAGATTGCTGAGTTTGGCAAGTTAGCAGCATAATCTTTCTCGAACAATCTACACTGTCTAACTGTGAAACTGACAGATGAGTGGCTTTGAAATTTATAATCCTTCACTAAGGTGCATTGCATTTTACTCCACATGATAGATTTGTTCGTTGTGTAAGGCTTTTAATGTTTATAAAAATTCTTAACTTTTAAAAGATGCTAACAAGAACACAAAATGGTAATTAGTATTTTTGAATTTTAATATATTATCATAATATGTTCACTCCGTAGCAACGCACGGGCGTTTACCTATAACACATATGTACATAAGTTTTCGTGTTATTATACGGTTCCGTTGCAACGCACGGGCACTCACCTAGTCTTCAAATAAGAGTTCAATGGCAATAAGAGTTCACAAGATGAACTTGGAATTAGTTACCCTCTCATCGGAGTGCAGTGGAAGTCTTTTATGGTCCAAGTCCACCTTTCCCTTTCAATCCACCTTTGAGACTAAATCAAGCAACCTCAAGCACACGGTTAGTCTCAAAGGGTCAAGTTGTAGCACATCTCCCCCTAAATGTGTGCATCACTTACACAAAGACTTGTGAGGTCCAGGGAGAGTTTTTACAACTTGAGCACCAAACATAAGCAACAAATGCAGAAGGAACATGATCAAAGGCATAAACACATGAATGCTATATTTCAATCCAGGTTCCGCGAATCTAAGATATTAAGCTCACTACGCAGCCTGCAAAAGGTCTTCTCATCTAAAGGTTTAGTGAAGATATCGGCTAGCTGGTTCTCGGTGCTAACATGAAACACTTCGATATCTCCCTTTTGCTGGTGGTCTCTCAGAAAGTGATGCCGGATGTCTATGTGCTTTGTGCGGCTGTGCTCAACAGGATTTTCCGCTATTCGGATAGCACTCTCATTGTCACATAGGAGTGGGACTTTGCTCAGATTGTAGCCAAAGTCCCTGAGGGTTTGCCTCATCCAAAGTAGTTGCGCGCAACACTGTCCTGCGGCAACGTACTCGGCCTCAGCGGTGGATAGGGCAACGGAAGTTTGTTTCTTAGAGTTCCACGACACCAGGGACCTTCCTAAGAATTGACACATCCCCGATGTACTCTTCCTATCGACCTTACATCCAGCATAATCGGAATCTGAGTACCCAATCAAGTCAAAGTTAGACCCCTTTGGATACTAGATCCCGAAGCAAGGCGTAGCGACTAAATATCGAAGAATTCGCTTCACTGCCACTAAGTGACACTCCTTAGGATCGGATTGAAATCTAGCACACATGCATACGCTAAGCATAATATCCGGTCTACTAGCACATAAATAAAGCAAAGAACCTATCATGGACCGATATGCTTTTTGATCAACGGACTTACCTCCTTTGTTGAGGTCGGTGTGCCCGTCAGTTCCCATCGGCGTCTTTGCGGGCTTGGCGTCCTTCATCCCAAACCGCTTTAGCAAATCTTGCGTGTACTTTGTTTGGGAGATGAAGGTGCCGTCCTTGAGTTGCTTCACTTGGAACCCAAGGAAGTAGTTCAACTCGCCCATCATCGACATCTCGAATTTCTGCGTCATCACCCTGCTAAATTCTTCATAAGACTTTTGATTAGTAGAGCCAAATATTATGTCATCGACATAAATTTGGCACACAAAAAGATCACCATTGCAAGTCTTAGTAAAAAGAGTTGGATCGGCTTTCCCAACCTTGAAAACATTAGCAATTAAAAAATCTCTAAGGCATTCATACCATGCTCTTGGGGCTTGCTTAAGTCCATAGAGCGCCTTAGAGAGCTTACACACGTGGTCGGTGTACCGTTCATCCTCAAAGCCAGGGGGTTGCTCCACGTACACCTCCTCCTTGATCGGCCCGTTGAGGAAAGCGCTCTTAACATCCATTTGGTACAACCTGAAAGAATGGTGAGCGGCATATGCTAGCAAAATACGAATGGACTCTAGCCTAGCCATAGGAGCGAAAGTCTCCTCAAAGTCCAAACCTGCGACTTGGGCATAACCTTTTGCCACAAGTCGAGCCTTGTTCCTTGTCACCACCCCGTGCTCGTCCTGTTTGTTGCGGAACACCCACTTGGTTCCCACAATATTTTGCTTGGGACGAGGCACCAGTGTCCAAACTTCATTGCGCTTGAAGTTGTTGAGTTCCTCCTGCATGGCCAACACCCAGTCCGGATCTAGCAAGGCCTCTTCTACCCTGAAAGGCTCAATAGAAGAGACAAAAGAGTAATGCTCACAAAAATTAACTAATCGAGATCGAGTAGTTACTCCCTTGCTAATATCACCCAATATTTGGTCGACGGGATGATCCCTTTGGATCGTCGCTCGAACTTGGGTTGGAGGAGCCTGAGGTGCTTCTTCCTCTTCAACTTGAACATCCTGTGCTCCCCCTTGATCATGCGCCTCCACTTGAGGTACCTGTTCATCATCTTGGGTTGGGGGATGCACCATAGTTGAGGAAGAAGGTTGATCTTGCTCATTTTGTTCCTGTGGTCGCACATCACCGATCGCCATGGTTCGAATTGTGGCCGTCGGAACATCTTCTTCATCTACATCATCAAGATCAACAACTTGCTCTCTTGGAGAGCCATTAGTATCATCAAATACAACGTCACTAGAGACTTCAACCAAACCTGATGATTTGTTGAAGACTCTATACGCCTTTGTATTTGAGTCATAACCTAGTAAAAACCCTTCTACAGCTTTGGGAGCAAACTTAGAACTTCTACCCTTCTTCACTAGAATGTAGCATTTACTCCCAAAGACTCGAAAATATGAATCGTTGGGTTTGTTACCGGTTAGAAGCTCATACGAAGTCTTCTTGAGGAGGCGGTGAAGGTAGACCCGGTTGATGGCGTGGCAAGCCGTGTTCACGGCTTCCGACCAAAAGCGCTCGGGGGTCTTGAACTCTCCAAGCATAGTCCTCGCTATATCGATGAGCGTCCTGTTCTTCCTCTCTACCACACCATTTTGCTGTGGTGTGTAGGGAGCGGAGAACTCGTGCTTGATCCCCTCCTCCTCAAGGAACTCCTCCACTTGAAGATTCTTGAATTCGGACCCGTTATCGCTCCTTATCTTCTTCACCTTGAGCTCAAACTCATTTTGAGCTCTCCTGAGGAAGCGCTTGAGGGTCCCTTGAGTTTTAGTTTTATCCTGCAAAAAGAATACCCAAGTGAAGCGGGAAAAGTCATCCACAATAACAAGACCATACTTACTTCCTCCTATACTCAGATAGGCGATGGGTCCAAAGAGGTCCATATGAAGCATCTCCAGTGGTCTTGACGTGGTCATCACATTTTTGGTGTGATGAGAGCCTCCCACCTGTTTCCCTGCTTGACAAGCTGCACAAGGTCTATCCTTTTCGAAATGCACGTTAGTCAAACCTATCACGTGTTCTCCCTTTAGAAGCTTGTGAAGGTTCTTCATCCCCACATGTGCTAAGCGGCGATGCCACAGCCAGCCCATGCTAGTCTTAACAATTAAGCATGCATCTAGACCGACCTCCTCTTTTGCAAAATCAGCTAAATAAAGTTTGCCGTCTAGTACACCCTTAAAAGCTAGTGAACCATCACACCTTCTAAAGACAGACACATCTACATTTGTGAATAGACAATTATATCCCATATTACATAACTGACTAACAAAAAGTAAATTATATCCAAGCGACTCAACTAAAAACACATTAGAAATGGAGTGCTCAGATGATATTGCAATTTTACCTAACCCTTTTACCTTGCCTTGATTCCCATCACCGAATATTATTGAATCTTGGGAATCCTTGTTCTTGACGTAGGAGGTGAACATCTTCTTCTCCCCCGTCATATGGTTTGTGCATCTGCTGTCGATAATCCAGCTTGAACCCCCGGATGCATAAACCTGCAAGGCAACTTTAGGCTTGGGTCTTAGGTACCCAACTCTTGTTGGGTCCTACAAGGTTAGTCACAATTGTCTTAGGGACCCAAATGCAAGTTTTATCGCCCTTGCATTTTGCTCCTAATTTCCTAGCAACTATCTTCCTATCCTTTCTACAAATAGCAAAGGAAGCATTTAAAGCATGATAAATTGTAGAGGGTCCATTCATAACTTTCCTAGGAACATGAATAATATTTTTCCTAGGCACATGAACAACATTTCTCCTAGACATATCTCTATCATGCTTATAGGAAGAACTAGAAGCAACCATGGCATGAGAATCATAAATATGTGAATCATAACTTCTAATTGCATTTCTAGCATGTCTCCTATCATGATACATAAAAGCATGGTTCTTCTTAGCACTACTAGCCATAGGGGCCTTCCCTTTCTCCTTGGCGGAAATGGGAGCCTTATGGCTTGTTAAGTTCTTGACCTCCCTCTTGAAGCCAAGCCCATCCTTAATTGAGGGGTGTCTACCAACCGTATAGGCATCCCTAGCAAATTTTAGTTTATCAAAATCGCTCTTGCTAGTCTTAAATTGAGCATTAAGACTAGCCAATTCATCATTAAGTTTAGAAATTACAACTAGGTGTTCACCACAAGCATCAATGTCAAAATCTTTACACCTATTACAAGTTGCAACAATTTCTACACAAGATGTTGATTTACTAGCTATTTCTAGTTTAGCATTTAAATCATCATTAATGTTCCTTAAGCTAGTGATTGTCTCATGGCAAGAAGATTATTCCAAAGAAAGCATTTCATTTCTCTTAACTTCTAAGGCATGAGATTTTTGAGCTTCTACAAATTTGTCATGTTCTTCATATAATAAGTCCTCTTGTTTTTCTAAAAGCCTATTCTTATCATTTAAGGCATCAATTAATTCATTAATTTTATCTACCTTGGTTCTATCAAGGCCCTTAAATAAACATGAATAGTCAATTTCATCCTCATCACTAGATTCATCCTCACTCGAAGAAGCATAAGTAGAGTTTCGAGTACATACCTTCTTCTCCCTTGCCATAAGGCATGTATGACGCTCGTTGGGGAAGAGGGATGACTTGCTGAAGGCGGTGGCGGCGAGACCTTCATTGTCGGAGTCGGACGAGGAGCAATCCGAATCCCATTCCTTGCCAAGATGTGCCTCGCCCTTTGCCTTCTTATAGTTCTTCTTCTTCTCCCTCTTGGTCCCTTGATCCTGATCACTATCATTGTCGGGACAGTTAGCAATAAAATGACCAACCTTACCACATTTGAAGCATGATCGCTTCCCCTTGGTCTTGGTCTTGCTTGGCTGCCCCTTGCGACCCTTTAGCGCCGTCTTGAATCTTTTGATGATGAGGGCCATCTCCTCATCATTTAGCCCTGCCGCCTCAACTTGTGCCACCTTGCTAGGTAACGCCTCCTTGCTTCTTGTTGCCTTGAGGGCAACGGGTTGAGGCTCGTTGATTGGACCGTTTAGTGCGTCGTCCACGTACCTTGCCTCCTAGATCATCATCCGCCCGCTTACAAATTTTCCAAGTACCTCCTCGGGCGTCATCTTCGTGTACCTAGGATTCTCACGAATATTGTTCACGAGATGAGGATCAAGAACGGTAAATGACCTGAGCATTAGGCGGACGACGTCGTGGTCCGTCCATCTAGTGCTTCCATAGCTCCTTATTTTGTTGATAAGGGTCTTGAGCCGGTTGTATGTCTGAGTTGGCTCCTCGCCCCTTATCATTGCAAATCTTCCGAGCTCGCCTTCTACCAACTCCATCTTGGTGAGTAAGGTGACATCATTTCCCTCATGAGAGATCTTGAGGGTGTCCCAGATTTGCTTGGCATTATCCAAGCCGCTCACCTTATGATATTCGTCCCTGCACAAAGATGCTAACAACACAGTAGTAGCTTGTGCATTTCTATGAATTTGTTCATTAATAAAAGTGGGACTATCCGAGCTATCAAATTTCATTCCATTTTCAACAATCTCCCATATGCTTGGATGGAGAGAGAATAGATGACTACGCATTTTGTGGCTCCAAAATCCGTAGTCCTCTCCATCAAAGTGCGGAGGTTTGCAAAGTGGAATGGAGAGCAAATGAGAATTCGAACTTTGAGGAATACGAGAATAATCAAATGAAAAGTTCGAGTTGACCGTCTTCCTGTAGTCGTTGTCGTCGTCCTTGTGGGAAGAAGTAGACTCATCGCTATCGTCATAGTAGACGATCTCCTTGATGCGCCTTGTCTTCTTCTTCTTCCCTTCCTTTCGCTTGTAACCCGAGCCCGAGTCAATAGGCTTGTCATCCTTTGGCTCGTTGATGAACGTCTCCTTCTCCTTGTCGTTGATCACAACACCCTTCCCTTTAGGATCCATCTCTTCGGGCGATTAGTCCCTTAGTGAAGAGAACGGCTCTGATACCAATTGAGAGCACCTAGAGGGGGGGGGGTGAATAGGTGATCCTGTAACACTTAAAACTTTGAGCCACAAAAACTTGGTTAAGGTTAGCACAGTAATTGCCAAGTGGCTAGAGAGAAGTATTGACAAAACACAATAACCAGCAAGAGAACAATCACAGAGATGGCACGGTGGTTATCCCGTGGTTCGGCCAAGACCAACGCTTGCCTACTCCACGTTGTGGCGTCCCAACGGACGAGGGTTTCAATCAACCCCTCTCAAGCGGTCCAAAGACCCACTTGAATACCACGGTGTTTTGCTTACTTTTCTCAATCCCGTTTGCGAGGAATCTCCACAACTTGGAGCCTCTCGCCCTTACACTTGAAGTTCACAAAGAAGCACGGAGCAAGGGAGGGATTAGCAATGCACACAAGACATAAGAATCCGAGAGTCAACACGCACACAAGTCGCAACAAGAGCTCGCAACACAACCCAATGAGTTTACAACTCCACTAGAGCTCTATATGCTATCACAATGAAACAAATGCGCGAAATCGATGTCTTGGTGCTTAGGAATGTTGTAAGTATGCTTGATTATTTCCTCCATGCGCCTAGGGGTCCCTTTTATAGCCTCAAGGCAGCTAGGAGCCGTTGAGAGCATTCTAGGAAGGCTGATCTTGCCTTCTGTCGACTGGCGCACCGGACATGTCCGGTGCCCGATTTCTTTCCTTAAATGGCGCAGTCGACCGTTGGCAGCTGAGAGCCGTTGGCGCACCGGACACTGTCCGGTGCACACCGGACAGTCCGGTGCTCCCTCCTAGCCGTTGGCTCGGCCACGTGTCCCGCGCGGATCGCGCGGCCGACCGTTGGCTCGGCCGACCGTTGGCTCACCGGACAGTCCGGTGCACCACCGGACAGTCCGGTGAATTATAGCCGTACGTCGCCGGTGAATTCCCGAGAGCGGCCAGTTCGCCTGAGCTAGCCTGGCGCACCGGACACTGTCCGGTGCACCACCGGACAGTCCGGTGCTCCCAGACTGAGCAGAGTCTTAGCTGCACGAGCCAAGATATTTCCAATTGTTCTTTTCCTGTTTTCAGCACTTAGACACACTACATTAGTCCATAAAATAATGTACTAAGTCTGAGAAACATACCTTTACACTTGATTTGTATTTTGTCCACCATTTAACTGTAACACCCGGTTTTAAAGGACAAAGCCGGGTGCATCTCATACATGCGCCAAGAAGACAACACATATAATAACAGAGTGAATAGAGATAAATGTCATAAAACATCAGAGTATTTATTACATAGCGGAAGTCTTATTACAAAATAAAGTAATAAAGATAAAACAAACTAAGGATCGTCGGTGCCAATGTCGACTGAGAAACGCCACCTAGATCAGATCGAACTCCTCGATACTTGACTCCACTTGAAACCACCTGTTCTTCTCCTGTGGGGGGGGGGGGGTGTGAGACAGCAAGGGTGAGCTCACACATGATCATAGCTCAACAAGTTGTGGGGAACCAGTGGACATAAACTCACAAAGGTGTGAGTTCATGTGATGTGTAAGGCTAATCAAGGATAGGGGTTAAAGCTGAGCATTGCTTTTAAGTAGTTGGTCAAAATTTTATTAGCAGTTACTAAGTGTAAGTAAATACCAAACCATAATTAAAGTGATAGAACAAAATTAATAACAAACCCATGCATATGCGAATGACAAATTGAATTTAAGTTCCATAATTTAAACATCAGAGAGTCCTGAGCTGCTCATGACCGCGAGCTCGGCTAGTATACCAGTTTTACACTCTGCAGAGGTTGTACCCTTTACCCACAAGTCATGTTACCCATCTGCCAAGGGGTCATGAATCCCATATACCTCTACCTAGGAAGCACGGCAGGGCAACACTACGAGGCCTTTACAAAGTTCCACTAGCTTCCGAAAACCCGCTACAGTTTATGGGAAGATCCAGTAAAGGGTTCCTGGCTGACTGCCATCCCAGCAAGACCAACCAGGGACCTCCCCGCACTGACCTCTCCCCTACTGCCCTTGCCCCTTTCGGGTAAGGTAGTCTTCCACTAGCTTTCCTAATTAGTCAGCCAAGGGCGTCCCATTCCACCCTTGTGGTGGCACGTGGTTCTCAAGTTAAGCTCTATGTTCCAATTAACATTAATGATAACAATATGAACATAAACAGAATAACAACAAGAATTGGAACATAGAGGTAATAAATGATTATCCCAAAACCATATAAAGCAATAGCAAACTACCCAAGTGCTTCAGGGGTAAACAAGGTAATGAGATAAACAATCTAGGGTGACCTAATGGGTCCCATCAAAATTAACCTATGCATGAGTATGTGATATTAAAGAACATTATTGGGTAAAAAGTGGTCAAGGGCACAACTTGCCTTCAATGAGCTCCTGCTCAGCTACTTCAACCTGCTGCTCACCAAGATCCTCTGCAACGGGCTCTTCTACTCGCCACAATACAAACAAGCACAGTGCATATAGAGAAATTAACATTACACCAAACATATAAACAAAACTCACAGAGATATTCTACATATTAGAATAAAAACTTAGGAACTGGAATCATAATTTTCTGAATTATAGATTTTAAGTTATGCATTTTCAAAGGTTTTATGTGCCTTAAATAGGATTAAGTGATAAATAAATTTCTTACTGTTTTCATGACATAACAGAGGCTCTAAGTGTTAGAGAATAAAATTACAAAATTTTAGGAACTGGAATGGATTAATTTAGAGCAAGTATGAATTTTCTATGAATTATTGAAGATTTAGCACTTATTTTTGTATTAAAAATACATTTTCTAAATGAATTCCTTGATTTTCTATTCTCTGGACCGAGCGCACCATTTGCAGAAAACACAGGGACTACGTCGCAAATATTTCAAGACCCAGTGTACAGCCGCATAGGATGGCGGGTTAATTCCCCGAAACCCGAAGGGCTCTTTAGAAAAATACCCAGGCTGAAGGGGTATCGGTGGAGATGAGCCGTTGGATCCGATTTGGATGGCTCAGATTAGATCCGACGCCCCTGAACCCCGCGAGTGACCCAGGCCATCGGATTAATATCGGACGGCGCTCGTGATCCCAATCCAATTGATACACTCCCTCTAATCCGGACCGTCCATACGAGGATCCGACGGCCACCCGCGCTTCTTCCTCCTTGCGCCCCTCTATTCCTATTCCTCTCTCTTCCAGGCTGCCCGGTGAGCGGCGAGCAGACGGCCCCCAGCCCCGGTATGAGGCACGCCCTAATCTAGCGTGGTACAGGATCGATGGTTAATCACAGGATTTCTATCATACCGATGTCAAGCGCGCGAGCAGTGCCGTCCACGGAGGTTCTGTGCGATGGAGCGCACCGGTGACGCGCCAGCTCCCCGACACGCGACGCCAAGACGACCACCGACGTATGAACCCACCGCAGAGCGCCCAAGCCTGGCTTTCGCCCTCGTTTCTCCCGTGCGCTTTGTGCTTCGATGGCCGCGCGAATCTTCAGGCCTCACCCTTCCTCTCTCTCTCTCTCCTAACTGTGGTCGCGGCAATGGCAAGTGAACGCTCTCACGAGAACGTGCGTGGATTATGTGTGCAAGGGAAGGGCGAGGTCAAGGGTGCTCATATAGACGCGAGAACGGGGCAGGGGTTAGCTGAGCCCGTAGGACTCGGGGTGGTTGTTTCGCCGGTCATCACCGCGGGTCTCGGCGAGGCCGTTTCGGTAGACGCTAGCAGCCCGGTCCCACCGGCAGTGGACGCGACACGACGAAAAGGGTAGGAGCGACTGCTGACCAGAGGGGCCACTCGCCAGCGAGGGAAAAACATCCAGCCAGATGCGCGGGCGCTGAGTGAGCGGCAGTCGAGCGGGTCTTCGCTGCCACTGGTGGCCCACGGGTCAGCGTGACCAAACAAAAGAAAAAGGCTGGACAGGGAGTGGGCCGCGCGAAGGGAAATGGTAAGTGGGCCGAATAAGGAGCCTGCGGCCCAGTTAGGTATAGTATCTCTTTTCTTTTTATATTTTCTGTTTTTCTGTTTTCTTTTCTTTTTATTTTTCAATTCCCAATTTGAATTCCAAGTATGACTTTGAGTTTGTACTCAAATTATAGATAAATTTCAATCATACCAGTATGGTTGAGTTTGTGTATTTATAAATTTTGTTTTACATTTTATATTATTTCTTTCTTTCTTTCTCCTTTTTCCTCTAATCCTCTTCTCATTGTCATTTTACTTCTATGTTGTCACCAAATGCACACACAAATAAAATATCCAGCATGATGCAAAAATTTTAGTAGCATATCTTTTTATTAATTGTTCTTGGACATGGTGTTCACATATGATGATGCATAAAGATCAAACTCACATATAGAGAAAATGCTTCTCTATTGATATTATTCCTAGCACTTACAAAGTAGGTGTTACAAATCCTACCCTCCTTAAAAATAATCTCGTCCTCGAGATTTAAGAAGAACTAGAGAAAAGGTGGGGAAAATCTATGCGAAGCTCTTCTTCTCTTTCCCAAGTTGCTTCATCTTCACTGTGGTGACTCCATTGAACTTTGCACATCTTTATCACCTTATTTCTTGTAACTCGAGTCAATGTATCCAAAATCTTGATGGGGTACTCCGTGTAAGTCAAATCACCTTGAACACTGAGCTCTTCCATGGGTAACTGTTCCTCGGGGACACGGAGACATTTCTTCAGTTGAGATACATGGAACACATTATGCACATCCGATAGACTAGCAGGTAACTCGAGTTGGTATGCCATCTCCCCAACTCTTCTAAAGATCAAGAATGGTCCAATGTAGCGAGGGGATAATTTGCCCTTGACTTTAAATCTCCTCATTCCACGAAGTGGTGATACTTTGAGGTACACATAATCTCCTTCTTCAAATTCCAGTGGCCTCCTTCTATTATCAGCATAACTCTTCTGCCTGGTTTGAGCCACTCTCAAATTCTCTCAAATTATACGAACTTGTTCTTCTGCTTCTTGAATCAATTCAGGCCCAAAGAACTGTCTCTCTCCAGTCTGATCCCAATATAGAGGAGTCCTGCACTTTCTCCCATACAAAGCTTCAAAAGGTGACATCTTCAGACTGGCCTGATAACTATTATTATATGAGAATTCAGCATAAGGTAGACTCTTATCCCAACTACTACCATGCTGAAGGGCACAAGCTCACAACATATCCTCCAATACTTGATTAGTCCTTTCAGTTTGTACATTAGTCTGAGGTAGACCGAACTATGATTCAACTTCGTATCCATATTCTCATGAAAACTTTTCCAAAATCTGGAGGTAACTGTGATCCTCTATCCAAAATGATCTTTTTCGATACACCGTGTATAGACATATTCCGAGCCATATATAACTCTACCAATGAGATCCCTTATAAGTAGTCTTGATCGGAATGAAATGAGTCACTTTGGTCAATCTACCCATAATGACTCATATAGAACCATATCCTCTTGAGGTGCGAGGCAATCCAGTAAAGAAGTCCATACCAATCTCTTCCCACTTCCACTTGGACATCTTTGGTGGTGTAATAGTCCAGCTAGTCTTTGGTGATCGGTCTTAACTCTTTGGCACACATCGCACATAACCACATGTGCAGCCATATCTCTCTCCAGTCCATATCACCAGCACTTCTGCTTTAAATCCTGATACATCTTGGTACTCCCAGGATGAATAGAATAACCCAAGTCATGGGCTTCCTTTAAAATAGTCTCACGGAGGCTTTCAATCTCGGGGACACATATCTTGTCCTTGAACCATATTGTGCCTTGCTCATCTTCCGTGAATTCCGGAACTCGATCTTCGGTAATCAGATCCTTAATCTCTTGTGTCTTAGCATCACCAATTTATCCCTTGCGGATCACTTGCTCCAAAGTAGGTCCCATATCAATAATAACTCCTTTAGTGCGAGCAACTATCCCCAGGTTAAGTCTCCTGAACTTCTCAACAATCTCACTGAGTAGCTGGGCAACAACAGCTAAATGAACATGCTCCTTTCGACTCAAGGCATCTGTAACCAAATTCGCCTTGCCCGGGTGATAGTGAATTTCCAAATCATAATCCTTAATAAGCTCCAACCAACGGCGTTGCCTAAGGTTGAGATCCTTTTGAGTGAATATATACTTCAAACTCTTATGATCCGTATATACTTGGCACTTAGTTCCCACTTAAATTCTCTTTCCTTCTCCAGAAGTGAGGTCCTGCAAGTCCCAAGAAACTCCGAATCTCAGTGACTGTAGTGGGCACTCTCCACTCCATTATCTCCTTCACTTTAGCAGGATCCACTGATATCCCTCCATTGGAAATGATATGTCCAAGAAATGACCCCTCGCCAATCCAAAACTCGCACTTGCTAAACTTAGCGTAGAGTTGATTATCTTGCAACTTCTGTAGCACCAACCTTAGATGTTCTTCATGGTCACTCTCATTCTTAGAATAGATAAGAATATCGTCGATGAACACCACGACGAATCTGTCCAAATACTCCAAGAACATCTTATGCATCAAATCCATAAAATAAGCTAGTGCATTAGTTAATCCAAACGACATAACGATGAACTCATTTAATCCCTATCGAGTCGTAAAAGCCGTCTTAGGAATATCTGATGGTCTAATCTTCATCTGATGGTACCCCGATCGGAGGTCATTCTTCGAGAGTACCCTGGCTCCTCTCATCCGATTAAATAAATCCTTAATGCGGGGTAACCGAAACTTGTTCTTCACAGTGACATCATTAAGGGACCTTTAATCCACGCACATCCCTTGCAATCCATCTTTCTTCTTTACAAACAAAACTGGTGCTCTCCAAGGTGAAGAATTCAGACGAATGTATCCATCCTCTTGTAATTCCGTTAATTGTTTCTTAAGTTCCTTTAGCTCTTCTATGGACATCATGTATGGCCGTTTAGAAATAGGGGCAGTCTGAGGTAAGAGATTAATGACCAACTCAACTTCCATATCTGGTGGCAGTAGTTACTGCAATTCCAACTTCAAATCTTTCTCCTTTGGAACTGGTGAGTTCTACGGTTCCCTTAGCGCAGTGTATAAACCACCATTGCCTTTCTTAACCATGACATACCAAGGATCAAGTCTATACTGCTCTCTTCTAACAGTATAGGGGTAGTCCATCTGGGTTAGAAATACAGGGTAAGAAAGAAAGAATTGTAGACAAGGCGAGTAATTATGAGGAATGTTACTGCGGGGGACTTATTAGCTAAGTAGATTAGTGTGTCACCTACTAAAGCTAATACAGTACCTTATGGTGGTACATGCTAAGATGCCCGTCTATACTATTTCAATCAATCAAAGAAGCAAATCAGACATTGATCATCAGAACAATCAACTAACATTTTTTTTAAGAAAATAGTTTTAACTTTTGTTTTGGGTTCCCTAACTCTTAAGAATGTCATAGGGGTAGGGATTCCAAGGTTTGAAATCTATCTTGTCTCAGAGTAGAAAAGGTAAGAATGATCAGAGTAGAACAGTAGAAGGTGAGACAAGATCAAGATGAGATGAGTATAGAATGAGTCAGAGTAAGGTAAGTAGGAGAGGGTTTGTCCATTTCTATCTAGGTCTCGTCCTACAGTCAACATTTCCTCTGATACCACTTCTGTAACACCCGGTTTTAAAGGACAAAGCCGGGTGCATCTCATACATGCGCCAAGAAGACAACACATATAATAACAGAGTGAATAGAGATAAATGTCATAAAACATCAGAGTATTTATTACATAGCGGAAGTCTTATTACAAAATAAAGTAATAAAGATAAAACAAACTAAGGATCGTCGGCGCCAATGTCGACTGAGAAACGCCACCTAGATCAGATCGAACTCCTCGATACTTGACTCCACTTGAAACCACCTGTTCTTCTCCTGTGGGGGGGGGGGGTGTGAGACAGCAAGGGTGAGCTCACACATGATCATAGCTCAACAAGTTGTGGGGAACCAGTGGACATAAACTCACAAAGGTGTGAGTTCATGTGATGTGTAAGGCTAATCAAGGATAGGGGTTAAAGCTGAGCATTGCTTTTAAGTAGTTGGTCAAAATTTTATTAGCAGTCACTAAGTGTAAGTAAATACCAAACCATAATTAAAGTGATAGAACAAAATTAATAACAAACCCATGCATATGCGAATGACAAATTGAATTTAAGTTCCATAATTTAAACATCAGAGAGTCCTGAGCTGCTCATGACCGCGAGCTCGGCTAGTATACCAGTTTTACACTCTGCAGAGGTTGTACCCTTTACCCACAAGTCATGTTACCCATCTGCCAAGGGGTCATGAATCCCATATACCTCTACCTAGGAAGCACGACAGGGCAACACTACGAGGCCTTTACAAAGTTCCACTAGCTTCCGAAAACCCGCTACAGTTTATGGGAAGATCCAGTAAAGGGTTCCTGGCTGACTGCCATCCCAGCAAGACCAACCAGGGACCTCCCCGCACTGACCTCTCCCCTACTGCCCTTGCCCCTTTCGGGTAAGGTAGTCTTCCACTAGCTTTCCTAATTAGTCAGCCAAGGGCGTCCCATTCCACCCTTGTGGTGGCACGTGGTTCTCAAGTTAAGCTCTATGTTCCAATTAACATTAATGATAACAATATGAACATAAACAGAATAACAACAAGAATTGGAACATAGAGGTAATAAATGATTATCCCAAAACCATATAAAGCAATAGCAAACTACCCAAGTGCTTCAGGGGTAAACAAGGTAATGAGATAAACAATCTAGGGTGACCTAATGGGTCCCATCAAAATTAACCTATGCATGAGTATGTGATATTAAAGAACATTATTGGGTAAAAAGTGGTCAAGGGCACAACTTGCCTTCAATGAGCTCCTGCTCAGCTACTTCAACCTGCTGCTCACCAAGATCCTCTGCAACGGGCTCTTCTACTCGCCACAATACAAACAAGCACAGTGCATATAGAGAAATTAACATTACACCAAACATATAAACAAAACTCACAGAGATATTCTACATATTAGAATAAAAACTTAGGAACTGGAATCATAATTTTCTGAATTATAGATTTTAAGTTATGCATTTTCAAAGGTTTTATGTGCCTTAAATAGGATTAAGTGATAAATAAATTTCTTACTGTTTTCATGACATAACAGAGGCTCTAAGTGTTAGAGAATAAAATTACAAAATTTTAGGAACTGGAATGGATTAATTTAGAGCAAGTATGAATTTTCTATGAATTATTGAAGATTTAGCACTTATTTTTGTATTAAAAATACATTTTCTAAATGAATTCCTTGATTTTCTATTCTCTGGACCGAGCGCACCATTTGCAGAAAACACAGGGACTACGTCGCAAATATTTCAAGACCCAGTGTACAGCCGCATAGGATGGCGGGTTAATTCCCCGAAACCCGAAGGGCTCTTTAGAAAAATACCCAGGCTGAAGGGGTATCGGTGGAGATGAGCCGTTGGATCCGATTTGGATGGCTCAGATTAGATCCGACGCCCCTGAACCCCGCGAGTGACCCAGGCCATCGGATTAATATCGGACGGCGCTCGTGATCCCAATCCAATTGATACACTCCCTCTAATCCGGACCGTCCATACGAGGATCCGACGGCCACCCGCGCTTCTTCCTCCTTGCGCCCCTCTATTCCTATTCCTCTCTCTTCCAGGCTGCCCGGTGAGCGGCGAGCAGACGGCCCCCAGCCCCGGTATGAGGCACGCCCTAATCTAGCGTGGTACAGGATCGATGGTTAATCACAGGATTTCTATCATACCGATGTCAAGCGCGCGAGCAGTGCCGTCCACGGAGGTTCTGTGCGATGGAGCGCACCGGTGACGCGCCAGCTCCCCGACACGCGATGCCAAGACGACCACCGACGTATGAACCCACCGCAGAGCACCCAAGCCTGGCTTTCGCCCTCGTTTCTCCCGTGCGCTTTGCGCTTCGATGGCCGCGCGAATCTTCAGGCCTCACCCTTCCTCTCTCTCTCTCTCCTAACTGTGGTCGCGGCAATGGCAAGTGAACGCTCTCACGAGAACGTGCGTGGATTATGTGTGCAAGGGAAGGGCGAGGTCAAGGGTGCTCATATAGACGCGAGAACGGGGCAGGGGTTAGCTGAGCCCGTAGGACTCGGGGTGGTTGTTTCGCCGGTCATCACCGCGGGTCTCGGCGAGGCCGTTTCGGTAGACGCTAGCAGCCTGGTCCCACCGGCAGTGGACGCGGCACGACGAAAAGGGTAGGAGCGACTGCTGACCAGAGGGGCCACTCGCCAGCGAGGGAAAAACATCCAGCCAGATGCGCGGGCGCTGAGTGAGCGGCAGTCGAGCGGGTCTTCGCTGCCACTGGTGGCCCACGGGTCAGCGTGACCAAACAAAAGAAAAAGGCTGGACAGGGAGTGGGCCGCGCGAAGGGAAATGGTAAGTGGGCCGAATAAGGAGCCTGCGGCCCAGTTAGGTATAGTATCTCTTTTCTTTTTATATTTTCTGTTTTTCTGTTTTCTTTTCTTTTTATTTTTCAATTCCCAATTTGAATTCCAAGTATGACTTTGAGTTTGTACTCAAATTATAGATAAATTTCAATCATACCAGTATGGTTGAGTTTGTGTATTTATAAATTTTGTTTTACATTTTATATTATTTCTTTCTTTCTTTCTCCTTTTTCCTCTAATCCTCTTCTCATTGTCATTTTACTTCTATGTTGTCACCAAATGCACACACAAATAAAATATCCAGCATGATGCAAAAATTTTAGTAGCATATCTTTTTATTAATTGTTCTTGGACATGGTGTTCACATATGATGATGCATAAAGATCAAACTCACATATAGAGAAAATGCTTCTCTATTGATATTATTCCTAGCACTTACAAAGTAGGTGTTACATTAACACTTAGGCACATGTGTTTGACACTAAATCACCAAAACACTTAGAAATAGCCCAAGGGCACATTTCCCTTTCAACCGCTTCCATAGTCTGGGCATGGCTTGATGATGTTTCATCGTGCCGACATGGCCTGATAGTACTAGGTCAGCTCTTCGAGAGTCGAGTGTCGTCTTGTTGGGTTGCCCGATGGGTCGGTTGCTCGACAACCTCGCTCGTTGGGTTGCTCGACGGACGTTGGTCGGCAGTCCTACCTCGCTGGTTGCTCGACGGGGCAAGTTGCTTGGCAGCCCCGCCTCGCTGGGTTGCTCGGCAGATATTTGTTCGGTGGGCAGGCCGATCGGCTTGGCAGGCCGTCCTTGGTGGCCTTTTGGAACTTCACGTCAAGCTACTTGGTAGGTGGGCCGCCCAATTCATGGGCCATCTTTGGGAGGCCTTCGGGCCTTCTTTGGGTACCTATTCCTAGGTACTCAACAGAAAGTATGTTCGAGTTGCTACAATAGACTAGCCAAATTGTTTTATAAAGATAAATGTGTATTATTAGAAGAAAAACAACTCCAAGAGACTATAAATGACTTTTCAAATTTAGTAGCTCTCTATTCCTTCACCTTCACTCTTTATTTTTTTGGACCAATAAATAACTCTTCAAATTTTACAGCTCTCTATTACTTCATATCAGCTCTTTATTTTTTGGATAGTATGTTTCACGCGACATTCATTTTTTTGTTTTATAGTCTCTTGATTAGCCTATTTTTTAATAAAAAATATGTTTTAAAGAGTAACTAAATCAATAAATTTACCTAATCTTTTTAGCTAACCTTTTGGATCTATTCTTTTAGAGCACCTCCAACAGACTCGTTAATCATCTTTGGCTCGTCAAAAAAAATGAAAAAGCACGTAAAAACTGGATCCAACAGTCTCGCCATCTTCCTCGCTTATCTATCTCCCTCGGTATCGCGTTGAGTTCCCTAGCTATCTTTGTCGAGGTGCTCCAACTCGCCATTTTATGCCAGCTCGATCTTCCGCCCTCCCGCTCTTGCGCTTTTCCAATCTCGCGCCATCTAGGTCACGCAACTATGCCTTTGCTTTTGTGCCCTCACCGCCATTTAGAGCCCACCGCCTGTCGTATTCTTCTTGCCGCTGCAATCTTCCATCTCAATGTTCCGTCCGCCGCGACCCCATCACACAGAGAGTGGAGAAACTGGGATTTGCACCGGATCTGCGAAGAGGACTTCATAGTTTCTCCTAGGAAGGGGAAGAAAACCAATGTCGCCTGGATGGAGAAATTCCGGAATCCACCATCAGATTGTTGCACCATCGGGTGATTCCTCTGACAATCGAAGATGGGATTCCAGAGGATGTGTGAAATGGAAGCCAATTCGATGGTGAGTTCTACTTTATTGCTAAATGCAAATTATTTTAGAAGTTGTTCAGTCTATATTGCCATTATGTTCATGTATTTAAAAAACCTAATAATTTATAGCATCCCTTATTATAAATCTCTGGCTGGTAACTGCAACAGCGACGCCATTTGTTTGTTAAAGTAAAGTAATCCGTCTGCACTTGCTTGAGCATCAGGCAAGGAGTGGGCGGGGCACTTTTTTAGCTGGTGATGTGAGGTTTGCTGGTGGTGGCTGGAAGCGACAGGGAGACATTCCATGTCTTGAGATCTTCCCAAACAAATGCATCAATTACACTGCTCCTTTGTGCTCTATTTCCTAAAGAGAAACTAATGGCGACATGCAAACAATTGTATACATAATCAGAAACGTTCATGTATATAGAGTTGTCAGATGTGTATTACATTAATCTTATAATCATATAATTTTATTTATCACAAGTGCTTTGTATATAGAGTTGTCGAAACATGACATATAATTTTATTTATCACAGGTGCTATGGATTCTGGGTATTACACTAATCTCCTAGTCAATGGTGTTCAAGAATCTCAAGCACCTGCTAGTGATGTAAGAGCAGCAGCCAAAAGTTGTCAGGGTAGAAGCAAAAATTTTAGAGATGATGAAGACATTCTGAAAGTTCCCTTTGGCCCAGGAACAGGATCTGGATGTTGCCTAGAGGGGGGGGTGAATAGGCGAATAAAAATTATCACTTTAAAACTTAAATTCTTACTCTACTCGAAGACTAGAACGCAGTGGAATGAGAAGACCCTTCGAGTAGGTTGCAGCAGAATAGAAGATCCTTTCTCGAAATGTCCTGCACTTCAAATAAAGCTTATACCACAGATAAGTGTTGAAGTGCAGATATAAAAGCGAGTAAGACAGAGAGTCAGAATACAATACGGAACAGAGCACACGGACACAAGGATTTATCCCAAGGTTCGGCCAAGCCTGAAATGCTTGCCTAGTCCTCGTTGGAGTTAGCCACACCTGGGCTTGGAGTCTATTTCAACTCCTTCCTCCGTTTGCTCAGATCTATCAGTATGACAGATAGAGCATTTCACTATGTTGAGTTGGGTTACAACAAAACCGCGGCTGCTTACAAACTTCGTGACAGCACCCCGGCAGAGTAACGATACGCTCAAGACCTTGCTCTAGCTCTTAGCAGCACTTCTCCACTCTCTAAAGGCTTATAGCTTTGCCTTCTACACAAACTAGAGAGATACACACAAGAGGGAGAGTGAGAATTGATTCGAGTGAAGTCTACACTTGTTGGCTGCACTTGTATATTGCTTGAGGTGCCTAGGGGTCCCTTTTATAGGCACAAGGGGCCTAGGAGCCGTTGGAAGCAATTCAGGAAGGCAAATCTTGCCTTCAGTCGGTTGGCGCACCGGACAGTCCGGTGCACCACCGGACACTGTCCGGTGCCTGATTTCCTTCCAAAAGTGGCGTAGTCGACCATTGCAGTCTTGGAGCCGTTGGTGCACCGGACACTGTCCGGTGCACACCGGACACCGGACACTGTCCGGTGCACACCGGACAGTCCGGTGCCCCCATCTGACCGTTGGCTTGGCCACGCGTCATGCGGATTGCGCGGCCGACCGTTGGCTCACCGGACAGTCCGGTGCACCACCGGACAGTCCGGTGATTTATATCCGTACACCACCGTCGAAGTCCCGAGAGCAGCAAGTTCGCCAGAGTCATCCTGGCGCACTGGACACTGTCCGGTGCACCACCGGACAGTCCGGTGCACCCAGACTGAGCAGACTTTGGCTGAACAAAGCCATCTCTTTTCCAATTCGATTTCTCCTGTTTCTAGCACTTATACACACCATGTTAGTGCTCAAAAGCAATGTATTAGGTCTGGAAACATACCTCGTGCCTTTATTTGCGCTTTACCCAATTTTAGCATTTGGCACGTCTTGATATTTAATGTGGAACTTCAAAACCTCAAGTCAGCTTGACTTGATCTAGATTGATATGTCGGAGTTCCAACACCCTGCAATGGTCATATAGAATGTATCCAAACATAGGAACAACCCAAACTAAAGATCAGAGTGCACTTAGCTCTTTTGGGCTGCTTCTAGTTCTGTTTTTGACATTTGTTCTCATTCTAGTGACCTTGATCTCCTTCTTAGAGCTTGGTCTTGAGCCTTATGACTTACACCACATAACCATAGATGTTTCCTCATTAGATGTAAGTCACGTCCTTATGTTGTGATCCTTGATGTGCCATAGCTCTTCTCAACTCGATCACCCTTGACTTTGCAAGTCTTCTTCTTCACCCTTGGCTTTGGGTTCCTCAGCCTCTTTGACCTTCTCTCGTGCACTTGGTATCTCGAAGCTCTTCTTGCCTCCATCCTTGGCTGGATCGGTTGTCTCTGAGCTATGCACCCGAGTCTCACTTTATGCAATGTCAATCTTACTTGTGATGCCCATTATCTATCCATCATCTAGTCCTTGAACCATCACACTTGTTCACTTGTGTTGAACCCTGTTAGCTTTACATTAAGCACCTGTTCAACACTTAGACACTTATTAGTCCTTTAATTGAGTTGTCATCCAAACACCGAAACCCACAAGAGAGCTTTCAATCTCCCCCTTTTTGGTGATCGATGGCAACACAATTAAAGCTTACATAAGAGTGAAATTTAAAGCACAAATTTTGAATTCTAAGTTTGTAGAATGCCCCCCTAAATATGTGCTTACGTTAAAAACTTAACTTTGGCCTTAAATGCCAAAATGCACATACTTAGGCTAAATCGAAGCATTGCTACACCTTAGCGCCTGTGGGATGCATTGTCAAGGATCAAACCATGATGCGTATAACACACAAATGCACAGAATCAGAGTTAAACACCATTCAATTTGAGTGGATATATCACAGGAATATCAACCTACCACTATTCACCATTAAGATACCAATTTAAACTGAGATACCAATTTCAAAGCAATCTTAAAACACCATTACTCTTAAAGCACCATTAACCACATGAATATCTATTGCAGAATAAACACTTATAGATGCCAAATAATTCATAGCAGTGCACGCACTAGTCCATATGATGCAACACATATAATACTGCAAGAGGCATATGATAAGAATTATCAATAACACAGTAACACACTAGCAAAGCTCAAACTAACACATCACCCCTTAGGATAAGCTTTCCTCTCAGGTTGAGATAAGCTTTAATGCACAACTTCTCCCCCTTTGACATCAAACACCAAAAACCATACTCAAATAAGAACATAGGATGATGTCAAGGGACAGCAGGGTGATAAGGAGGAAAAACACACTATCAGAACTCCCCCTTACTTATTAAACATATGCACTACCAACATTTGAGTAAGATATATATACGCAAAAAGATCAATACTTCCTTTTGTACCTTTACCATGTTGTAGTGTACTTTCCATCTTGAAAGTATTAATCTCTCGGGAGCTTCTCCACATTTGTGCCTGATTCTTTATCCTAACCTTTTCTTGTTGCTAGGACACCAAACTTAGAACAAGTTATAGTATTGGGCACAAGAAGAAACTTCTATTCTAATGATTATCAAAAGATATCAATTGAAGCAAACTATCACGGCTACCGATTGAAAACTCATTGATTATCATAGCTCCATGATATTTAAGGATAAGCATAGAGTATCACCAAATATTATAGAGCATGAGCAATCTAACAATATGCAATTTACTCATGACTTAAGATACCAATTACTTGACTTACAGAGGTACCCAAGTCCTGATTGCTCCATTTCTTGCTCATCTTCTCTTTTCCACCTTGAGACTGTACAAGATCGCTCAAGAAACAATTAGTCTCAAAAGACACAAGTTATGTGTGCTCCCCCTGAACTTGTGCATCAAGTATTTGAATAACTTGCACTTTGCACATTCTAGCTTTCTCAGAACTAGAGGGGATCACAACATATTTTGGTCAAGACATACTCTCAATTTCATCACAAAGAGATAACAATTGAATACCAAATGAAGGGTTGACTTAATACAACAATGCATGCCTCAAGAAGTATAACATTTTATAAGCAACCTAGACATGCTTCATACTTGACAATCATTGCACCACATATACCAATTGAAAAACAACACAATCATACATATAAAGCGCAATGTCTAAGTACATCATAATTAAAAAGGTTCCTTAGGTACACCAAAAGAAACAACATTTTAAAGTAAGGAGCACCTAAGCCAAGATACTACCAATTCAGAGGCAAGACTATAGCTGTGATCACAATCAATGGAACTTCAAGATATTCAATGAAATTGCATAGTTCCATTCTCCATACCTTTGCCTTTTCCTGAATTGCCATGAGAGCACCAGTTGTCACTAATTGAAGGCTCCTTTTGTTTATGCACCTTATAGCTCAAAAGGGTGCATTAGAAGCACAACATGGATTTTGCTATTCTCACAATACCAGACTAGAGTAATCATGTGAACATGAACTAAACAAAATGTCATATTTGCACAAAGGTTAATCATTAAAACCATATAGCATAACTCACAAGGGGTGGTTTATGAACACAAAAAGAGTTAATCATGGTGGATATATCTAATGAAAAACTACCCATTAAATGATTCAAGAGACATAACCTCTAAAGCACACAATCATGATTAAGTACGCATGGTTACGATCTTGGAAATCATTAATCATGACTGAAAGGTACTCAACACAGGCAATCAAAAAAGCATAACTGCTCCAAGGACAGGTAGCACAACAATCAGACTTAAGAGCAGTACTGATTATCAACAAAGTACTTAAGATACAAGGGTACCATCTCATGGAGAGCAAGTTGCAGAATCTCATCAAGGTCCTTTGCTTGATTCACCAATAATGATTAAGGACCTATTCACCTTATTTCACTTGAGATGAACATGGGATTAGTGTCTCATAATAATTCAACCTTGGGTCAATGAATAAACACCAAAACAATTAACAGCTTAAGCATAGAGTTTGAGTTAACTGTCTTAAGCTTCTCCCATGGTCTCCAGTCCATCTCAAGGCACCTGCATGGTCTAGTTAGCACAATTTGGTACCCATCTCAGGATGGGTCCATAACGATCAACTAAAAGTGCCTTTGGCACCCAAATAGTCTTTGTGCTAGTTCTAGGTGTTCTCGTTATAGATCTAGCACAGTCTCCTAAGTGAATGAGATTGAGACAACTTTACTTGTTTAGGAACCTTACCTTTATTACATACCTTGGGTAGATGACCCTGCTTGCTACACTTGTAGCAGAAGCGTCGCTCAACCTGACATGACGCTTGCTGTTTGTCATTTTCCTTAGTGGGGGTCATCACGGAGAGTGTACGTGCTTGGTTCATCAGTAGCGGACAAGAAGTGAACGTATGGTTCTTGTCATTGCATCCGAAGCATCTCCTTATCCCTTCACCCTTGTCGGTGTATGGACACGACGCAATGAGGTGTCCTAACTTGTTGCACTTAAAGCACCTCCTTTTCCCTTTTCTCTTTTTGTTCTTGGATGACATAGAGAAATGGTCAGTGCAAACGACATGATTAATTGAATCTTTACCTTTTTCCAAGCTCATGTTGATTTCTTCATCTTTAGGAACATCCTTCTTATGGAGCTTAACACTTGCTGCAGTTTTTCCCTTCTCAAGCTTCTTCACCATGCGCCTGTGGATATCTTGAGAAGGTTGAGCAATGCGTCTTCTCCTTAGTTGTCTTTGCTTCTTGTTCCCAAGCAATTTCCTTTTTGACCCTACAACTTTTTGCTCATTCAAACATTCGCTTCCTTTTGAGCGACAGAGGTTAGCACATGATGATAGATTATCCAAGTGTGTGCTTGTGCAAGAATGAGGTTCACATGACTTTAAGTTCGTAATTACGACCTCATGAGCAACATCAAGCATGATATGGTCATCAATTAATTTATTATGAGAATATGACAACATATCATACTTTTCACCTAGAGCAAGTTTTTCTAAGTTTATCATTTCTACTTGACCCCTAAGCATGAAATTTTCCGTTTTAAGTTGAGCAACATTAGATAATGCATCATGACTATTTCTTTGCTTGATTAAAACAGATTCATACCGTTGGACCAAATCATCACGAGAGCACTTTAGCTCCTCATGTTCTTTGGTCATCTTCTCTAGGCTGTTGTTAGTTTTGATGAGGGACTCCTCTAGCCTGAGAAGCGTCTCGCCTTGTTCCTTGTTCCTTCTCAACAGCTTAACCAAGAGTGCTTTGTCCTCTTTGTTGAGATGGATGTAGAAACGGCGAATCTCCTCTTCTTCCACATCATCGGTCTCATTTTCCCTGTCATTAATGTCAGTGGAAGCAATATAGGAAAATGTACCTTGTGATGATGCAGACTCCTCATCCTCATATTCTTCCTCGTCATCGCTTTTGTCTCCACCATCATTGTTAGCAATAAGACATTTATTACTAGTGGAAGACAAACCTGTTGATGAGGTATATTCATCGTTTGGTTGCCATCGTTCTTGTTCTTCTCTCTTGGACAAGTTAGTATCACCAACAATAGAGGGAGCAGAGAAAGTGCATATGGACTTAAAAAATTTCAACTTAAGTTTAGTCCATAGATCATGAGCATCAACAAATAAGTCACTATCACTACTCATGATGGCAAAATAGGCACCTCTAGAAAGAGAATCAACTAAGATGTTGCAAGCATGGTGATTTAGAGATAGACATCTTAGTTCATCATTAGAAGGATTTTTACTAACATTAGAGGGAAAAATACTTCTACTAAAGACCTGTCTCAAATCAGGATCAACACTCATGAAAGCATTATAAATAGAGACAGACTAAGACTTGTAATTAGAGCCATTGCCTAAAAGAAGTTCTACAGTTACCTTTTGTGACGATATCGTCATCTCCGGACGGCTAAGCCCACACTGGAGAGGCCTAGCTTTGATATCAATTGAAAGTTCCCTTTGGCCCGGGAACAGGATCTGGATGTCGCCTAGAGGGGGGGTGAATAGGCGAATAAAAATTATCACTTTAAAACTTAAATTCTTACTCTACTCGAAGACTAGAACGCAGTGGAATGAGAAGACCCTTCAAGTAGGTTGCAGCAGAATAGAAGATCTTGTCTCGAAATGTCCTACACTTCAAATAAAGCTTATACCACAGATAAGTGTTGAAGTGCAGATATAAAAGCGAGTAAGACAGAGAGTCAGAATACAATATGGAACAGAGCACACGGATGCAAGGATTTATCCCGAGGTTCGGCCAAGCCTGAAATGCTTGCCTAGTCCTCGTTGGAGTTAGCCACACCTGGGCTTGGAGTCTATTTCAACTCCTTCCTCCGTTTGCTCACATCTGTCAGTATGACAGATAGAGCCTTTCACTATGTTGGGTTATAACAAAACCGTGGCTGCTTACAAACTTCGTGACAGCACCCCGGCAGAGTAACGATACGCTCAAGACCTTGCTCTAGCTCTTAGCAGCACTTCTCCACTCTCTAAAGGCTTATAGCTTTGCCTTCTACACAAACTAGAGAGATACACACAAGAGGGAGAGTGAGAATTGATTCGAGTGAAGTCTACACTTGTTGGCTGCACTTGTATATTGCTTGAGGCGCCTAGGGGTCCCTTTTATAGGCACAAGGGGCCTAGGAGCCGTTGGAAGCAATCCAGGAAGGCAAATCTTGCCTTCAGTCGGTTGGCGCACTGGACAGTCCGGTGCACCACCGGACACTGTCCGGTGCCCGATTTCCTTCCAAAAGTGGCGCAGTCGACCGTTGCAGTCTTGGAGCCGTTGGCGCACCGGACACTGTTCGGTGCACACTGGACAGTCCGGTGCCCCCATCTGACCGTTGGCTTGGCCACGCGTCACGCGTGGATTGCGCGGCCGACCGTTGGCCCAGCCGACCGTTGGCTCACCGGACAGTTCGGTGCACCACCGGACAGTCCGGTGATTTATATCCGTACACCACCATCGAAGTCCCGAGAGCAGCAAGTTCGCCAGAGTCAGCCTGCACCACCGGACACTGTCCGGTGCACCACCGGACAGTCCGGTGCACCCAGACTGAGCAGACTTTGGCTGAACAAAGCCATCTCTTTTCCAATTCGATTTCTCCTGTTTCCAGCACTTAGACATACCATGTTAGTGCTCAAAAGCAATGTATTAGGTCTGGAAACATACCTCATGCCTTTATTTGCGCTTTACCCAATTTTAGCATTTGGCACGTCTTGATATTTAATGTGGAACTTCAAAAGCTCAAGTCAGCTTGACTTGATCTAGATTGATATGTTGGAGTTCCAACACCCTGCAAAGGTCATATAGAATGTATCCAAACATAGGAACAACCCAAACTAAAGATCAGAGTGCACTTAGCTCTTTTGGGCTGCTTCTAGTTCTGTTTTTGACATTTGTTCTCATTCTAGTGACCTTGATCTCCTTCTTAGTGCTTGGTCTTGAGCCTTATGACTTACACCACATAACCATAGATGTTTCCTCATTGGTTGTAAGTCACGTCCTTATGTTGTGATCCTTGATGTGCCATAGCTCTTCTCAACTCGATCACCCTTGACTTTGCAAGTCTTCTTCTTCACCCTTGGCTTTGGGTTCCTCGGCCTCTTTGACCTTCTCCCGTGCACTTGGTACCTCGAAGCTCTTCTTGCCTCCATCCTTGGCTTGATCAGTTGTCTCCGAGCTATGCACCCGAGTCTCACTTTATGCAATGTCCATCTTACTTGTGATGCCCATTATCTATCCATCATCTAGTCCTTGGACCATCACACTTGTTCACTTGTGTTGAACCCTGTTAGCTTTACATTAAGCACCTGTTCAACACTTAGACACTTGTTAGTCCTTTAATTGAGTTGTCATCCAAACACCAAAACCCACAAGAGAGCTTTCACATTCTTCTTGTGTTAGCTTGGCTAAATGTGGGCATGGATCCTATTCAAGGAGTTGATCAAAGACACGGCACACTGTGGACAAGGATACATAATTATTTCAATGCAAACAAGATGTTCGACTCAAATCGTTCTGAAGGATCTTTAATGAATCGTTGGTCCAGTATACAACATGATGTTAACCTGTTTTGTGGATGTCTGTCTAGGATTGAGGCTTGGAACCACAATGGGTGGTCAATTGATGATAAGGTTTTTATTTAACTTTGAACATTATAAGTATTTGTTATGTATGAAAAGCTGAGATAACTTTATATTCATGTTTATTTTGGTTTGATATTTGTAGATCACAAATGCATGTGCAATGTTCAAGGCCGAAGATCCGAAGGAAAGGAAATTTTCATTCCTGCATTGCTGGAAAATCTTGAAGGACAAGCCAAAGTGGATGGATAGACGGAAGGAAATTGGAAGTGCAAAAAAAAATCAAGCAATAAGAAATAGAAGACAACGACAAATTCTTCTCCAGCATCAGTTGCTGCTGCTATTGCCATAGATGCCCCTTTGGGAGGTGTTGATCATGAAGAACCGTCAGGAAGACCCGACGGTAAGAAGGAGAAACAGAAACTCCGGCAACGTTCGACCATGGAAGCAGTAGACTATCTAATTGCAAAGAAGAAAGAATCTGACATTCAGAAAGAATTGAAGAAAGAGGAGAGGTGCAACAAAGCCTTTGCTCTACAGGAAGAAAGGCTCAAATTGGAGAAAGAAAAATTTGTGTTCCAAAGACAGTTAGAAGAGGATAGAATTATTGATTTGGACCTGAGCAACATGAACTACAAGCAACAACAATATTATGAAGATCGTCAGAATGAGATTCTTGCAAGACGTCTGAATGTCTAGAGTTGTCTAGTTATAGTGTCCCTGATAATTTTTCTAGATTCTTGTCATTGTTTCCTTCCCATCATTATATTATTTGTGTCGCCTGGGAGAATATGGTGCTGAAGCAATAATATATTTAGAGACTTTATTCACCAAAAAAGAAACGTACACAGTGGGTAGTTAAGATTTTACGTGTCATCATCTATATTTAGAGAGTTTGTTGGATACACCCACCCAATGATAACTTATCTATCTTTTTTATAACTCTCAATACTTCATATTTAACTAGTATTATACCTAATCTGTCCCATGCCAATCGAATCAACAGGGATGAATCCTACATTGGTGAGATGCTGGTGGAAATTGCTCATATTATTTGTTGGTACTTTTTCAAGACTAGACAGTTTTTTAAACCAAAGCAGATTTTGGAACTGGAAGGCATATGTGGACCAGAACACTTATGTGCTGATTGAAGTGGATTTTTGCCAGACAAATCTCTCTGCTTGCATGATTCAAGTGCATATGTGGCCCAATCTCTACTACTTATTAAGGCGGTAAGGGTAGCCTGCCATTTTCTGTTCTGCCTTTTTTCATTTCCTGTTTTGCCATCATCCCTGGTATGGCTTAAAAAATAAAATCTGCAAGAATTGTGAATCGAACCCAAGACCTGCTGCTAGCTTAGAAACAACATATCCACCACACCATGTCTTATTTTGATGTTATAATAGAAGATATGAGAGTTATTAAAAGTAAGGTATGGATAATGCCACACTAAGCCATAATGGCTCCTCCGCCGCTGCTGTCCGGCAAACCATCACATTCTGTGATGCGGGACGTCGAGCAACTCCTGACTTGGGGCACTCTAGTCCCATGTGACAAAATCCCCCATTCCCATTCAGCCATTCCTATCGTGCAAGCCATCACACACTCTAGACGTTGGGCCCACATTGTAGACTACGGGCGCCCACGTGACAGCCACCATTAGTTTTGCACACACCGGACCCACGTCTGCTCGCGCAAAAAGTTGCCTCAATTTGACACTGGTAGGAGCATTTGACCATGGTTGCTTTCTCTTAAGAAGGAAGGCTTATAAGCCGGTAGAAGCTATGTTGGCTGACCGGTATGGTCATAAAAATGTGCAAGCCGTGACAACGACATAGGTCGTGTGGGCTGTGTTTCTTTGGTGCAGCCCAAGTAGCTGCCAGGAGGCCGCACGCTTCTTACCCTGACCCAACTTGGCTTTAGGATCAGTCTCCCTTGCTTTCTCTGCCCAGCGAGCCCTCGCCCTCTAGCTCTTCCTGCTAGCGCCGTCTCCGTCCCGTGCTCTCCTGTTCATCGTCGATCTTGAAAGGGAATTAGGCTTACACCTATTTTCCAAATTGATTTTGGTGGTTGAATTGCCCAACACAAATAATTGGACTAACTAGTTTGCTCTAGTATAAAAGTTCTATAGGTGCAAAAGGTTTACACTTAGCCAATAAAATGACCAAGCAAAGGATTCAACGATTGGAGCAAGGATCAACCGAAGGCTGCCCTGGCTTGGCACACCGGACTGTCCGGTGCACCAGGGCACATCAGGCCAAACTCTTCACCTTCGGGAAATCCTGGAGCCAGCACGCTATAATTCACCGGACATGTCCGGTGTACACCGGACAGTGTCCGGTGCTCCAAACGGGACGCGGCTCCAAACTTCGCAGCCTCGGGAATTCGCGGACGCTGCTCCGCTATAATTCACCGGACATGTTCGGTGTGCACCGGACTGTCCGGTGAGACGACGAGGCAATGGCTACTGCGGCGCCAACGGCTACCTGCGGGCGCATTAAATGCGCGCCAGCGCGCGCAGAAGTCAGGCTCGCCCATACTGGCGCACCGGACATTCAACAGTGCGTGTCCGGTGTGCCACCGGACATCAAGGCGGGCCCAGAAGTCAGAAGCTCCAACGGTCGGCTGGGTGACGTGGCTGTCGCACCGGACATGTCCGGTGTGCACCGGACTGCCCGGTGCACCATTCGACAGACAGCCTTCCCAAACGGCTAGTTTGGTGGTTGGGGCTATAAATACCCCAACCACCCCACATTCATTGCCATTCAAGTTTTCCCACTTCTACTACTTACAAGAGCTCTAGCATTCAATTCTAAGACACACCCAAGTGATCAAATCCTCTCCAAACTCCACACAACGCCCTAGTGATTAGCGAGAGAGATTTGCTTGTGTTCTTTCGAGCTCTTGCGCTTGGATTGCTTTCTTCTTTCTTTGACTCTTTATTGCGATCAAACTCACTTGTAATTGAGGCAAGAGACACCAATCTTGTGGTGATCCTTGTGTGAGCTTTGTGCTCCAAGTGATTGAGAAGAAGAAGCTCACTCGATCGGTGGATCGTTTGAGAGAGGGAAAGGGTTGAAAGAGACCCGGCCTTTGTGGCCTCCTCAACGGGGAGTAGGTTTGCAAGAACCGAACCTCGGTAAAATAAATCCACGTGTCCCATTGTTCATTCGCTTGCGATTTGTTTTGCGCCCTCTCTCGCGGACTCGTTATTGTTTCTAACGCTAACCCGGCTTGTAGTTGTGTTTATATTTGTAAATTTCAGTTTCGCCCTATTCACCCCCCCTCTAGGCGACTATCAATTGGTATCAGAGCCCGGTGCTTCATTAGAGCCTAACCGCTCGAAGTGATATCGGGAGATCACGCCAAGAGGGAGATGGAGACCGGCGACAAGCCCACTACAAGCCGCGGGTCAACCTCATCGGAAGAGTCCCGCAACAAGGGGAATGGGAAGGAGAAGAAGTCTTCCTCCCACAAGTCGCATCGAAGTAGCGGCAAACACAAGAAGATGAGGAAGGTCGTCTACTACGAGACCGATACTTCGTCACCTTCCACCTCCGGCTCCGACGCGCCGTCCATCACTTCTAAGCGCCATGAGCGCAAGAAGTATAGTAAGATTCCCCTACGCTACCCACGTATTTCAAAACATACACCTCTACTTTCCGTCCCATTAGGCAAACCACCAACTTTTGATGGTGAAGATTATGCAAGGTGGAGTGATTTAATGAAATTTCATCTAACCTCACTCCACAAAAGTATATGGGATGTAGTTGAGTTTGGTGTGCAGGTACCGTCCGTAGGGGATGCGGATTATGATGCGGACAAAGTTGCCCAAATCGAGCACTTCAACTCCCAAGCCACAACCATCCTCCTCGCCTCTCTAAGTAGGGAGGAATACAACAAGGTGCAAGGACTAAAAAGCACCAAGGAGGTTTGGAATGTGCTCAAGACGGCACACGAGGGTGATGAGCTCACCAAGATCACCAAGCGGGAGACGATCAAGGGGGAGCTCAGTCGCTTCCGTCTTCGCCAAGGAGAGGAGCCACAAGATATGTATAACCGGCTCAAGACCTTGGTGAATCAAGTGCGCAACCTCGGGAGCACGAAATGGGATGACCACGAGGTGGTTAAGGTTATTTTGAGATCACTCATTTTCCTTAACCCTACTCAAGTACAATTAATTCGTGGTAATCCAAGATACACACTAATGACTCCCGAGGAAGTAATCGGGAATTTTGTGAGCTTTGAATGTATGATCAAGGGCTCAAGGAAGATCATCGAGCTTGATGAGCCCTCTACTTTCGAAGCTCATCCCGTGGCGCTTAAGGCGACGGAGGAAAAGAAGGAGGAGTCTACATCAACTAGACAACCCATCGACGTCTCCAAGCTCGACAACGAGGAAATGACCTTAATCATTAAAAGCTTTCGCCAAATCCTCAAACAAAGGAAGGGGAAAGACTACAAGCCCCGCTCCAAGAAAGTTTGTTATAAATGTGGTAAGCCCGGTCATTTTATTGCAAAATGCCCAATATCTAGTGACAGTGACAGGGGCGACGACAAGAAAGGCAAGAGGAGAGAAAAGAAGAGATACTACAAGAAGAAGGGCGGCGATGCCCACGTGTGCCGCGAGTGGGACTCCGACGAGAGCTCCACCGACTCCTCCTCCGACGAGGACGCCGCCAACATCGCCGTCACCAAGGGCCTCCTCTTCCCCAACGTCGGCCACAAGTGCCTCATGGCCAAGGACAGCAAAAAGAAGGTAAAATCAAGGTCCTCCACTAAATATGAAACATCTAGTGATGAGGATGATGATAAAAATGAGGAGGATAACTTGCGCATTCTTTTTGCTAACCTCAACATGCAACAAAAGGAAAAATTAAATGAATTGATTAGTGCTATACATGAGAAGGATGATCTCTTGGATTCTCAAGAGGAATTCCTTATTAAAGAAAATAAGAAGCATGTTAAGGTCAAGAATGCTTATGCTCTAGAGATGGAAAAATGTGAGAAATTAACTAGTGAGCTAAGCACATGCCATGACACTATTGCCAACCTTAGAAATGAAAATGCTAGATTAATTGCTAAGGTTGATTCACATGTTTGCAATGTTTCAACTTCCAATTCTAAAGATGATAATATTGATTTACTTGCTAGAATTGATGAGTTGAATGTTTCTCTTGCTAGCCTTAGAGATGAAAAAGAAAAATTGCTTGCTAAGGCTAGAGATTTTGATGTTTGCATTTCTAACCTTAGAGATGAGAATGATATACTTCATGCTAAGGTTATAGAATTAAAAGCTTGCAAACCCTCTACATCTACTGAGCATATTTCCATTTGTACTAGATGTAGAGATATTAATGTTGATGCTATCCATGATCACCTAGCCTTAATTAAGAAACAAAATGATCACATAGCACAACTTAATGCTAAGATTAGTGAGCATGACTTAGAAAATGAAAAATTTAAATTTGCTAGAAGCATGCTCTATAATGGGAGACGCCCTGGCATTAAGGACGGCATTGGCTTCCAAAGGGGAGACAATGTCAAACTTAATGCCCCTCCTAAGAAACTATCTAATTTTGTTAAGGGCAAGGCTCCCATGCCTCAGGATAACGAGGGTTACATTTTGTACCCTGCCGGTTATCCTGAGAGCAAAATTAGGAGGATTCATTCTAGGAAGTCTCACTCTGGCCCTAACCATGCTTTTATGTATAAGGGTGAGACATCTAGTTCTAGGCAACCAACCCGTGCTAAGTTGCCTAAGAAAAAATCTCCTAATGCATCAAATGATCATAGCATTTCATTCAAAACTCTTTATGCATCTTATGTTCTTACAAGCAAATCCGCCAAAGTAGTTGCCAAATTTGTTGGGGGCAAACACAAGGGCTCCAAGACTTGTGTTTGGGTACCCAAAGTTCTTGTATCTAATGCCAAAGGACCCAAAACTGTTTGGGTACCTAAAGTCAAGAACTAAATTTGTTTTGTAGGTTTATGCATCCGGAGGTACAAGTTGGATTATTGATAGCGGGTGCACAAACCACATGACTGGGGAGAAAAAGATGTTCTCCTCATACGAGAAAAACCAAGATCCCCAACGAGCGATCACATTCGGGGATGGAAATCAAGGTTTGGTCAAAGGATTGGGTAAAATTGCTATATCACCTGACCATTCTATTTCCAATATTTTTCTTGTAGATTCATTAGATTACAATTTGCTTTCCGTATCTCAATTATGCAAAATGGGTTACAGCTGTCTATTCACTGATATAGGTGTCACTGTCTTTAGAAGAAGTGATGATTCAATAGCATTTAAGGGAGTGTTGGAGGGTCAGCTATACTTGGTAGATTTTGATAGAGCTGAACTCGACACTTGCTTAATTGCTAAGACTAATATGGGTTGGCTCTGGCATCGCCGATTAGCCCATGTTGGGATGAAGAATCTTCATAAGCTTCTAAAGGGAGAACACATTTTAGGACTAACCAATGTTCATTTTGAGAAAGACAGGATTTGTAGCGCATGCCAGGCAGGAAAGCAAGTTGGTGCCCAGCATCCACACAAGAACATCATGACGACCGACAGGCCGCTTGAGCTACTCCACATGGATCTATTCGGCCCGATTGCTTACATAAGCATCGACGGGAGTAAGTATTGTCTTGTAATTGTGGATGATTATTCTCGCTTCACTTGGGTCTTCTTTTTGCAGGAAAAATCTCAAACCCAAGAGACATTAAAGGGATTCTTGAGACGGGCTCAAAATGAGTTCGGCTTGAGGATCAAGAAAATTCGAAGCGACAACGGGACGGAGTTCAAGAACTCTCAAATTGAAGGCTTTCTTGAGGAGGAGGGCATCAAGCATGAGTTCTCCTCTCCCTACACGCCACAACAAAATGGTGTAGTGGAGAGGAAGAATCGAACTCTATTGGACATGGCAAGAACCATGCTTGATGAGTACAAGACACCGGATCGGTTTTGGGCCGAGGCGGTTAACACCGCTTGCTACGCCATCAACCGGTTATATCTTCACCGAATCCTCAAGAAGACATCCTATGAACTCCTAACCGGTAAAAAGCCCAATATTTCATATTTTAGAGTTTTTGGTAGCAAATGTTTTATTCTTGTTAAAAGAGGTAGAAAATCTAAATTTGCTCCTAAAACTGTAGAAGGCTTTTTACTAGGTTATGACTCAAACACAAGGGCATATAGAGTCTATAACAAGTCCTCAGGACTTGTTGAAGTTTCTTGTGACGTTGTGTTTGATGAAACTAATGGCTCTCAAGTAGAGCAAATTGATCTTGATGAGATAGGTGAAGAACAGGCTCCGTGCATCGCGCTAAGGAACATGTCCATTGGGGATGTGTGTCCTAAGGAATCCGAAGAGCCTACAAGTGCACAAGATCAACCATCCTCCTCCACGCAAGCATCTCCACCAACTCAAAATGAGGATGAAGCTCAAGTTGATGAAATAGAAGATCAAGCAAATGAGCCACCTCAAGACGACGACAACGATCAAGGGGGAGATGCAATTAATCAAGACAAGGAGGATGAGGAAGTTCCAAGGCCGCCACACCCAAGAGTCCACCAAGCAATCCAAAGAGATCACCCCGTTGACACCATCCTCGGCGACATTCATAAGGGGGTAACTACTAGATCTCGGGTTGCACATTTTTGTGAACATTACTCTTTTGTTTCCTCCATTGAGCCAACCAGGGTAGAGGAAGCACTCCAAGATTCGGATTGGGTGGTGGCGATGCAAGAGGAGCTCAACAACTTCACAAGGAACGAGGTATGGCACTTAGTTGCACGTCCTAATCAAAATGTTGTAGGAACCAAGTGGGTTTTCCGCAACAAGCAAGACAAGCATGGTGTGGTGACTAGGAACAAAGCTCGACTCGTGGCCAAGGGGTATTCACAAGTCGAAGGTTTGGATTTCGGTGAAACCTATGCACCCGTAGCTAGGCTTGAGTCAATTCGTATATTATTGGCCTATGCTACTTACCATGGCTTCAAGCTCTTTCAAATGGACGTGAAGAGTGCCTTCCTCAACGGACCTATCAAGGAAGAGGTCTATGTTGAGCAACCTCCTGGCTTTGAAGACAGTGAGTATCCTAACCATGTTTATAGGCTCTCTAAGGCGCTTTATGGGCTCAAGCAAGCCCCACGAGCATGGTATGAATGCCTTAGAGATTTCCTTATTGCTAATGGCTTCAAAGTCGGCAAGGCCGATCCTACTTTATTTACTAAAACTCTTGCAAATGATTTGTTCGTATGCCAAATTTATGTTAATGATATCATATTTGGGTCTACTAACGAATCTACTTGTGAAGAATTTAGTAGGATCATGACACAGAAGTTCGAGATGTCTATGATGGGGGAGTTGAAGTATTTTCTAGGATTCCAAGTGAAGCAACTCCAAGAGGGCACCTTCATTAGCCAAATCAAATATACTCAAGACATTCTAAACAAGTTTGGAATGAAGGACGCCAAGCCCATCAAGACACCCATGGGAACCAATGGGCATCTCGACCTCGACACGGGAGGTAAGTCCGTGGATCAAAAAGTATACCGGTCGATGATAGGATCTCTACTCTATCTTTGTGCATCTCGACCGGATATTATGCTTTCTGTATGCATGTGTGCAAGATTTCAATCCGACCCTAAGGAATCACACCTTACGGCCGTAAAACGAATCTTGAGATATCTGGCTTATACTCCTAAGTTTGGGCTTTGGTACCCTCGGGGATCCACTTTTGATTTGATTGGTTATTCGGATGCCGATTGGGCGGGGTGCAAAATTAATAGAAAGAGCACATCGGGGACTTGCCAGTTCTTGGGAAGATCCTTAGTGTCTTGGGCTTCAAAGAAGCAAAATTCGGTCGCTCTTTCCACCGCCGAAGCCGAGTATATTGCCGCAGACCATTGTTGCGCGCAATTGCTTTGGATGAGGCAAACCCTGCGGGACTATGGTTACAAATTAACCAAAGTCCCTTTGCTATGTGATAATGAGAGTGCAATCAAAATGGCTGACAATCCCGTCGAGCACAGCCGCACTAAACACATAGCCATTCGGTATCATTTTCTTAGGGATCACCAACAAAAGGGGGATATCGAGATTGCTTATATTAATACTAAAGATCAATTAGCCGATATCTTTACCAAGCCTCTTGATGAACAATCATTTACCAAATTTAGGCATGAGCTCAATATTCTTGATTCCAGGAACTTCTTTTGTTGATTTGCACACATAGCTCATTTGTATACCTTTGATCATGTCTCTTTCATATGCTATGACTAATGTGTTTTCAAGTATATTTCAAACCAAGTCATAGGTATATTGAAAGGGAATTGGAGTCTTCGGCGAAAACAAAGGCTTCCACTCCGCAACCCATCTTTTGTCGTCGCTCCAAGCTACTCCTCATCCATGGGGGAGAAAGCAAAGCAAAAGGACTCCGTCTTTGGTATAATCTTCACTTATACATTTTATTTGCCAAAGGGGGAGAGATTTGATAAAGGGCTTATATTTCACTCTAAGTATCCGTTTTTGGCGATTCATGCCAAAGGGGGAGAAAGTATAGAGCCCAAAGCAAAAGGACCGCACCACCACCTAATTCAAATTTTGTATTGAAAATCTTCAATTGGTATCTTTTGTTAAAAAGGGGAGAAAGCAGTATTTCAAAAATGTTATATCAAAACCCTCTTGAACACTAAGAGGAGAATCTCATTTAGGGGGAGTTTTGTTTTGGTCAAAGGAAAAGCATTTGAAACAGGGGGAGAAAATTTCAAATCTTGAAAATGCTTTGCAAAATTGTATTCCTTTACCTTTGACTATTTGCAAAAGAACTTTGAAATGAGTTTACAAAAGAATTTGCAAAAACAAAACATGTGGTGCAAGCGTGGTCCAAAATGTTAAATAAGAAAGAAACCATCCATGCGCATCCTAAGTATTTGTATTGGCTCAATTCCAAGCAACCTTTGCACTTACATTTCGCAAACTAGTTCAATTTTATGCTTTGATATTTGCTTTGGTTTGTGTTGGCATCAATCACCAAAAAGGGGGAGATTGAAAGGGAATTAGGCTTACACCTATTTTCCAAATTTATTTTGGTGGTTGAATTGCCCAACACAAATAATTGGACTAACTAGTTTGCTCTAGTATAAAAGTTCTACAGGTGCAAAAGGTTTACACTTAGCCAATAAAATGACCAAGCAAAGGATTCAACGATTGGAGCAAGGATCAACCGAAGGCTGCCCTGGCTTGGCACACCGGACTGTCCGGTGCACCACCGGACAGTGTCCGGTGCACCAGGGCACATCAGGCCAAACTCTTCACCTTCGGGAAATCCTGGAGCCAGCGCGCTATAATTCACCGGACATGTCCGGTGCTCCAAACGGGACGCGCCTCCAAACTTCGCAGCCTCGGGAATTCACGGACGCTGCTCCGCTATAATTCACCGGACATGCCCGGTGTGCACCGGACTGTCCGGTGAGACGACGAGGCAACGGCTACTGCGGCGCCAACGGTTACCTGCGGGCGCATTAATGCGCGCCAACGCGCGCAGAAGTCAGGCTCGCCCATACTGGCACACCGGACATTGAACAGTGCGTGTCCGGTGTGCCACCGGACATCAAGGCGGGCCCAGAAGTCAGAAGCTCCAACGGTCGGCTGGGTGACGTGGCTGTCGCACCGGACATGTCCGGTGTGCACCGGACTGTCCGGTGCACCATTCGACAGACAGCCTTCCCAAATGGCTAGTTTGGTGGTTGGGGCTATAAATACCCCAACCACCCCACATTCATTGCCATCCAAGTTTTCCCACTTCTACTACTTACAAGAGCTCTAGCATTCAATTCTAAGACACACCCAAGTGATCAAATCCTCTCCAAACTCCACACAACGCCCTAGTGATTAGCGAGAGAGATTTGCTTGTGTTCTTTTGAGCTCTTGCGCTTGGATTGCTTTCTTCTTTCTTTGACTCTTTATTGCGATCAAACTCACTTGTAATTGAGGCAAGAGACATCAATCTTGTGGTGATCCTTGTGTGAGCTTTGTGCTCCAAGTGATTGAGAAGAAGAAGCTCACTCGATCGGTGGATCGTTTGAGAGAGGGAAAGGGTTGAAAGAGACCCGACCTTTGTGGCCTCCTCAACGGGGAGTAGGTTTGCAAGAACCGAACCTCGGTAAAATAAATCCACGTGTCCCATTGTTCATTCGCTTGCGATTTGTTTTGCGCCCTCTCTCGCGGACTCGTTATTGTTTCTAACGCTAACCCGGCTTGTAGTTGTGTTTATATTTGTAAATTTCAGTTTCGCCCTATTCACCCCCCCTCTAGGCGACTATCAGATCTCAGCCATCTCAGGAGCACCCGCTCACTCCCAGACGCCCGCGCAAAGGAATCCCCCACGATCTCCCTCCAAACTGCCCACTCCCTCCACGATCTCCCCTTATAGCTCATGATCCCTCCGCTCGCCCCCACCCCCCCACCTGCCACGCCCACGGGCGCAACAAGCCAACAACCCACACTCGGCCCCGCTACTCCGATCCATCGCCATAAATCCGCTACCTCCTCCTCGAGTCCTGCTTGATCGCCCCATGCTCGACCGGTCGATCGGACGGAAGGGTAGCCCCTCAATCCACTCCTAACCGAACAAGCCCTGAAGTGGATTTTTACCAGACAAATCTCTCTGCTTGCATGATTGAAGTGCATATGTGGCCCAATACACTTATATGCTCTTATTCCTCACTGCCATCTCATTTCTAAAGTTGGAAAGATTGAACTGTACCTTGCTCTGAACTTTTTTCCTTCTTTGTTTTCTTATTGTTGCAGGGAGGCAATCCTTTGGATTTCAAAATGTAGTCGACCCAATTCATGCATATGTTGCCAAAGCTGTTACTGAACAACTAGACCAAAATGAGAACCTTGTATCAGTGAATGCAGATGTCTGCAATTTCTGGGAAAAGGATGTTATGCCGATGCTTTTCTGTAGGAGTTGTAGTTTTTTTTAAAAAAAAGCTTCAACCGGAATAGGATGTTATATCGAAACATTGAATTAGCAGTGGATCGTGTTCAGAAAGTTGGGTTCGTTGTAGGGATCAGCTTCCAGGGGTTGGGTTGGTTGCAGGATCAATTACCAGCCTACCACTGAGTCTAAATTTAGAGAGTCTGTTGGTTACCCACCCTTCAGGAAGTTCTATATTTTATAAAGCCATCTCCAAAACTCTAAAATTAGCTAGAAATTATAGCTACGCTGTTGGAGTTGCTCTTAGAGTTCCTAGCTAGATATTTATTATCTCTACCTTTAGATATTTATTATTTCTATTTAGTGAGTCTGCTGCTAGACTCATCCCACCGACAAATCCACATATCTTTCCTGCAATTATCTCCCTTAAAATAGTAAAATGCGGCATATATTCCGAACAAAAGCATCCATTGGCACAGTTAATTATTCATGAAAATGGGGGAATCGAAACATAGCAACAGTGACACATGGATCGCCTGGTCCAATCGAAGTGAGGCGCGTCTCACTCGTCGTCGGCGACGCGGACGAGCTGCTTTCCGACGTTGCGACCGTGGAAGAGTCCTATGAGCGCCTTGGGCGCGCTCTCGAGCCCCTCGGCGACGTCCTCGACGTAGGCGAGCGTGCCGTCCCTGATGTACGGCAGCACCCACGCCTCGTACTGCGGGTAGAGGTGCTTGTGGTCGGGCTCGATGAACCCCTGCAGGCGGAGGCGCTTGGAGATGACGGCGGCGAGGTTGCGCACGGCGTCCTTCTCCCCGTCCGCCAGGTTGTACTGCGAGATGAGCCCGCAGACGGCGATCCGTCCGTGCACGCGCATGTTGAGCAGGACGGCGTCGAGCATGGCGCCGCCGACGTTCTCGAAGTAGATGTCGATGCCGTCGGGGAAGCAGCGCTTGAGCGCGGCGCCGAGGTCGGGCTCCTCCTTGTAGTTGAAGGCGTCGTGGAAGCCGAACCTGGTCTTGAGCAGCTCCACCTTCTCCCGGGACCCGGCGCTGCCGACGACGTGGCAGCCGGCGAGCCTGGCGAACTGGCCCACCAGCTGGCCGACGGCGCCGGACGCGGCGGACACGAACACGGTCTCGCCCTTCTTCGGCGCGCAGATCTCGTGGAAGCCCACGTACGCGGTGAGCCCCGGCATGCCGAGGATGCCGGTGTAGTAGGACAGCGGCACGCCCGCCCCCTCCCCGGCCCCGTGGTGGGAGATCCTGGAGAGGAGCCTGGTGGCGGGCGGCGTCACGACGCTGTAGTCCTCCCAGCCGGTGATGCCCCAGACGAGGTCCCCGGGCGCGAGGCGCGGGTCGGAGGAGTCGACCACGCGCGCGACGCCGTAGCCCGTGATGGTGTCGCCCGGGACGAAGGCGGCCGTGTAGGACTCCCGCAGCGGGCGCGACATCTTGGGCCGCATGTAGGGGTCGCAGGAGAGGTAGAGGTTCCTGACGAGGACGGACCCGGCCGGCTCGGCGCCCGTCAGGCGGAGGGGAACCTCGGCGCCCTGGAGCAGCTCCATGTGCTCCTCGCGAGGGTATCCCTCCACGTACTCCTTGAGGATCACCCGCCGGTTCGTCGCCGTCGTCGCCATCGGGGCCTGCTTGTGCTCGGATCTATCCCTCTGCGACTCGCTGTGCCGTGCTCTGCTTTCCTCCGCTGAGGATGATTGAGTTCAGTGTAGTACTGCTGTTTGGATATTGAGATCTGCTTGTGGCAGTAGTATATTGAGATTTGCAAATGCAATAAGTGATGGTGAATTATTGAGGGGCCCGGGCGGGCTGCGCAGCCTTCAACGGGGCATGATTAGTGGGTCCTTTTGGATACAGAGAGATGTTGCAACTGAATTAGATCTAATACTAAAACTGTTTAGTATTGAAAATAAATTTTAATATAAATATCTTGTTTGGATGTATTTAGAATTTAATTCCATCCAATATCTAAAGTCTTGGCTCTGAATTATAAGAAATGGTTAAAGTCCAATTCTAAAGGATCAAGCTTTAATTCCAGCTCTGAATTCATTAGCCAGGCAAACAAGAGAATTCAGAATTTTTTATTCCAAATCCCAATTTCAGTCTTTAATATCTACATCCCTTTGGGTTATTAGTTTTTTTCAAGTTTTTTTTTTGAGAATTTGGCTGTGTGGAAAATCTAACTGTGAAAAGAATATAAGTATCATAGGTAGAAAGTGACATGTGTTCATGTTGATTTTGGAGTAAAAACGGACTAAAATGTTTGACATTTAAGGCATGTTTGGTTTGTAGCTAAATGTGCCACACTTTACCTAAGGTTAGTCGTCCGAATTGAATAACTAACCTTAGGCACAAAAGTTAGTCAAAGTGTGACAATTGAGGTAACGAACCAAACAGGCCCCTAATATTCCACAACAGTTCTTTATGGCTACAAGCTTAAAAAAACTGAAACAAACCGTGAAGAGTGGGACCGTGGATCGGGTCCCCTTGGCGCTTCAACGACAATGGCCAGCACGTTTCACGTGATGTTTGTCTCACGTTGCTTTTGGAGTTGGAACCGTATTTCCTCCAAACAAAAAATTAGTGGCCAAACGACGGACATGCGCGTATTTTTGGAATTACATTGTCACCCTGACAAAATAACAAATAACGCATTTCGAAATGCGAATCAGTTGCTACTGCAGTACTACTGCTACACGTCTACGCGCATAGGCCCGGTAACGTGATTTTGTTTTAACTCTTATCTACCACACGTCTCCAAATTTAAATTGCAAAAAAACTAACTTCAGTTCGCCAACATGTAACGTAAATGGATTATATGGGGTAATGGATACCGATACTTTTGTTTGTTTAATCTATTTCTAGTAATACTAGGTACTATTATTCAATCCAATTATAACTAGTAATCATTACCATCGGTAAGAGATCCTATTACTATTCTCTAAACAATTTTGAACCAAACAACACCTAACTTGTCATTTTGTTCTATTCTATTCTATTTACTATATTAAGCGCGGGAGCAAAGGAGCTCAGCGAGCCTATCCACGTCACATTTTCGTTTTCCAGACGTAGGATTGAGATCCAACAGATGTGTCCGCTTCCTCCACACCAAGGAGCCTGACGCCTCCATATGCCATTCTAGATGACATTAGATGCGGGAGCAAAACTGATCTCCAAGTGTGCCACGTCATTGTGTTGCATCTCAGCCACACAAACCTGATTCAATGGTCACGGTCGTATCTCGAGCTGAGGAACGATCTCCGGATATGGACGCCTCTCGACTTCTTCGAAGCTTTCCAGATGCAGGAAGGAGCAATGGGAAAAGAAATCGCTTCGGCGTCGCCGCAAGGACTCGACGCTGGGTACGCCCCCCAATCGCCTGGCCAGCATCCAGTAGAAGATGTTGAGCGTCCCACGGTCGAGGTTGTTCTAGATCTACGAAGAGGAAGCCCATGGAGAGTGTGATAAGAATGGTCGATGCTCATGGACTTCATCCGCTCTCGGGCGCCTCGCGCGGCGGCGGCATCCATCACTAGCGATTCCGCTTGGGGAGGAGCTGTGAGGTACCAGAACCTAGCGACGCACCACATTGGGGCGCTCGTCAAGGGGTGGATGTGGATCCCCATCGCGCTCGACAACATCTACACCTGCCGTTGAGGGATGCTTCTGGAGCAAGTAGGCTGCGGCCGTCGAGCGCTTGGACGCGCTGCTCTTTCAGGACGCCATGTCGCCGCCACAAGTACTAGACTTCTTCCCCTCTTCCTTATCATGTCAATATGAGAACATCATATGTTATGTTTGAAAGTCGCCTAGAGGGGGGTGAATAGGGCGAATCTGAAATTTACAAAGTTTAAGCACAACTACAAGCCGGGTTAGCGTTAGAAATATAAGTGAGTCCGAGAGAGAGGGTGAAAAACAAATCGCAAGCAAATAAGGAGTGAGACACAAGGATTTGTTTTACCGAGGTTCGGTTCTTGCAAACCTACTCCCCGTTGAGGTGGTCACAAAGACCGGGTCTCTTTCAACCCTTTCCCTCTCTCAAACGGTCACTTAGATCGAGTGAGCTTCTCTTCTCAATCACACGGACACTAAGTCCCCGCAAGGACCACCACACAATTGGTGTCTCTTGCCTTGGTTACAATTGAGTTGATCACAAGAAGAATGAGAAAGAAAAGAAGCAATCCAAGCGCAAGAGCTCAAATGAACACGAGTCACTCTCTCACTAGTCACTATTGATTGGAATTGAACTAGAGACTTGAGAGAGGATTTGGTCTCTTTGGTGTGTCTTGTATTGAATGCTATAGCTCTTGTAATATGTTGGAAGGTGGAAAACTTGAATTCAATTGAATGTGGGGTGGTTGGGGTATTTATAGCCCCAACCACCAAACTAGCCGTTTGGTGGAGGCTGCTGTCGAATGGCGCACCGGACAGTCTGGTGCGCCACCGGACACTGTCCAGTGCGCCAGCCACGTCACCCGGCCATTAGGGTTCGACCGTTGGAGCTCTGACATGTGGGGTCTTCTGGCTGTCCGGTGGTGCACTGGACAAGTACTGTAGACTGTCCGGTGCGCCTTCTGACGCTGCTCTGACTCTGGCGTGCACTGTAGCGCATTGAATGCGGTTGCAGTCGACCGTTGACGCTGAAGTAGCCGTTGCTCCGCTGGCACACCGGACAGTCCGGTGCGCCACCGGACACTGTCCGGTGCCTCACCGGACAGTCCGGTGAATTATAGCGGAGCGCCCTCTGATTTTCCCGAAGGTGACGAGTTTGGAGCTGAGTTCCCTGGTACACCGGACACTGTCCGGTGGCACACCGGACAGTTCGGTGCGCCAGACCAGGGCACGCTTCGGTTGTCTTTTGCTCTCTTTGTTTGAACCCTTTCTTGGTCTTTTTATTGGTTTGTTGTGAACCTTTGGCACCTGTAAAACTTATAATCTAGAGCAAACTAGTTAGTCCAATTATTTGTGTTGGGCAATTCAACCACCAAAATCAATTAGGAAAAGGTGTAAGCCTATTTCCCTTTCAATCTCCCCCTTTTTGGTGATTGATGCCAACACAAACCAAAGCAAATATGGAAGTGCAGAATTGAAATAGTTTGCATAATGTAAGTGCAAAGGTTGCTTGGAATGAAACCAATAAATATTACTTACTGGATGGGCATGGATGGCTTTTCTTCTTATTAACATTTTGGACCACGCTTGCACCACATGTTTTGTTTTGCCAAATGTTTTGGAAATTCCTTTTCAAAGTTCTTTTGCAAATAGTCAAGGGTAAATGAATAAGATTTTGAGAAGCATTTTCAAGTTTTAAAATTTTCTCCCCCTGGTTCAAATGCTTTTCCTTTGACTAAACAAAACTCCCCATTAATGAAATCCTCCTCTTAGTGTCAAGAGGGTTTTAGATATTAATTTTGAAGACGGTATACTAATTTGAAATTATATCAAAATAAGATACCAATTGAAAAACTTCTTTTAATACCAATTGAAAGACTATATTTTGAAATTAGTGGTGGTGCGGTCCTTTTGCTTTGGGCTAATACTTTCTCCCCCTTTGGCATGAATCGCCAAAAACAGATGCTTGAGTGAAATATAAGCCCTTTTAAACTACTCTCTCCCCCTTTGGACGGAAGTAAAGGAGTGAAGATTATACCAAAGTTGGAGAGTTAGTGCGGAGCGACGGCGAATGATGAATGATTCGATGGAGCGGAGTGGAAGCCTTGTCTTCGCCGAAGACTCCTTTTCCCTTTCAATCTATGACTTAGCATGAAATGGACTTGAAAGAACACATTAGTCATAGCACATGAAAGAGATGATCAAAGGTATATATATGAGCTATGTATGTAAAATATCAGTTAAAATTCCTAGAATCAAGAATATTTAGCTCATGTCTAAGTTTGGTAAAGGTTTGTTCATCCAATGGCTTGGTAAAGATATTGGCTAATTATTCTTTGGTGCTAACATATGCAATCTCGATATCCCCCTTTTGTTGGTGATCCCTTAGAAAATGATACCGAATGGCTATGTGTTTAGTGCGGCTATGCTCAACGGGATTATTCGCCATGCGGAGTGCACTCTCATTATCACATAGAAGAGGAACTTTGGTTAATTTGTAACCATAGTCCCTAAGGGTTTGCCTCATCCAAAGCAATTGCGCGCAACAATGGCCTGCGGAAATATACTCGGCTTCGGCGGTTGAAAGAGCGACAGAATTTTGCTTCTTTGAAGCCCAAGACACCAGAGATCTTCCCAAGAACTGGCAAGTCCCCGATGTGCTCTTTCTATTAATTTTGCACCCTGCCCAATCGGCATCGAAATAACCAATTAAATCAAAAGTGGATCCCCTGGGGTACCAAAGGCCAAACTTAGGAGTATAAACTAAATATCTCAAGATTCGTTTTACGGCCCTAAGGTGAGCTTCCTTAGGATCGACTTGGAATCTTGCACACATGCATATGAAAAGCATAATATCCGGTCATGAAGCACATAAATAGAGTAAGGAACCTATCATCGACCGGTATACCTTTTGATCTACGGATTTACCTCCCGTGTCGAGGTTGAGATGCCCATTTGTTCCCATGGGTGTCTTGATGGGCTTGGCATCCTTCATCCCAAACTTGGTTAGAATGCCTTGAATGTACTTTGTTTGGCTAATGAAGGTGCCCTCTTGGAGTTGCTTCACTTGAAATCCTAAGAAATACTTCAACTCCCCCATCATAGACATCTCGAATTTTTGTGTCATGATCCTACTAAACTCTTCACATGTAGATTCATTAGTAGACCCAAATATGATATCATCAACATAAATTTGGCATACAAACAAATCATTTTCAAGTGTTTTAGTAAAGAGTGTAGGATCGGCTTTTCCGACTTTGAAGCCATTAGCAATAAGAAAATCTCTTAGGCATTCATACCATGCTCTTGGGGCTTGCTTGAGCCCATAAAGCGCCTTAGAGAGTCTATAAACATGGTTAGGATACTCAGTGTCTTCAAAGCCGGGAGGTTGCTCAACATAGACCTCTTCTTTGATTGGTCCATTGAGGAAGGCACTTTTCACGTCCATTTGATAAAGCTTGAAGCCATGGTAAGTAGCATAGGCAAGTAATATACGAATTGATTCAAGCCTAGCTACGGGTGCATAGGTTTCACCGAAATCCAAACCTTCGACTTGTGAGTATCCCTTGGCCATAAGTCGGGCTTTGTTCCTTGTCACCACACCATGCTCATCTTGCTTGTTCCGGAAGACCCACATGGTTCCTACAACATTTTGGTTAGGACGTGGAACTAAATGCCATACCTCATTCCTCATGAAGTTGTTGAGCTCCTCTTGCATCGCCATCACCCAATCCGAATCTTGAAGTGCTTCCTCTACCCTATGTGGCTCAGTAGAGGAAACAAAAGAGTAATGCTCACAAAAATGTGCAACACGAGATCTAGTGGTTACCCCCTTATGGATGTCACCGAGGATGGTGTTCACGGGGTGATCTCGTTGGATTGCTTGGTGGACTCTTGGGTGTGGCGGCCTTGGAACTTGCTCATCCTCCTGGTCTTTATCATTTGCATCTCCCCCTTGATCATTGTCATCGTCTTGAGGTGGCTCATCTTCTTGATCTTCTTCTTCATCATCTTGAGCCTCATCCTCATCTTGAGTTGGTGGAGATGCTTGCATGGAGGAGGATGGTTGATCTTGTGCTTGAATGCGCTCTTCGGATTCCTTAGGACACACATCCCCAATGGACATGTTCCTTAGCGCGACGCACGGAGCCTCTTCATCATCTAATTCAGCAAGATCAACTTGCTCTACTTGAGAGCCGTTAGTCTCATCAAACACAATGTCACAAGAAACTTCAACTAGTCCAGTGGACTTGTTAAAGACTCTATATGCCCTTGTGTTTGAATCATATCCTAGTAAAAAGTCTTCTACAGCCTTAGGAGCAAATTTGGACTTTCTACCTCTTTTAACAAGTATAAAACATTTGCTACCAAAGACTCTAAAATATGAAACATTTGGCTTTTTACCGGTGAGGAGTTCGTAAGATGTCTTCTTGAGGATTCGGTGTAGATACAATCGGTTGATGGCGTAGCAAGCGATGTTGACCGCCTCGGCCCAAAACCAATCCGAAGTCTTGTACTCGTCAAGCATGGTTCGTGCCATGTCCAATAGAGTTCTATTCTTCCTCTCCACTACACCATTTTGTTGTGGCGTGTAGGGAGAAGAGAACTCATGCTTGATGCCCTCCTCCTCAAGGAAGCCTTCAATTTGTGAATTCTTGAACTCCGTCCCATTATCGCTTCTAATTTTCTTGATCCTCAAGCCGAACTCATTTTGAGCCCATCTCAAGAATTCCTTTAAGGTCTCTTGGGTTTGAGATTTTTCCTGTAAAAAGAATACCTAAGTGAAGCGAGAGTAGTCATCCACAATAACTAGACAATACTTACTCCCGCCGATGCTTATGTAAGCGATCTGGCCGAATAGGTCCATGTGGAGGAGCTCGAGTGGCCTGTCAGTCGTCAAGATGTTCTTATGTGGATGATGAACGCCAACTTGCTTCCCTGCTTGGCATGCGCTACAGATCCTGTCTTTCTCAAAGTGCACATTTGTTAGTCCCAAAATGTGCTCTCCCTTTAGAAGCTTGTGAAGATTCTTCATCCCAACATGGGCTAGTCGGCGATGCCAGAGCCAACCCATGTTAGTCTTAGCAATTAAGCAAGTATCGAGTTCAGCTCTATTGAAATCAACTAAATATAGCTGACCCTCTAATACTCCCTTAAAAGCTACCGAATCATCACTTCTTCTAAAGACAGTAACACATGTATCCGTGAAAAGACAGTTGTAACCCATGTTACATAATTGGGAAATAGAAAGCAAGTTGTAGTCTAATGAATCTACAAGAAAAATATTGGAAATGGAATGGTCAGGTGATATAGCAATTTTACCCAATCCTTTGACCAAACCTTTATTTCCATCCCCGAATGTGATAGCTCGTTGGGGATCTTGGTTTTTCTCGTAGGAGGATAACATTCTTTTCTCCCCAGTCATGTGGTTTGTGCACCCGCTATCGATGATCCAACTTGAGCCCCCGGATGCATAAACCTACAAAACAAGTTTAGTTCTTGATTTTAGGTACCCAAACAGTTTTGGGTCCTTTGACATTAGATACAAGAACTTTGGGTACCCAAACACAAGGCTTTGATCCCTTGTGTTTGTCCCCAACATACTTGACAACTACTTTTCCGGATTTGTTAGTCAAAACATAAGATGCATCAAAAGTTTTAAATGAAATGCTAGGTTCATTTGATGCACTAGGAGTTTTCTTCTTAGGCAATTTAGCACGAGTTGATTGCCTAGAGCTAGATGTCTCACCCTTATACATAAAAGCATGATTAGGGCCAGAGTGAGACTTCCTAGAGCGAATTCTCCTAATCTTATGCTCGGGATAACCGGCAGGGTACAAAATGTAACCCTCGTTATCCTGAGGCATGGGAGCCTTGCCCTTAATAAAGTTAGATAATTTTTTAGGAGGGGCATTAAGTTTGACATTGTCTCCCCTTTGGAAGCCAATGCCATCCTTGATGCCAGGGCGTCTCCCACTATAAAGCATACTACGAGCAAATTTAAATTTTTTTATTATCTAGCTCATGCTCGGCAATTTTAGCATCTAATTTTGCTATATGATCATTTTGTTGTTTAATTAAAGCCATGTGATCATGAATAGCATCAATGTCAACATCTCTAGATCTAGTGCAAATGGAAACATGCTCAATGGTAGATGTAGATGGTTTGCAAGAATTTAATTCAACAATCTTAGCATGTAATATGGCATTTTCATCTCTAAGATTGGAAATGGAAGCATTGCAAACATTTAATTCATTAGCCTTAGCAATTAATTTTTCATTTTCATTTCTAAGGCTATCAAGAGAGACATTTAATTTTTCAATCTTAGCAATAGAAATAGCGTGATCATTTCTAAGATTGGCATATGAATCATCACATACATTCGAATCAACCTTAGCAATTAATTTAGCATTCTCTTTCCTAAGGTTGGCAATCAAATCATGGCAAGTGCTTAGCTCACTAGATAATTTTTCACATTTTTCTACCTCTAGAGCATAAGCATTTTTAACCTTAACATGCTTCTTGTTTTCCTTAATTAGGAAGTCCTCTTGGCTATCCAAGAGTTCATCCTTATCATGAATGGCACTAATTAATTCATTCAATTTTTTCTTTTGTTGCATGTTAAGATCGGCAAAAAGGGTAAGTAAATTGTCCTCATCATCACTAGAATTATTCTCATCACTAGAGGTTTCATATTTAGTGGAGGATTTGGATTTAACCTTCTTTTTGCCGTTCTTTGCCATGAGGCACTTGTGGCCGACGTTGGGGAAGAGGAGTCCCTTGTTGGCGGCGATGTTGGCGGCGTCCTCGTCGGAGGAAGAGTCAGTGGAGCTCTCGTCGGAGTCCCACTCGCGGCACACATGGGCATCGCCGCCCTTCTTCTTGTGGTACCTCTTCTTTTCCTTTCTTCTTCCCTTCTTGTCGTCGCCCCTGTCACTGTCACTAGAAATAGGACATTTTGCTATAAAGTGACCGGGCTTACCACACTTGTAGCAAACCTTCTTGGAGCGAGGCTTGTAGTCCTTCCCCTCCTTTGCTTGGGGATTTGTCGAAAGCTTTTGATGATTAAAGCCATCTCCTCATTGTCGAGCTTTGAGGCGTCGATGGGGAGCCTACTTGATGTAGACTCTTCCTTTTTCTCCTCCGTTGCCTTGAATGCGATTGTCGGGGACCATAATTAGGGGTACCCTCAAGACGCCTAATTCTCAGCTGGTAACCCCCATCAGCATAAAGCTGCAGAGGCCTGATGGGTGCGATTAAGTCAGGGATCAGTGTCGGTGTTTTGGGTCCGACCGCACACCCGGGGTTGCCCCTCAAGGTGTTTTAGGAGTAGGACGGTGTCGACAACTGTAGCAAAATGGTTCGCGCCGATCGCACGAGGGACAGTGGACAAGTTTTACAGGTTCGGGCCGCTTAGAGATGCGTAACACCCTACGTCCTGATGAGTATGCTTGGTGGATGTGGCTACAAGAGAGCTCTCTGGATCGAGAATACAGAGAGTTGATGTGGGCGGCTAAGTAAGGGGTCGATCGTTCTGAAGGGGTGCCCCCTAGGCCTTATATACTCGACCGTGGGGCAGTACACGTGGATAAGATAGCAACGAGTAGCTAAAAGATAGTGAACCTCTTGAGATTATCCCTACGTAACCCTCGCCGACTTATCCCCGCGTGGCTTCGTTGCATGAAGGCTCCAGCGCGGGAAAGTCGGATCTCTGTTGCGGTCATTCGCTCGATGCTGCGGGCCGTCCGGGCTTGTACCAATCCGGCCCCATGTCGTTCTGCTTCGCTGGCTGTTTTTCCCCAGGCCCACGAAAGAATGACCTTACGATTTATTGGGCCCTTGGGCCTTTCGTGAGGTCCTTTACTCTTTTAGTGGACCCGGGGGATATCTATCCCCCACAAGCCCCCGATCTTTGGGTTAATTTAGAGATAATTAACCCGAAGATCTCAGGTCCAGCTTGTAGGTATTTTGAAGAAAGATGGCTTCCTGTTGTCTTCTCTTGCTCCGTTCACTCGTTGACCAAAACCTGGCATCGTGCCTGTGCCTTAGAGGTCGGCATTCCAATTTGTAGGATTCTGAACTTCATTGGGTGCACCGGAGGTGCACCCAATGGGTGTAGCCCCCGAGCTTCGAGTAGATTTTAGAAAATAATCTACTCGAAGGTCTTCAGTAGAGGTTATTTCCATTTGCGTTCGCTCATTTTGGTTGAGGGTTGGCTTCTTTTTTTTTAATCTTGTCCCATGCTTTAGAAATCGGCACAATCTTGGCTTGGAACGATAATCCATAGGGTGCACCGGAGGTGCACCCAATGGGTGTAGCCCCCGACCTTCAGGTGGATTTTTGAGGATAATTCACTTGAAGGTCTTCTTTTTATGTCCTTTTGCTGAAGATTACCCTTTCTGCTTGTAAAAAAGTTGGCGTGATGTCATCCGTGCTATGTCATCAATATTATGCTTCAGAGGTCAGCATGTATTTTGTCTTTTGCAGCCGAGTTTGCAATCCTTCCGTATCTTGCTAGGTAGTGTAATTTATTTGCTCTGTGACTGATTGGACATTTGATGGACGTTCTCTGTCTAGTCTTCAAGTCGTGTCTGTCGACCATATTTTGCACTCTGCTGGCTATATTTGGCTTCCCTCTAACTCTTGTTGATATCTCATTTTTGTCTTGAGGCATTCACTGCATGCTCTGCACAGATGTGACCATTTTGAAAAATATACTGATAATTCCTGGGCGTCCCCCCCCAATGGGTGTGGGCAAGGGACGGCTTGGTACGCTGAGTGTTTTAGCCGGCTGCTTCTGAGTTGTAATGTGATGGGACGGCGAGTGTAATCATATCCTTTGCGCTGTTGACTGGAGTCCCAATGGGTGTAGTGTTGCATGAAACGGCGTCAGCCGCCTGACGTGTCTCCAGACGGGTGGAAGTGCTTATTGAATGCTTTGCGACTGTTCAGTGACCGCGGTTGGAGGTGAGCGGTTGCCTTTCCCTTCTATAAATAACGCTGTTGCCCCTCTGGTTTCTTCACATCTCTTCGCTGTTCTTTACTGCTTCCTTCTCTTCTCTCCCGCTTGCTTCCACCATGGGCAAAAGCAACAAGCGCAAGCGCGAACCGACTCCTCCATCGGAGGATTTCGGTGACTCGGAATACTCGGAGGAGGAGTTCTCCTCCGAGTCCGAGGGATCTCCGGCTCCCGTCTCTCCCCCGGCGTCGTCCGATGACTCGGACGACTCCCAGGGGATAGCCGCGGAGGTCTGGACATACATCCGGGCCGTCGAGCGCTCCGGGCTCGAGGGCTCGGATGAGTCGGAGTACTCCTCGGATGAGGAGGACTCGGACGGCGGCGGCGAGGACGAGGACGACGACGACGACGACGGCGACGACGGTGGCGACGGCGGCGGCAGCGGCAGCGGCAGCGGCAGGAGCAGCGGCGACGGCGGCGGCAGCAGGGGCAGCACCAAAGGCGGCAGCAGCAAGGGCAGCACCAAGGGCGGCAGCAGCAAGGGCAGCACCAAGGGCGGCGGCGGCGGCGGCGGCAGGGGCAGGGCCAGTGGCTAGACGCCACTGGTCTTCTTAGATATTAGTATAGTTTAGTATAGTTAGAATAATGTAGTAGTAATGTAGAGTAGTGTAGTGTAGTGTAGTAGTAGTGTAATGTAGTATAGTAATAGTAGGGAAGCATCAACTCGCAAAGAGTTGATTTGTAAACTTATTGTCTTCCCTTAATGAAAGAATGTCGTTGGCTTCTTCTTGTTGACTTGCTTTGCTTGATTATAAGACTGATTCTTTTGAGATAGTAGACGAATAACTTGGACATCATACTGACGCTTCCAGAAGTAGTTGCCGAGTAATCTTGTAGTCTGCATCGACGTTTTAGAGGTAATGCCGAGCGACCGAACGCTATACCCGCGTCTTAGAGGCAATGCCGAGTGATTGAAGGTCGACGTCGGCATCTTAGAAGTAATGCCGAGCGATCGAACGCGAGATCAGCGTTTTAGAGGCAACGCCGAGTGATTGAAGGTCGTCGTCGGCACTTTAGAAGTAATGCCGAGCGATTGAACGCGAGATCAGCGTTTTAGAGGCAACGCCGAGTGATTGAAGGTCGCCGTCGGCACTTTAGAAGTAATGCCGAGCGATTGAACACAAGATCAGCGTTTTAGAGGCAACGCCGAGTGATTGGATGGTGACGTCGACACTTTAGAGGTAATGCCGAGCAATTGAACATGAGATCAGCGTTTTAGAGGCAACGCCGAGTGATTGAAGGTCGCCGTCGGCACTTTAGAAGTAATGCCGAGCGATTGAACACAAGATCAGCATTTTAGAGGCAACGCCGAGTGATTGGATGGTGACGTCAGCACTTTAGAGGTAATGCCGAGCAATTGAACATGAGATCAACGTTTTAGAGGCAACGCCGAGTGATTGAAGGTCGCCGTCGGCATTTTGGAAGTAATGCCGAGCGATTGAACATGAGATCAGCGTTTTAGAGGCAACACCGAGTGATAGCAGGCCGCATGAGCTATTTTGAGGATGATAACCGAGTGATGAGGTGGCCCATCGGCTTTTTGGAGATAACTGCCGAATGACCACGTGGCATGCTGGGGTTTTGGAAATAACCGCCGGGTGATGACTGGGCACTTTTTGAAACGGTATCTGGCTCGAGAATATCCCATAAGAGCTGCGCTTTTAGCCGCCTTTGCTTTCCGCACCCTAGTTCTTGCATTCCCGCTTCCGAATCCCCTCTGCGCTCGCCTCCAATCTGCTCACTGGTAGAATCGAGATGGCTCCCAAGAGGAAAATCGCGAGCTCATCCGCTGTGGTGATTCCTCCAATTGATCCCAACAGCCAGTTGCCTTTTGCAGGTAACCACATGTCTATCATCTCCGAAGCTGAACTCCTCCACCTCGTGTCCATCGGGGTTCTTCCTCCGCGGGAACTCTGTTCTTGGCGGATTTGCCACGGGACTACTGTCCCGACGGAGGATACCCACGAGTCTGTAGTTTACGCTCCTTTTCTTCTCCGCGGCCTTGGCCTTCCCATCTCTCCCTTTTTCCGTGGTCTCCTTGATTTCTACCACATTAACCTGACCCATCTGAACCCTAACTCAATTCTGCAAATCTCCATCTTCGTTCATTTATGCGAAGCCTTTCTTGGCGTGCTGCCACATTTTGGTTTATGGAAATATCTGTATCATTGTCGCCCTGGGATGGCCGGGGGACAACATCAGTTGGTCGGGGGTGCTAGTTTGGAGATGCGTCGGGGACGGAAGACTGAATATCTTGAGATTCCCCTTAAAGACAACATTAAGGGATGGCGTCTGGAGTGGTTTATAGTTGATAATTATGGAAATTCTCTCCCCCCCCGGTCGGGAAGACAGCCAGACGTTCGCACCCCAAGCTGGACCGAGTCTCCCACAGACGAGGAGGTAGCTGAAGCCGGTGTGTTGCTAGCTGAAGTTGGACTGCTGAAAGAGAGAGGTCTAACTGCTGAAGCTGTGGTTGCTGACTTTGTTTTCAAGAACATTCAGCCACTGAAAGATAGGGTCCACCCAGCTTATCTGTATCGAGGGCTAGCCGACTCAACTCGGGTTACCAACAAGAGAATCCCTTCTGCAGACTTGGTGAGCCGACTAGAAATGATTCTCAGGGGCAAGGTGTCCAATGTTGGTGCTCCGGTGGCGTACTCGGCCTGGAATTTGCCTCCTGCCAAAGTCTTCACTCTTTTCGTGTCAAATCCACCTGCGACTGATGGCAATTTGGGCCTTAGAACGCGACCCTCTGATGAAGAAGTCAGTGCTTTGGTTGCCTCGCTTGGGGAGATTCCTGATGACGAACGACAAGTACATTTTGAAGTGCCTTTGGATCCTAATGATGCAGAAATAAGTGTCATGCTTGATATGCTGGCTGAGGATTCTTCTGATGCTGCTCCTGCTGGGACATTGGCAGTGGCGCCTCTCCCCGAAGCTGGTACATCCTTGGATGTTCAGAGACCTGTCCGTGTTCGCCCGAGACATCCTTGCCGAGCCAATCAAACTGATCTTTCTGCTGATGAGCAGAAAAAGAAAAAGAGACGTCTTCGGCAAGTATCTAGTTTGGATCGGGGCGCTGGTCCGTCGGTTCCTGCTGCTAAGGAGGTTCCCGTGCCTGAATTTACTGACGCTGACCCCAATGGGTGTGGTATGTCTGTTGTTGATCCCAATGGGTGTGGTATATCTGTCGCTGATCCCAATGGGCGTGCTCCATCTGTCGCTGATCCCAATGGGTGTGCTCCATCTGTCGCTGATCCCAATGGGGGTGTTGCCTGTGTTGCTGATGAAGACGACAGGGAGGAAGAGAATGAGGTCCCTCTGACCCGGAAGAATAGTCGGCAATTCCTTGCCAGTGGTGAAAGTAGTGGAGTTCCCTCTCCTGCCTTGTCTGCCCTCATTGGTCTGCAAGAACTGTCCCTGGCCAACTTTGATCAGACTCTTGAGGATATGGTCCCAGAAGACTTGCTATCAGAGCCAGTGGATGATGATACGATGGAGGCTTGCGCTGCCGTGCCTGATGCTGGGTTGAGGTCATCCCGTGCCTCGTCGACCTTAGAGCGCGATCTCGAGGGTCGGGATGCTAACTTGGATTGTCCTGGTTCCATGGAAGTGGCTGAGGGCCCGTCAACCTTAGAGGTGGTTACTGCGGGGAGTTTGGACCTCAAGAATGGTGCTGACACATGCCCAGCCCCCGAGGATGTCGCCGGGGATGACTTAGCTCGGATGAAGAGTGTAAGCCACTGCTCAGCCCCCGAGGGTGCTGCCGGGGATGATCCGGCTCAAGTGGGTAGTGCCAACTATGACCCAGCCCCCGAGGGTGCCCAAGCAGGGTCTCCTTCCTGCACTTCCATGGACGTTCACGCGGGATCACCTCCACACTCTGGCTGCATGATGGTAGCCCAAACTTTGGACCAGGGGGTCGCTTTAGAGGGCAGCGTCCCCATTGATCGGGCGTTCGGCTCTGTTGAAGGCGCTGAGCTGATTCCTACTGGTCCTTTGCAAGCTGCTTCAGGTGGTGGCCTTGCGCCTGATTATCAGCTGATTTCCCCTGATTTGGGAATCCCTTCGTTCTTTTCCAACCTCCAGGTACTGTGCTGTTTTTTGGCTTGATCTTTACGTTGCATGGACTTTCGTCATTATGCTCATCTGTTCTTCTCATCAGGTTTTGGTGGATGGGATGGCCAGCCAGCTGAAATCGCAGGGTGCTTCCGTCCCAGAAGTGGCTTCGTCTCTTATGTGTTGGAATCCAGTGTTACTTCATCGTCGTGTATCCGAGTTGGAGGCGACTAACACTGGTTAGTGCCCTTTTTCTTTTCTTCGCCTTTGTTGTGGACTTTTTTACCTTCTGACCTCGTTTTGTTTGATTACCTCTTGCTAGGGATGACTCGGCAGATTGCAATTCTTGAGGAAAAACATTCTCGAGATCAGGCTGAACTGGCCCAGCGATGCACTGATTTTGAGGAAAAGTACTCTCAAAGTCAGATTGAGCTGGGTCAGGTCTCCGCTGCCTTAGATGATGCCAATGCACTGAGTTCTTCTCTTCATGCTCAGCTCGACTCTGAAAAGGTGATACACGAAACTGTGCTTTGCCTTGCTGTGCTCCTATTACTTGCTTGGTTTTTTGAAGGAACTGACTTGTGCTTGCAGGAAGAAAAACGCATCCTTGCTGCTTCTCGTGACAATCTTGACAGGTTGTATCGGGATTCTAGCAATTCGCTGACCATCTTGGAAAGAAGTCATCGCTTCACCATGGAAGAATTAGACCTCCAACGTTGTAAGCTGCAGGAATCCATGGAGGAGGTAACCCAGCTTAAGCAGTTGATATCAGCGAAAGATGCTACTATCAAAGGGCTCCGAGCTTCCAAAAACTCCATTGCCCAGGAGTTAGAGAGCGCTCGACTGGCTGCTAAAACTGCTGAAGAAACTTCTGTTACTCTCAAGGCCCAACGCGACAAAGCCCTGGACAAGGCTATTCGGGCGGGACGAATCTTGATGAGGAGACCCGGCGTAGTTATTCCTGAAGACATAAGAGCTGACGTGAACGCCGCCCCTGATTCCTCGAGTCGCCCTTCTTCGTCGGTCGCTCCTGAGAAAGACATTGCAAAATAGAAAAACATTCTGCGTGCTCCAAGCGCGCGGTTTGCATGATTGAATATTTGTTAGAGGACACCAGTTTACCATTCGAATGACATAATTACTCTCTCATTGTATCAGAATTTATTAGTTAATGAGTTTGGCAGTAATGACGCATGATGATTATGAATTTTGTCTGCGGGATACGGAAGTCATCCCCTGAATTATATAGGCGTGAGCATGTTGCACCGGTCTTAAGTTGCCGCCAACTTAAGTCGATTGCTGCGTTTGTAGGGCATAGTGGTCACCCTAAGTTAAGTACGCGTGAGCATGTTGCACCGCCTTAAGTCGTTGCCGACTTAAGTCGATTGCTCCGTTAGCAGGGCATAGTGGTCACCCCGAGTTAAGTAAGCGTGAGCATGTTGCATCGCCTTAAGTCGTTGCCGACTTAAGTC